>CM069916.1:106669278-106918101 GCA_036172215.1 Camellia granthamiana | reverse complement strand
CTATTTTTCTTACTCTTTTCGTCCTTCTCCATGCTTCTCTCTTTTGTTCTATGAACTAATTAGCTTTGGCGGGTAATAGTTTCATCAGGTTAACTGGCCAAGTTCGACTCAAACTAATCTTGCTTAGCATCCAAGAAAGAGAAGTTACTATGTAATTGTAACTTAGCAATATAAGTTTAGGTCAAGCAAGTCATTTAATCTTTTCTAAATCGCCTAAGCGTTCAATTCTCCTATCAAAAATCATTAATTTGAATTTGCTTTAATTATCATCCTATTTCACTTTCTTTTCTCTAGCCTTCTCTTCTATCTCTGAAGAAGAAAGCTTCTCTCTAACTCTCTCTGTCCTTATCCGTCGTTCTCTCTTTTGTTCTAGGAACTAATTTTTTTGGGTGGAACTAATTTGGTTAGGCAACTAATAGCTTCATTAGCTTAAGTGGCCAATTTACTTAACGAAATTAGTTTAACTTAAGAAACTCATTTAATGTTTTCTCAATCAACAACGTGTTCAATTCTCACATCCAAAAGGATAAATTTGAATTCCCTTTAATTTTCTTTCTATTTCCATTTATTTTCTCTTTCTCTTCTAATTCTCAAGATGGAAGTTTCTCTCTAACCCTCTCTGTCCTTCTTCAATCTTCTCTCTTTTGTTCTGAAAATAATTGCCTTGGGCAACTAATAGTTTCATTAGCTTAAGTGGCAAAGTTTAACTCAAACTAATCTTGCATAGCCTCCCAGAAAGAGAATCTACTGAGTAATTATAGCTTAACAATATTGGTTTAACTTAAGCACCTCATTTAAGGTTTTGTAAATCACCAAGTGTTCAATTCTCAAGTCCAAATGGATGATTTGAATTCGCTTTAATTTTAATCCTATTTCTTTTTCTTCTCCTTTTTTTAGGTAAATAAGTCATAAAATAAAAACAATGAAATTTTACAGGTTTACAAGGGGCTTATCCCAGGCACGCGCAACAACAAATAAAAAAACAAACAAAACCATCTCCTGTTTCTTTTTCTTTTTCTTTTATCTAACTTTCTTTTCTAGCTCTCAAGAAGAATGTTTCTATTTAACTCTCTCGGTCCTTCTCCTCCCTTCTCTCTTTTGTTCTTGAACTAATTAGGTTAGGCAACTAATAGCTTCATTAGCTTAAGTGGCGAAGCTTAACACAAACTAATTTTTCTTGGCCTCCATCAAAGAGAGTTTACTGAGTAAATGTAGCTTAACGATATTAGGATTACTTAAGCAACTCATTCAATGTTTTGCAAATCATCTAAGTGTTCAATTCTCAAGTTCAAAAGGATAAATTTGAATTCGATTTAATTTTCATCCTATTTCCCTTACATTTATTTCTCTCTAAATTTATCTTTTGCCACTCAAGATGGAAGTTATTTTTCTCACTCTCTTCGTCCTTCTCCATGCTTCTCTCTTTTGTTCTACGAACTAATTAGCTTTGGCGGGTAATAGTTTCATCAGATTAACTGGCCAAGTTCGACTCAAACTAATCTTGCTTAGCCTCCAAGAAAGAGAAGTTACTGACTGTAACTTAGCAATATAAGTTTAGTTCAAGCAAGTCAATTTCCTGTCAAAAATCATTAATTTGAATTTCCTTTAATTATCATCCTATTTCCCTTTCTTTTCTCTAGACTTCTCTTCTAGCTCTCAAGAAGAAAGCTTCTCTCTAACTTTCTCTGTCCTTATCCGTCGTTCTCTCTTTTGTTCTAGGAACTAATTTGGTTAGGCAACTAATAGCTTCATTAGCTTAAGTGGCCAAGTTTAACTCGAACTAACCTTGGTCGGCCTCCCAAAAAAGAGAATTTACTTAACAAAATTAGTTTAACTTAAGAAACTCATTTAATGTTTTCTCAATCGACAACGTGTTCAATTCTCACGTCCAAAAGGATAAATTTGGATTCCATTTAATTTTCTTCCTATTTCCATTTATTTTCTCTAACTTTCTCTTCTAATTCTCAAGAAGAAAGTCTCTCTAATTCTCTTTGTCCTTCTCCAACCTTCTCTCTTTTGTTCTTGGAAATAATTACCATAGGCAACTAATAGTTTCATTAGCTTAAGTGGCTAAGTTTAACTCAAACTAATCTTGCTTAGCCTCCTAGAAAGAGAATCTACTGAGTAATTGTAGCTTAACGATATTGGTTTTACTTAAGCACATTGTACGGGAAAGAAATTCACCTTCTCGTATAATCCTGTTGATCAAGTCTGCGTTCCTCTGGACGTCGTCGTTCCACCACCTGAAAACACAAACGTGAGCTGGCCGGCGGGTGTGTGCCGGAAACCTCTCCGATGCCTAAGTCAGTCCGCAAGACAAGAAGGCAAAAGCTCTATGTATTCAGGGAGCAAAATTGCATTACCTCTCCAAAGGTGATATTGGTGAGCTTATATAGGTTTCGCGCGGCACAGTCCTAGTTGGACTCTAACTTCTCCATGCAAAGAGTCCTCCTAGGACTCGCATTCCTCCATGCGTAGAGTCCTTCCAGGATTACTCCTCCTTGCGTAGAGTCCTCCAAGGATTCAAACTCTTGGAAGATAATGCCTGTCCTCCAACACACCCCTCACTGCATAAGCCAAGTGAGATGGCTTCATTATGGCCGAACTTCTTCACAACCGAAGTAACCAATAGTCCGGACTTCACTTTTACCTCTCTTATCTCGGTTTCCCATGCCTCAACCGAGCTAACCCTAAGAGATTTCAACCGGACTTGGACGCGACCAGGCTGAACTACCAAGTCCAAACCGGTATCAATATATGACCGACCTAGCATACAAGAACCGGTATGACTCCACGACCGGTCTACCAACTAGGACCGGACTAAATCAATACTTGCCGCAACCGAAGTACGCATGCCCATTCGGCAGCCGAACTGCCCATACTTCTCCTTTCTTACTGGGTATCTTCCATTCTTGAGCTTACCTCGGCCCAACACCTAGCTCGGCCCAATTTATGAATATAAATCACCCTCTCAATTGCCCCTTAATTCCATCTGCGAAGCATGATAGGGATTACCCACGTAACAACCGAGATAGAGTTTTAACCTCTCCAGCCGAGCTAATAAATCCGTTAGCCACTCCAGCCGAACTAAAACCTTTCGAGCCTTTCCAACCGAGCTAAAACTTACTTAGCCTATCCAGCCGAGCTAGAACGTCCGGTCAAAACGTCTCTTCAATCTGCAGAAACTGAATCGATTGTCCTTCCAATGACACGTGGCACACCCTGAATGGCCTTCTACAGCCGTCGCGCCGTCCTCGTGTTTCGTAATGTTTGAATAGTTCCCTCCAAAAACGCCTTTACACAAAACAACCTTTCATTTCAGAATCACTGTCTCACACTGTTCATCCTCTCTCTTCGTGCTTTCTGGCATTCCTCTTTGCAACTTTGAAGAAGCTCGTGCTCCTGCCAGTGCTATTGTTGCTTTCCACCCCCAGTTCCTCATTTCCTGGTAAGCTTCGAGTATCCACCTTGCTTTCTCCGTTTTGATTTTCACTTGATTCGTAGCTGCATATTTCTCTGTGTGTTTTTACAAAGCACTCTTTACTTTGTTTCTGAGAAGAACTTCACACGAACACTATGAACATCATGAAGTGCTGGTAGAACGATCATTTGATCCACAAAAATGCACCCAACCGAACTAGGAACTGTTAGTGCTGTCTAGGAGAACTAGAACCGAACTAGCACTTGTACAACCCACAGTAATAGTTTCAATAGGTTGCCACTTGACTCACCTTAGCCGAAATAAAAACGCTTTGAGCTAGAAAATTCGACCCTCGACCGAGCTAAGCCTTGGGGGGCTAAGCCAGCTTTTTGAGTTTCCAAAACCGAACTCAGAAAGCTGCCCCTCAAGGCCTAACCGAAGTAGGAAAATCCACAAGTGAAACCGAGATAACAAAACACTATGCGAACCGATATAACGAGCGCCTTTTCACAAGCCGATATAGATAACATAGCAACCCGAAGAACCGAAATAAAACCAACCTTTTCTTGCTTTATTTTTGTAGCACGGTCTTTGATCTGTGCTTGACACCTTGTTTTTCAACTTTGCAGACTTAGGCTGCCCAGGCACTCCCTCTGTGCGTCCGACCGGACTACTGAGCACGCTCTTTCAACCGAGATAAATTATTTCATAACTTATAGAATAAATGGGGAAGTACAGACATTTGGTAGAAACCCCAGGCGGCCTAGCCGATTTCCGAGAACAGTACAACATTCCAACCGATGTAAATCTAAAACTAGCCGAACAAGGAGTCGACCCATGGGACGAAGAGGGCTTTGTCCCATTTACCCTCCAATCTATAGTAGAAACCGGACTCAGATTCCCAGTCCAGCCACTAATTTGTGAATTCCTCAGACAAACCAGACTCTGCCCCACTCAGCTATCCACCAACACATACCGCATAATAATGGGCATAGCCGCCCTGAACCACCAAACCGGTCTAAACCTGGGTTTGGCCGAAATACTACATCAATACTCCATAGGCTCAAAAAACCAAGGCTGGTGCTACTATTTGAGAGTGCGCCGTGGCCGAGAAAAAATTATCAAACACACACCGGACAAAGACGTCAACGATGATGACTTCTTTTGGGTTTCTGGGAACTTTGAGGACTTCCAAGCCCGAATCCCAGGCCGAAGAATAAACTGGAAGAAAGGAGAGCCCGGTATAAGTACTTCGGTTTCCATTTCGCCTCTCCCATGAATTTCACTATCATAGTAAGCCGGACTAACACTTGTCTTCTTTTGTTTTGCAGATAAAGCTCATCTCATCTCCAACTACAACTACCCCAACCTCGCCGTACTCCGGGCCGCACTCCGGGTGAAAGAAAGGAGTTGGGCAAAACTTCTTGACTTTGAGCCGACCTACAGATACTCCGGCCGTCGAAAAGCAAGAGTAACAGATTTTCTCCTTGAGGATCCCCCAGCACCGGACCCAACCCTACCCGAAATCGTCCTTGTGCGACTAACTGCCGAACAAGAGATGGCGAAGAAAAACAGACTGAGGGCCATGCTCACCGAAACAAACCCAGCCGAGGTACCACAGGCCGGCCAATCAACCGAGGCCGTAGTGGCTCTTCCATCCCAGCAGCCTTCTGCCTCCCGCCGAAACAAGCGTGCCCGGACTGAACAAACCGGGCCACAACTTGTTGATGAGGCTGAGAACATACTGCCACCAAGCCCACCAGCTGTCACGCAACCGAACCCCCAGCCGGAGTCATCTAACCGGTCTGAAACCCCCCAGTGGGCTCCCCCCCTAGTCTTCAATAACCGAGCTATCAACGAGGGTGACTCCGTTGTCTCAGATAAGGATCACCTTCTGGCCTTCAATTTGGCCAGAGGTGTGTGCCTTCCAAAAGACATGGAGCACCATCAAAAGAAGCTCAACACCGAGGTAAAGTCACTTCGGTCTGCTTCGAAGTCCATGATCGTGGTAAGCAATACTGTCCTTTCTGTCTCTAAAATTTGTCCAACTTCCAGTTCGGTCAACAACTAAAAAACTTACCATACTTTGTGCAGGCTCTTCAGAAAACCACGCTTGCACACCGGCAGGTGATGGAACTTCGTAAGACCGCCAGGCAGGCCATGAAAGACGCCGTGGCCAAAGCTACCGAACTAACACAGGCCCAGAACAAGGCAGCCGAACTGGAGGCCGAGGTATCACGTCTCACCGGACTGGTTACCTCGGCTGAAAGTGATAAGCAAAAGGCCGTGACCGAGGTGAAAGATTATTACCTGTGGGAGATGGCCCAGCTGCAAACCAAAAAAGACGCCGAAATAGACCTGCTGAAGGCCGAAGTAAAAAAGGCCAGAAAGCAAGGTTTCAAGAAGGCTGAAGATGCCTACGGTCTTCAATGTGGCGCAGCAAAGGACCTTTTCTTCAAGTGCGGTTGGCGGAGTGCGGTGGAGAAGCTCGGTTGCACTCCTGACACCGATGCTTACAACGCTCCACCGTACTTTATTCCGGCTTCGCTTAAGCAATATGCGGACAATCTTCAAAAAGCATTCCTTGAAGGGTCCGGTGACGAAGAAGATGATGAAGATGATGACGATGATGATGATGATGAGGGGGAGCCATCTCTGACCCCGGTTACCACCGATCAACAAAGCAATCAGGCAGCTCGGTTGGGGCCAACAGTGGATTTATCTAACGAGATACCAGCTAACTCTATCCTGCCAGCTGATACCACGGTCCAAACCGGGCTCCTTCCTCAAACCGGTCTCCAAGCAGCTGCTGAAACGGAGCTTGATGCCGAACTCGATGCGCTCCTTGGATGACTGTTTTTTTGCTACTTTTTTCTTTCTCGTATTTCGGTTTTGGATGCCTGTAACCGGGCTATGACCCCTCAGTTGTACTTCCTTTTGTTTTTAATGAAAAATTTTGAACTTTCATTCCGGTTGTGTACTTGCCTGCTTGTATGTTTACTTTTCCATGAACTTGATTACACAACTGTGATCTCGGTTCACTATATAACTCACTAGCCAACCACTCTTCAGTCGATGTAACTTACTTCGGCTGAAGAGTACAAAGAGTTGGTTTAATCCAGCCAACCACTCTTCAGCCGATATAACTTACCTCGGCTGAAGAGTACAAAGAGTTGGTTTAATCCAGCCAACCACTCTTCAGCCGATATAACTTACTTCGGCTGAAGAGTACAAAGAGTTGGTTTAATCCAGCCAACCGCTCTTCAGCCGATATAACTTACCTCGGCTGAAGAGTACAAAGAGTTGGTTTAATCCAGCCAACCACTCTTCAGCCGATATAACTTACCTCGGCTGAAGAGTACAAAGAGTTGGTTTAATCCAGCCAACCACTCTTCAGCCGATATAACTTACTTCGGCTGAAGAGTACCAAGAGTTGGTTTAATCCAGCCAACCACTCTTCAGCCGATATAACTTACTTCGGCTGAAGAGTACCAAGGGTTGGTTTAATCCGGCCAACCACTCTTCAGCCATAAACTTACTTTGGCTGAAGAGTACAGAATGTTGGTTTAGTCCAGCCAACTACTCTTTTAGCCATTCCCATACTTTGGCTAAGTGTTGGTTTAATCCAGCCAACCTCTATTTAGCCATTCCCATGCTTTGGCTAAGTGTTGGTGTAGTCCAGCCATACACTTACTTCGGCTGAAGAGTACCAGGGGTTGGTTTAATCCGGCCAACCACTCTTCAGCCATAAACTTACTTTGGCTAAAGAGTACAGAGTGTTGGTGTAATCCAGCCAACTTCTAGGTTGGTTTTTCCGGCCAACTTAGAATAAAATGTTTGGTTATTCCGACCAAATGTCCTGCAGCCTGGATCGTTATCCTGGGCTTAGGAAAGGTTGATAGTTGGGTATTCCGGCCAACTATGTTTACAATGCTACTAACTTACTAAAAAAAAAAATATACTGAAAAGAATCGACTTGTTTTTATTGAGAAAGTAAAAAATTACACATACTTAAAAAGAAAAAAGCTAAAAGTAAAATAACTTGAGGTTGGCAGTGTTCCATGGCCTTGGAATTGCGTTGCCGTCCCCATCCTCCAAGTGGTATGCCCCTTTGCCTGCTAGTCCGACCACTTTGTAAGGACCTTCCCAGTTAGGCCCTAACTTGCCATCTCCTGGGACCAATGTGTTTCCCATCACCTTGCGCAGTACCCAATCGCCAATCTTGAACTGCCTTGGATGTACTGTTTTGTTGTATTTTCTGGACAATTCTTGCTGGTAGGAGGCGATGTGAACCAATGCCTTTTCTCTTCTTTCTTCTGCCAGGTCAAGTTCTAATGCGATGGCTTCCCCATTTAGGTCTGGATCAAAGTTTTCGCTCCGAATTGTAGGAAGGCCAACTTCTAAGGGGATGACTGCTTCCATGCCGTAAGCTAAGGAGAATGGAGTTTCTCCTGTTGACCGCCGTGGTGTGGTGCGATAAGCCCATAAAACGTGGGGAAGCTCTTCTGCCCACTTACCTTTGGCTTTTTCCAATCTTTTCTTCAATCCGTCCAAAACGACCTTGTTTGACGCCTCTGCCTGTCCATTTTCTTGGGGATACGCCGGTGTAGAATTGTAGAACTCTATCTTGTATTCTTCGCAAAAGCCTCTGAAAATTCTGCCATCAAACTGGGTGCCGTTATCTGAAATCAGCGCTTTTGGTATGCCAAAGCGAGTAATGATGTTTTGCCATACAAACTTCTTCACATCTTTTTCCTTGATTGACGCCAAGGCTTCTGCTTCCACCCACTTTGTGAAGTAGTCTGTTGTCGCAAGAAAGAACTTCCTGTTGCCTGGTGCTGTTGGGAGTGGTCCCACTATGTCTAAGCCCCACATTGCGAAAGGCCATGGACTAGTGAGAGGTAGGAGTTCTCTGGCTGGTTGATGTATTTGATGTGCAAACTTTTGACACTTTTCGCACTTTTTGACATACTTCTCTGAATCCGCTTGCATGTATGGCCACCAATACCCTTGTGAAATAGCTCGGTATGCCAATGATCTTCCTCCTTGATGGCTGCCACAAACCCCTTCGTGTATTTCAAACAAGAATGCTTCTACCTTGCTGGGGTGGACACATTTTAAGTAAGGTCCTGAGAACGACTTCTTGTATAATGCCAAGGATGGAGAGAGCCAAAATCGTTGCGACTTGGCTCTTATTCTGTTGGCTTCGTTCTTATCTTCTGGTAGAGTGCCGTCTTTCAGGAACAGTATGATGGAATCCATCCAAGAAGGACCTAACTCCGCACAACATACCTCTTCAGCTTCTGGGTCTTCAATACTTGGTCTGGGCAGATAGTCGATCAATAGTGGATGAGGGATGGAGGTATCTGCCATTGAGGCGAAGCCTGCAAGTTCGTCTGCTCTGCTGTTCTCCTCCCTGCCAATCTGTTCTATTCTGACGACTTCAAACTTCTTGATCTCTGTCCTGACTAAGTCTTGGTACTTAGCCATTCTTTCATCCTTTGCTTCATAATCGCCAGAAATTTGATTCACCACCAATTGTGAGTCGCTGTAGACCATTAGTTCGGTGGCCTTCATGTATGCTGCTGATTTGAGCCCTGCAAGAAGCGCTTCATACTCCGCTTCATTATTCGATGCTGGGAAGCCGAGATTGATAGCTTGTTCCACGACCAGGCCGTCTGGAGAGATGAGGACTATGCCAAGTCCTGCGCCATGTCGGTTAGATGCTCCATCCACAAAGAGCTTCCACATCTCCCCAACAAACAACTTCCAGCATGTGGAGGGATCAGATGATGTTGTGGGGTCTGGAATGTCGTTGGGGCTTTCTTCATGATCCATGGTTGCAGTCTGCCCCTTGTCTTCCGATGGGACCAAGTCATTGGTCGTAGGCGAGTTCTGACTTGGTGTAGCAAGGTCTGCTTTCTCCTTGCCTTTTCTACTATGGTCTGCCTTAGGCTCCGGCTGAGTAACCTGGACTAGGGGTTGCGCTATTCCGGCGTCAATCTCCATCCCTAGTTCGGTTGTGTCAGTCAGATCGATTGGGCAGACTTGGTGGCTTCCAGGAGTGAATTCTGCGACGAAGTCTGCCAAAGATTGGGCCTTTACTGCGGTTCTGGGTTGGAACTTCACATCATATTGTCCCAACTCCACTGCCCACTTCAAAACTCGCCCAGAAAAGTTGGCCCTCTCAAACAGAGCTTTCAGTGGAAAAGCTGTGAGGACGACAATGGTGTGGGCGTGAAAGTAGTGCGCCAATTTCCTGGATGCCATCATTAAGGCCAGTGCTAGCTTCTCCAGAGGCAAGTATCTTGTTTCGGCTCCTAGCAATGTCTTGCTGACATAGAAGATAGGAAGATGTTGGATTCCTTCTGCTCGAACCAACACTGCACTTACTGCGTGCTGAGAGACTGCCAAGTAGAGGAAGAGTTCTTCTCCTGGTATGGGTGTAACAAGTAATGGTGGAGAAGACATGTACTCTTTCAGACTTGCCAGAGCTTGGTCGCATTCTTCGTCCCACTCAAACTTAGCTTTTAATGACTGGAAGAATGGACGCAACCTGTCTGAAGACCGGCTGATGAATCGGTTAAGTGCTGCCGCCATGCCGGTGAGATGCTGCACTTCTTTCACTGAGTTAGGTCTCTCTAACTCCTGAATTGCTTTGATGTGAGAAGGATCTGCCTCTATACCTCGATTGGTCACCAAGAAACCTAAGAATTTGCCTGATCCTACTCCGAAAGCACACTTCGACGCGTTGAGGCGTAACTTATGCTTTTTCAGGATCTCGAACATCTCACTTAGGTCCTTGAGATGGTCACTCTCATTCTTGCTCTTGACCACCATATCATCGATGTAAGCCTCCATTGTTCTGCCTAACAATGGCTCAAATATCTTGGTGACCATTCTCTGGAATGTCGCCCCTGCGTTCTTCAGGCCAAAGGGCATGACCTTGTAACAGTATAGTCCTCTTGGAGTGGTGAAGGATGTAACCTCCTGGTCTGGCTCATGCATTGCGATCTGGTGGTAGCCTCTGTATGCGTCAAGGAAGCTAAGCCTGCTGTGACCAGCTGTTAGGTCCACCAGTTGGTCGATCCTTGGTAGGGGGAAGCTATCTTTGGGGCATGCTCTGTTGACAGTTTTATAGTCGACGCAGACGCGCCACTTGCCATTCTTCTTTGGCACCACGACTGTGTTGGAGATCCACCTGGGGTAGTGCACCTCTCTGATTGGCCCGGCTTCCAACAAGTTTCCCACTTCTTCTGCCACTATCTCAGCGTGGTGGAGTGCCGATCTGCGATTGCGTTGAATGACTGGCCTGGCAGATGGGTGGACGTTGAGTTGGTGGCAGATGAAGTTGGGATCAATGCCTGGCATGTCGTATGGGGTCCAGGCAAACACTTCGATGTTAGAGGTCAAAAATTCCAAGACCTCCACCCTCTCTGTGCTGGATAACGACGAGCCAAGCAAGAAGAACTTATCCGGGTTCTTCTCGTCTATTTTGACCTCCACTAAGTCCTCCACTGCTTTCTGACTAGCCACTTTGCCAACATCCGCGAATAGTTCATTACTCTCTGGTTCTTCCACCGAATGAACATATCCTTTGGCAGCGCGGCAGCCATTCACTGTCACAAAGCACTGCTTCGACATGACCTGATCTCCATACACTTCTTCTATTACTCCGGTGTCGTTGGGAAATCGCATCACTTGATGGTAAGAGGATGCCACCGAGCGCATGGCATGCAGCCATGTTCTGCCTAGGATAATATTGTAGGTGGATGGGACCTTCAACACCCAGAACTCCACTTGCTTTGTCACACTCCCTGCTCTGACTGGGAGGATGATTTTGCCGACCGGCCACTCTGGCATGGAGTTGAATCCAATCAAAGGGGATACGGCGGGGGCTAAGTCCTTGTCCTGCAGCTTGAGCTGCTTGAAAGTTTCATAGTACATGATCTCACACGAACTACCTTGGTCGATCAAAATCCGCTTGACGTCAAAATCCTTGACTCGGAGAGTGACGACCAAGGCATCATTGTGTGGGCAATATATTCTGTCTAAGTCTTTATCCGAAAAAGTCATGACGTTTGTAGCTTCTGTCCTCCCCTTTTTGACGACTGGTTGAGCACTTAGCACTTCTCTTAAGTGCTCTGCTTTTTTGATTGAACCTCTGAGCTCGCATACGCGCTCTGGTTCAAAGACTCCATGAATTACGTTGATGACGCCTTGTGGCGGGGCGTCAATCGGCATCCCGTTAGGTTTGTTGTGATCTTGAGGGGCTGGCTGCGCCCCTCCCTCTATGTATTTATCCAGGTGGCCCGCCGCCACCAACTCCTCCAGATGCTGCCTCAATGGCGTGCAGTTCTCAGTTCGGTGCCCCTTTTCCTTGTGGTAGGTGCATCTGGATCTGTCATCATAGTCCTTCTGGGCCTCGCCCAACTTGGCAGGCCACTTGACGAATGGCTCGTCTCGAATCTCACTAAGTATACGGTAGATTGGCTTTTTGAACACTGTGGTAATGGCGGTGCGGACTCTCAACCACCTCTTGACCTGGTCTTCGTCATTGTCTCGCCTGCCCCGTCCGTTTCGGTTTCGGCGATCTACCGTATTGACCTTTGCCAAGGTCTTCTTCTCTGGTGTTATGGTCGCGCCAGTCTTTGCTTTGGCACGAGCGCCATCTTCTTTTACCCTGATGTGCTGATGCACTCTCTCCATCAGGGCCTCCATGGTGAGGGGTGGCGTCATGGTGATAGAGTCCCTCAGTCTGTTCCCGACTGGAAGGCCTCTTTTGTACTGCGCAATGGCCAGGTTAGTTGGGCAGTCTCCAATCTGGTTGAATGTCTCCCAGTAGCGACTGTTGTATGACCTCAGGGTCTCCTTGTCGCCCATGTCGATGGAGAGCAACTGGTCAATCTCCACCGGGGTTTTTGTGTTTGTTCTGAACCGCGTTACAAACGCCTCTGCCAGTTGCGCCCAGGAGGCTATACTGCCCTCTGGAAGCTTCTCAAACCAAGTCAAGCCTAGGTCGCCGAGGCTTGAAGGGAATAGGATACACATCAATGCCTCATTCCGCCGGTATACAGCCATAACCTGGCGAAAGTGGCTCAAGTGGGTGTAAGGGTCCGTCTTTCCTTCATACGTCATGAATTTGGGTTGTAGGAAGCCTGACGGAAGGGGCGCGTTCTCAATTTCTGGGACGAATGGTGAGGTCTGCAGCCTCGCTAATGCCTTATCCGCTGGTTCGTATGCCAAGTGCGGCCTTGGCATTCCAACCTCGACGCTTCCATGCGTCCGAGGAGCCAACCGCTGCAAGGCAGGAACCCTATGGGGATCGCGTGCTCTGGTGTCCTCCTTCCATCGTGCCTTTTCTTCTAACATGGCTCGCAGGTCGGACGACCTAGGTAATTCCGTCTGTCTAGACCTCGTATGGTGCGTATGTGAGGGCCAATAGGTACTCCCCTCAGTGTATGACCTTTCGGACCTCGCCCTCTCAGACCTGGAGTGGCGAGTCCTGGAGGTTACGGATCGCGTGTCGCCTGTCCTGAGGCTTCTGTCTTCCGGTTGAGAGGGTGTAGAATTCCTATTACGACCCTCTGAGTGGCGAGGGGGCGTCTTCTTACTACGCCCCTCTCCTGTCGCCACTTCTTTTCCTTTCATCTGGCGCTTCAGAGACTCCATGTCCGCCGCCATCTTACGGATCAGTTCGTCTTGTTCTCTGACGCGATCCTCCAGAATTTGAGGATCAACTCTGCGCCTTTGTCTTTCTGGGCTTTGCGAACGAGAGGGATGAGGGCTGCTATTCCTCCTTTGCCCCCTCGCATCTCTCCTGGAATTTTACCTCTGTGGTTCCAGGTTCGCCATGGGAGGGATCAAAGGTAGGCCTTCGCACCTTGCACCTCCCTCTGGAGTTTGTCCGTCAATGGCAGACTGAGGTAATTCTTCGTTGTTCGCCATTGATGTTCAAGAGAGAGCTTGATCAAGAGGTTGTTCTTGTCTGTTTTTCCCACAGACGGCGCCAATTGTACGGGAAAGAAATTCACCTTCTCGTATAATCCTGTTGATCAAGTCTGCGTTCCTCTGGACGTCGTCGTTCCACCACCTGAAAACACAAACGTGAGCTGGCCGGCGGGTGTGTGCCGGAAACCTCTCCGATGCCTAAGTCAGTCCGCAAGACAAGAAGGCAAAAGCTCTATGTATTCAGGGAGCAAAATTGCATTACCTCTCCAAAGGTGATATTGGTGAGCTTATATAGGTTTCGCGCGGCACAGTCCTAGTTGGACTCTAACTTCTCCATGCAAAGAGTCCTCCTAGGACTCGCATTCCTCCATGCGTAGAGTCCTTCCAGGATTACTCCTCCTTGCGTAGAGTCCTCCAAGGATTCAAACTCTTGGAAGATAATGCCTGTCCTCCAACACACCCCTCACTGCATAAGCCAAGTGAGATGGCTTCATTATGGCCGAACTTCTTCACAACCGAAGTAACCAATAGTCCGGACTTCACTTTTACCTCTCTTATCTCGGTTTCCCATGCCTCAACCGAGCTAACCCTAAGAGATTTCAACCGGACTTGGACGCGACCAGGCCGAACTACCAAGTCCGAACCGGTATCAATATATGACCGACCTAGCATACAAGAACCGGTATGACTCCACGACCGGTCTACCAACTAGGACCGGACTAAATCAATACTTGCCGCAACCGAAGTACGCATGCCCATTCGGCAGCCGAACTGCCCATACTTCTCCTTTCTTACTGGGTATCTTCCATTCTTGAGCTTACCTCGGCCCAACACCTAGCTCGGCCCAATTTATGAATATAAATCACCCTCTCACACATCATTTAAGGTTTTGTAAATCACCTAAGTGTTCAATTCTCAAGTCTAAACGGGTGATTTGAATTCGATTTAATTTAAATCATATTTCTTTTCCGTTTATCTAACTTTCTCTTCTAGCTCTCAAGAAGAATGTTTCTCTTTAACTCTCCGGTCCTTCTTGTCCCTTCTCCATTTTGTTCTTGAACAAATTAGGTTAGGCAACTAATAGCTTCATTAGCTTAAGTGGCCAAGCTTAACTCAAACTAAATTTTCTTGGCCTCCGTGAAAGAGAGTTTACGATGTAATTGTGGCTTAACGTTATTAGGAATACTTAAGCAACTCATTT
Source organism: Camellia granthamiana (assembly GCA_036172215.1). Lineage (NCBI taxonomy): Eukaryota > Viridiplantae > Streptophyta > Magnoliopsida > Ericales > Theaceae > Camellia > Camellia granthamiana. The sequence goes on along the minus strand of CM069916.1, from coordinate 106,903,528 downwards.
AATGTTTTGTAAATCAGCTAAGTGTTCAATTCTCAAGTCCAAAACGATAGATTTGAATTCGATTTAATTTTCATCCAATTTCCCTTACATTTATTTCTCTCTAAATTTCTCTTTTACCACTTAAGATGGAAGTTTTTTTTTCTCACTCTCTTCGTCCTTATCCATGCTTATCTCTTTTGTTCTACAAACTAATTAGTTTTGGCGACTAATAGTTTCATCAGATTAACTGGCCAAGTTCGACTCAAACTAGTCTTGCTTAGCCTCCAAGAAAAAGAAGTTACTGAGTAATTGTAACTTAACAATATAAGTCATTCACCCCATAAAAACAATATAAGTTTAGTTTAAGCAACTCATTTAATGTTTTCTAAATCGCCTAAACGTTCAATTCTCCTGTCAAAAACATTAATTTGAATTTGCTTTAATTATCATCCTATTTCCCTTTCTTTTCTCAAGCCTTCTCTTCTAACTCTCAAGAAGAGAAGAATGTTTCTCTTTAACTCTCCTAGTACTTCTCATCCCTTCTCCCTTTTGTTCTTGAACAAATTAGGTTAGGCAAACTAATAGCTTCATTAGCTTAAGTGACCAAGCTTAACTCAAGCTAATTTCTTTTGGCCACCATGAAAGAGAGTTTACTGAGTAATTGTAGCTTAACGATATTAGGATTACTTAAGCAACTCATTTAATGTTTTGTAAATCAGCTAAGTGTTCAATTCTCAAGTCCAAAAGGATAGATTTGAATTCGATTTAATTTTCATCCTATTGCCTTTACATTTATTTCTCTCTAAATTTCTCTTTTACCACTCAAGATGGAAGTTTTTTTTTTCTCACTCTCTCCGTCCTTCTCCATGCTTCTCTCCTTTGTTCTACGAACTAATTAGCTTTGGCGACTAATAGTTTCATCAGATTAACTGGCCAAGTTCGACTCAAACTAATCTTGCTAAGTCTCCAAGAAAGAAAAGTTACTGCGTAATTGTAACCTAACAATATCAGTTTGGATTGGTGCGGAGGTGTGGTGCTTCCTTACTTCGAAGTTACATGAGGCTGCTGCAAGTGTATTTATATCATGGTGTGGAGGGGTGGTGTTTGATTGCTGCACAGGTTCAGGTAGCAGTTGGCAAGGCTAAACAATCACTTGAATGGTGGTGTGGAGTTGTTCTTCGCTGTTTCGGCAGTTCCAGATTGCTTCATTTCGATCAGGTTTACAGCATGGCTTAAGTTTAGCTCAAGCAACTCATGTTTTCTAAATCGCCTAAGCGTTCAATTCTCCTGTCAAAAGTCATTAATTTGAATTTGCTTTAATTATCATCCTATTTCCCTTTCTTTTCTCCAGCCTTCTCTTCCAACTCTCAAGAAGAAAGTTTCTCTCTAACTCTCTCCGTCAATCTCTCTTTTGTTGTAGGAACTAATTTGGTTAGGCAACTAATAGTCTCATTAGTTACCCAAAAAAACTTTAACTCAAACTAATCTTTGTTAGCCTCCAGAAAAGAGAATTTACTTAACGAAATTAGTTTAACTTAGGAAACTCATTTAATGTTTTCTCAATGAACCACATGTTCAATTCTCATGTCCAAAAGGATAAATTTGAATTCCCTTTAATTTTCTTCCTTTTTCCATTTATTTTCTCAAGCTTTCTCTTCAAATTCTCAATAAGAAAGTTTCTCTCTAAATCTCGCCGTCCTTCTCCAACCTGCGCTCTTTTGTTCTAGGAATTAATTACCTTAGGCAACTAATAGTTTCATTGGCTTACTCATCCAAAAAAAAAATAGTTTCATTGGCTTAAGTGGCCAAGTCTCAGACTAATCTTGCTTAGCCTCCGAGAAAGAGAATCTACTGAGTAATTGTAGCTTAACGATATTGGTTTAACTTAGGCACCTCATTTAAGGTTTTGTAAATCACCTCAAGTCCATCCACCCAAAAAAAAATTCTCAAGTCCAAACGGATGATTTGAATTCGCTTTAATTTTAATCCTATTTCTTTTTCTTTTTTATCTAACTTTCTCTTCTAGCTCTCAAGAAGAATGTTTCTCTTTAAATCTCTCGTCCTTCTCCTCCCTTCTCTCTTTTGTTCTCGAACTAATAAGGTTAGGCAACTAATAGCTTCATTAGCTTAAGTGGCCAAGCTTAACTCAAACTAATTTTTCTTGGCCTCCATGAAAGAGAGTTTACTGAGTAATTTTGGCTTAACGATATTAGGATTACTTAAGCAACTCATTTAATGTTTTGTAAATCAGCTAAGTGTTCAATTCTCAAGTCCGAAAGCATAAATTTAAATTCGATTTAATTTTCATCCTATTTTCCTTACATTTATTTCTCTCTATTTCTCTTTTCCACTCAAGAAGGAAGTTTTTTTTTCTCACTCTCTTCGTCCTTCTCCATGCTTCTCTCTTTTGTTCTAGGAACTAATTAGCTTTGGCGAGTAATAGTTTCATTAGATTAACTGGCCAGGTTCAATTCAAACTAATTTTGCCTAGCCTCCAAGAAAGAGAAGTCACTGAGTAATATAAATTTAACAATATGAGTTTAGCTCAAGCAGCTCATTTAATGTTTTCTAAATCGCCTAAGCGTTCAATTCTCTTGTAAAAAATCATTAATTTGAATTTACTTTAATTATCATCCTATTTCCCTTTCTTTTCTCCAGCCTTCTCTTCTAACTCTCAAGAAGAAAGTTTCTCTCTAACTCTCTCCATCCTTCTCCGTCAATCTCTCTTTTGTTGTAGGAACTAATTTGGTTAGGCAACTAATAGTTTCATTAGCTTAATAAGTGGCCAACTTTAACTCAAACTAATCTTTGTTAGCCTCCAGAAAAGAGAATTTACTTAACGAAATTAGTTTAACTTAGGAAACTCATTTAATGTTTTCTCAATGAACCACATGTTCAATTCTCATGTCCAAAAGGATAAATTTTAATTCCCTTTAATTTTCTTCCTTTTTCCATTTATTTTCTCAAGCTTTCTCTTCAAATTCTCAAGAAGAAAGTTTCTCTCTAACTCTCGCCGTCCTTCTCCAACCTGCTCTCTTTTGTTCTAGGAAATAATTACCTTAGGCAACTAATAGTTTCATTAGCTTAAGTGGCCAAGTTTAACTCAAACTAATCTTGCTTAGCCTCCGAGAAAGAGAATCTACTGAGTAATTGTAGCTTAAAGATATTGGCTTAAGTTAGGCACCTCATTTAAGGTTTTGTAAATCACCTAAGTGTTCAATTCTCAAGTCCAAACAGATGATTTGAATTCGCTTTAATTATAATCCTATTTCTTTTTCTTTTTTATCTAACTTTCTCTTCTAGCTCTCAAGAAGAATGTTTCTCTTTAACTCTCTCGGTCCTTCTCCTCCCTTCTCTTATTTGTTCATGAACTAATAAGGTTAGGCAACTAATAGCTTCATTAGCTTAAGTGGCCAAACTTAACTCAAACTAATTTTTCTTGGCCTCCATGAAAGAGAGTTTACTGAGTAATTGTAACTTAACGATATTGGGATTACTTAAGTAACTCATTTAATGTTTTGTAAATCAGCTAAGTGTTCAATTCTCAAGTCCAAAAGGATAAATTTGAATTCGATTTAATTTTCATCCTATTTCCCTTACATTTATTTCTCTCTAAATTTCTCTTTTGCCACTCAAGATGGAAGCTATTTTTCTTACTCTTTTCGTCCTTCTCCATGCTTCTCTCTTTTGTTCTACGAACTAATTAGCTTTGGCGGGTAATAGTTTCATCAGGTTAACTGGCCAAGTTCGACTCAAACTAATCTTGCTTAGCATCCAAGAAAGAGAAGTTACTGTGTAATTGTAACTTAGCAATATAAGTTTAGGTCAAGCAAGTCATTTAATCTTTTCTAAATCGCCTAAGCGTTCAATTCTCCTGTCAAAAATCATTAATTTGAATTTGCTTTAATTATCATCCTATTTCACTTTCTTTTCTCTAGCCTTCTCTTCTATCTCTGAAGAAGAAAGCTTCTCTTTAACTCTCTCTGTCCTTATCCGTCGTTCTCTCTTTTGTTCTAGGAACTAATTTTTTTGGGTGGAACTAATTTGGTTAGGCAACTAATAGCTTCATTAGCTTAAGTGGCCAATTTACTTAACGAAATTAGTTTCACTTAAGAAACTCATTTAATGTTTTCTCAATCAACAACGTGTTCAATTCTCACATCCAAAAGGATAAATTTGAATTCCCTTTAATTTTCTTTCTATTTCCATTTATTTTCTCTTTCTCTTCTAATTCTCAAGATGGAAGTTTCTCTCTAACCCTCTCTGTCCTTCTTCAATCTTCTCTCTCTTGTTCTAGGAAATAATTGCCTTGGGCAACTAATAGTTTCATTAGCTTAAGTGGCAAAGTTTAATTCAAACTAATCTTGCATAGCCCTCCCAGAAAGAGAATCTACTGAGTAATTATAGCTTAACAATATTGGTTTAACTTAAGCGCCTCATTTAAGGTTTTGTAAATCACCAAGTGTTCAATTCTCAAGTCCAAATGAGTGATTTGAATTCGCTTTAATTTTAATCCTATTTCATTTTCGTCTTCTTTTTTTAGGTAAATAAGTCATAAAATAAAAACAATGAAATTTTACAGGTTTACAAGGGGCTTATTCCAGGCACGCGCAACAACAAATAAAAAAACAAACAAAACCATCTCCTGTTTCTTTTTCTTTTATCTAACTTTCTTTTCTAGCTCTCAAGAAGAATGTTTCTATTTAACTCTCTCGGTCCTTCTCCTCCCTTCTCTCTTTTGTTCTTGAACTAATTAGGTTAGGCAACTAATAGCTTCATTAGCTTAAGTGGCGAAGCTTAACACAAACTAATTTTTCTTGGCCTCCATCAAAGAGAGTTTACTGAGTAAATGTAGCTTAACGATATTAGGAATACTTAAGCAACTCATTCAATGTTTTGCAAATCATCTAAGTGTTCAATTCTCAAGTCCAAAAGGATAAATTTGAATTCGATTTAATTTTCATCCTATTTCCCTTACATTTATTTCTCTCTAAATTTATCTTTTGCCACTCAAGATGGAAGTTATTTTTCTCACTCTCTTCGTCCTTCTCCATGCTTCTCTCTTTTGTTCTACGAACTAATTAGCTTTGGCGGGTAATAGTTTCATCAGATTGACTGGCCAAGTTCGACTCAAACTAATCTTGCTTAGCCTCCAAGAAAGAGAAGTTACTGAGTAACTGTAACTTAGCAATATAAGTTTAGTTCAAGCAAGTCATTTAATCTTTTCTAAATCGCCTAAGCGTTCAATTCTCCTGTCAAAAATCATTAATTTGAATTTCCTTTAATTATCATCCTATTTCCCTTTCTTTTCTCTAGACTTCTCTTCTAGCTCTCAAGAAGAAAGCTTCTCTCTAACTTTCTCTGTCCTTATTCGTCGTTCTCTCTTTTGTTCTAGGAACTAATTTGGTTAGGCAACTAATAGCTTCATTAGCTTAAGTGGCCAAGTTTAACTCGAACTAACCTTGGTCGGCCTCCCAAAAAAGAGAATTTACTTAACAAAATTAGTTTAGCTTAAGAAACTCATTTAATGTTTTCTCAATCGACAACGTGTTCAATTCTCACGTCCAAAAGGATAAATTTGGATTCCATTTAATTTTCTTCCTATTTCCATTTATTTTCTCTAACTTTCTCTTCTAATTCTCAAGAAGAAAGTCTCTCTAATTCTCTTTGTCGTTCTCCAACCTTCTCTCCTTTGTTCTTGGAAATAATTACCATAGGCAACTAATAGTTTCATTAGCTTAAGTGGCTAAGTTTAACTCAAACTAATCTTGCTTAGCCTCCCAGAAAGAGAATCTACTGAGTAATTGTAGCTTAACGATATTTGTTTTACTTGAGCACATCATTTAAGGTTTTGTAAATCACCTAAGTGTTCAATTCTCAAGTCTAAACGGATGATTTGAATTGGATTTAATTTAAATCTTATTTCTTTTCCGTTTATCTAACTTTCTCTTCTAGCTCTCAAGAAGAATGTTTCTCTTTAACTCTCCGGTCCTTCTTGTCCCTTCTCCATTTTGTTCTTGAACAAATTAGGTTAGGCAACTAATAGCTTCATTAGCTTAAGTGGCCAAGCTTAACTCAAACTAAATTTTCTTGGCCTCCGTGAAAGAGAGTTTACGATGTAATTGTGGCTTAACGTTATTAGGAATACTTAAGCAACTCATTTAATGTTTTGTAAATCAGCTAAGTGTTCAATTCTCAAGTCCAAAACGATAGATTTGAATTCGATTTAATTTTCATCCAATTTCCCTTACATTTATTTCTCTCTAAATTTTTCTTTTACCACTTAAGATGGAAGTTTTTTTTTCTCACTCTCTTCGTCCTTATCCATGCTTATCTCTTTTGTTCTACAAACTAATTAGTTTTGGCGACTAATAGTTTCATCAGATTAACTGGCCAAGTTCGACTCAAACTAGTCTTGCTTAGCCTCCAAGAAAAAGAAGTTACTGAGTAATTGTAACTTAACAATATAAGTCATTCACCCCATAAAAACAATATAAGTTTAGTTTAAGCAACTCATTTAATGTTTTCTAAATCGCCTAAACGTTCAATTCTCCTGTCAAAAACATTAATTTGAATTTGCTTTAATTATCATCCTATTTCCCTTTCTTTTCTCAAGCCTTCTCTTCTAACTCTCAAGAAGAGAAGAATGTTTCTCTTTAACTCTCCTAGTACTTCTCATCCCTTCTCCCTTTTGTTCTTGAACAAATTAGGTTAGGCAAACCAATAGCTTCATTAGCTTAAGTGACCAAGCTTAACTCAAGCTAATTTCTTTTGGCCACCATGAAAGAGAGTTTACTGAGTAATTGTAGCTTAACGATATTAGGATTACTTAAGCAACTCATTTAATGTTTTGTAAATCAGCTAAGTGTTCAATTCTCAAGTCCAAAAGGATAGATTTGAATTCGATTTAATTTTCATCCTATTTCCTTTACATTTATTTCTCTCTAAATTTCTCTTTTACCACTCAAGATGGAAGTTTTTTTTTTCTCACTCTCTCCGTCCTTCTCCATGCTTCTCTCCTTTGTTCTACGAACTAATTAGCTTTGGCGACTAATAGTTTCATCAGATTAACTGGCCAAGTTCGACTCAAACTAATCTTGCTAAGTCTCCAAGAAAGAAAAGTTACTGCGTAATTGTAACCTAACAATATCAGTTTGGATTGGTGCGGAGGTGTGGTGCTTCCTTACTTCGAAGTTACATGAGGCTGCTGCAAGTGTATTTATATCATGGTGTGGAGGGGTGGTGTTTGATTGCTGCACAGGTTCAGGTGGCAGTTGGCAAGGCTAAACAATCACTTGAATGGTGGTGTGGAGTTGTTCTTCGCTGTTTCGGCAGTTCCAGATTGCTTCATTTCGATCAGTTCTACAGTATGGCTTGGAGGTATGGTGGCTGCTTGCTGTGTAGATGTAGAAGGCAGTCGGAAGAGTGTATATATACAGTGGTGATGGCTGCTTCAAGCGCCTTGCTGTGGTATATGAGAGAGTTAATCAGTTGTCTTCCTTATCGTTTGTTCATAATTTTATTGTGTAATTTCGCCTACCGCCTACGGGCTGTGTAGGAGGACTTTAGGGCATTTCATAGGGTTGTGCTATAGACATTCAAGCAAAAATGATGGGATGGGTCTGTTTTGGTATTCCCATCAGGGTCTCTTGGGGATTTTATCTTTGTATGGTAATGCTACAGGTGCCTATTCCTACGGGTTGTGTAGAGGGTCTTTTGTTGTTGTGTACTTTTAGCTGGGACGGTTTTGTGTGGGATGCTGGTTACTTATTTTGTACAAAGTCCCTATCCATTATTGGACATGGCCTCTGTACAAACCGATTGGCTAGTATCTTCTTACTGCTTCCCCGAGCTTCGAATGTAGATTCTTTCGGCTTTGTATAGTTTTCTCTGTTGTTGTTTATGTCTTGGCTGGGCCTCGGTGGTCTGTGCCGAGGTTTGTGCGGTGTTTTGCTAGTAGGGCCTGGGGTATGCCCCTTGTAATCGTGTAAATATTTCTGTTTTATTTTATTTCTTATTCACCCCAAAAAAAAAAAAAAAAACAATATCAGTTTAGCTTAAGCAACTCATTTAATGTTTTCTAAATCTCCTAAGCATTCAATTCTCCTGTCAAAAATCATTAATTTGAAATTGCTTTAATTATCATCCTATTTCCCTTTCTTTTCACTCTCAAGAAGAGAAGAATGTTTCTCGTTAACTCTCCCGGTCCTTCTCGTCCCTTCTCCGTTTTGTTATTGAACAAATTAGGTTAGGCAACTAATAGCTTCATTAGCTTAAGTGGCCAAGCTTAACTCAAACTAATTTTTCTTCGCCTCCATGAAATAGAGTTTACTAAGTAATTGTAGCTTAACCATATTAGGATTACTTAAGCAATTCATTTAATGTTTTGTAAATCAGTGAAGTGTTCAATTCTCAAGTTCAAAACGATAGATTTGAATTCGATTTAATTTTCATCCTATTTCCCTTACATTTATTTCTCTGTTAATTTCTCTTTTACCACTCAAGATCGAAGTTTTTTTCTCTCTCTCTTCGTCCTTCTCCACGCTTCTCTCTTTTGTTCTACGAACTAATTAGCTTTGGCGAGTAATAGTTTCATCAGATTAACTGGCCAGGTTCAATTCAAACTAATCTTGCTTAGCCTCCAAGAAAGAGAAGTCAGTGAGTAATATAAGTTTAGCTCAAGCAACTCATGTTTTCTAAATCGCCTAAGCGTTCAATTCTCCTATCAAAAGTCATTAATTTTAATTTGCTTTAATTATCATCCTATTTCCCTTTCTTTTCTCCAGCCTTCTCTTCCAACTCTCAAGAAGAAAGTTTCTCTCTAACTCTCTCCGTCAATCTCTCTTTTGTTGTAGGAACTAATTTGGTTAGGCAACTAATAGTCTCATTAGCTTAATAGTCTCATTAGCTACTGGTTTTCTAGTCGCTTCTTGTCTTCATGTGACCCGTCCTAATTGATCGTATTGCCACGCCTGCATGGAGTACTGGTCACACTGCCGTGGGGTTTGAGGCTTGTGATCTACCAAGGAAGGGACTGGGGGATGTGATGATTGATTTCATGATTGTGTTGGCTGTGGATTGGTTTGTTGCTGAGGGGTTATTGTCTGTTACTTCAACTCTCTAGTCCGTGGCATATGGTTTTTTGATTGTGCTTGCTTCATGTGACTTTGCTGGGATTTCACTTGGGGTATATCTTTTCCTCCATCTTGGCTTTAGTTAAGTGGCTTGGATGTCACGGCTGTGAGGAGTGGAACGCTTATTGGATTCCACGTGTTGATCTGCAGTAGAGACTGGGGGCTTGTGGGGTTGATTATCATCTTTGTTTCGGCTGGAGGGTTGTTGCTTTGTCAGTGTGTGTTTTGTTTCTTAAAATTAGTGTTGTTTTGTATTTCTTTGCCCATATATCCACCTCAAGTTCCCTTCTATTATCTCTGATGATAAGGGTTACTTGAGGACAAAAAGGATATATGGGCAAAGTTGGGTTATTGTGTTTCAGTTTCTTGTTTACCCCCTTTCTTAAGGGGTGTAGTGGTAGTTTTGTTGGTTATATTTGTTTTTTATTTGTTGTTTGGGCGTGCCTGGGGTATGCCCCTTGTAAACGTGTAAATTTCATTGTTTTATTTTATGACTTACTTACCCAAAAAAAAAAGTGGCCAACTTTAACTCAAACTAATCTTTGTTAGCCTCCAGAAAAGAGAATTTACTTAACGAAATTAGTTCAACTTAGGAAACTCATTTAATGTTTTCTCAATGAACCACATGTTCAATTCTCATGTCCAAAACGATAAATTTGAATTCCCTTTAATTTTCTTCCTTTTTCCATTTTTTTTTTGGGTGAATAAGACATAAATAAAACAGCAAAATATACAGGATTACAAGGGGCAAACCCCAGGCCCTACCCAGAAACTATACAAGAAAATCGAAAAACTGAGAACTAGAACAAAAGCATAATGTTCATGGACTATTTAATGAAATAGAGAATGAACAAAAGCAAGAAAAAACCAGACCATTAACAGAGTACAACCGAAAGAGAGGTCCAAGACCTACAAAATGAGACCCACACACAAACTGTTCCAAGAAACAAATTGACAAAATGACAGCAATAAACTGTTCCATCTAAGTAATATCTAGCCCTGTTTCAGAAATTGCACGACGCAACCACCCCAATGAGAACGCAAAAAGCACTATTCCATCCAAGTAATATACACCCAAGTAAAGACATGACAGCAAAATAACATCTCTAGTACATCCCACTAGAGTAGGCAAAACAAATATGTACATATATATGAAGTAAATATAAATAGCAACCAGGTTGTGAACTATTTTGTTGATTTCGGACGGCGCATGAGCAGCCACTCCCAGAGACCCATTTCTTTTTGACAGGTTCGTAGACTTCAACTGCAGCTGGAGATAACATGCCATAGTTGAAAGCCTCTTCGTCCCATGCCTCACACTGGATACTTTAGAGATTACCCACAGCAGCTCTAGATAATAATCCTCAATAGTACATAGCTGGATAGTGCAATCTAAACATAATAGAAGGACCTGCCAGATAAGCACCACCAAGACAAAACCAAGAGCATCAGTACCCAAGATAGTATGTAATACCCACTCAATTTTGTTTCTCACACCACTCAACCCACAATATAGGATCTCACCACACTCAAATAAAGCTTCCTTAACCTGCACATAAAAAGATACAATATATATAATGGTTAGCGTAGAAAATATATAGGTCCTAATTTCACTCAACCCACAGAGTTCCAATGAAATTGTGACTATATACCTCACCACACTCAACCCACAAATAATATTAATCTTCATATAAATGCACCTACACATGAAACAGCTAATTAGAAAGACACTCATTTTCTAGCTCACAGTCACTCAACACACAATATGCTGAACTCACATCACTCAGCAGCCCTCCCATTGTTAGAATGGGGCTTCAGAATAGATTTGGGAAGGTTCCATTGAGCAAGGAACTAGTCATCACCTGTTGCAATAGGAGAATTGCTAACAGATAGCATTCTATTTCTCACCATGAGTACAATAGCTTTAAGGATGACCTCAATAGGTTTGCATTCTTTGTTAAAAATTCTGTTGTTCCTCTCAAGCCAAATGTGATACACAGTACACAGGAAAGTGAGTCTAGTGATAGTAGGTTTCACAGATTTCCCTTTACTCTCTCTATTGACAAAGACAACAATCTCAGGCCAAGCCAATTGCTGCCAATTCACATTGCATTTAGCTTGCATAGCTTGCCAAATTCTGGAAGTAAATTTGCACTCAAAGAAAAGATGTTGGTGGCTTTCATCTAAGTCGAGGCAAAAGGGACAGGCAGAACTAGCAGAGATACCAAAGCATTGGAGCCTATCCCTAGTGTTAAGCCTACCATAGATAGCCAGCAAGACAATGAAGCTAACTTTGGGGATAGTAGCATGCCCCCAGACCAAGTTGTACCAAGGAACCGAGTCCTGTTTAACTCTCCACAAATTCCACACAGACTTAACAGTGAAGAGACCATCAGGGTTAAGGGTCCAAAAAACTCTATCCTCCTCCAAAGGGTTAGGAAGATAATTGTTGGGGGTATGGGAAATTAAATCCCTGAGATCCCAGGAGTTGGGAAAGGGCCAATGCCAAGAACTACCAACGATGACCTTACTAACTTTGGACTCCCCATTTAAGCCAGAGTCATACATAATTCTATCACCATATCTTTCCCAGAGAGGGCCAAGATGGTGCCAGTTATCATACCATAGGAAAGTATTCTGACCATTACCAATCCTATGTTTAATAAGAGGGTAAATAACAGGCCTAAGAGAAAGAATTTTCCTCCAAACCCAAGAAGGGTCACTAGGTGTCTTGAGTTTCCGGAAACATCTGCCCTTAATAAGATAAGATTTAACCCACTGGCACCACATAGATTGGTTCCCTCCAGATAAAAGAAACCAAACATGTTTAGCAATGGCAGCTTTGTTCCAAACCTCCATGGATTTAAACCCCAAACCACCCTCTTTCTTAGGGACACAAATTTTATCCCAAGCAATCTTTGCACTATGTTTTCTAAGATCAGCACCAGACCAGAGGAACGCTCTAAGGAGACTCTCAATCTCCTTCACAACTTTCTTAGGTAAGATGAAAAGAGAGGACCAATAAACTTGCATAGAAAATAAGATAGTCTGGATGAGTTGAGCTCTCCCAGCATAAGAAAGAAGTTTATTAGTCCAACTACTAATCCTCTTAGTGATCCTATCAACAAGCTGTTTACAATCAGAAGCTCTCAGCTTTGTGGTAATGAGAGGGACTCCAAGGTACTTAACAGGAAGCACACCCTCAGAGAAGGTAGCAATTTGAAGGATACTGGCCCTTAACTCCTCATTACAGCCAGAGAAATAGATGTTACTCTTGCTAGGATTAGGAGTAAGGCTAGAAAGAACACTAAACTCATTCAAGCCATCCATAATCATTTGAACAGTATTCGGATCGCCCTTACTGAATATCATAAGATCATCAGCAAAGCACAGGTTAACAATTCTCGTCTTCTCACATCTCCAATGAAATTTAAAAAGAGGTTGCTTAGATTTTTCATCCAGAATTCTAGCCAAAACCTCCATGGCTAAGACAAAAAGATAAGGAGACATTGGATCTCCTTGCCTAAGACCTCTAGCCCCTTTAAAGTAGCCATGAAGGCTACCATTGATACATATGGAAAAAGATGGGCTAGTCATACAAGCTTTGATCCAGGTGATCATAGTGTGGGGGAAACCCATTGCACCAAAGATATCTATAATAAACTCCCAATTAACAGTATCATAGGCCTTCATAATATCTACTTTCATGGCACATTTAGGGACAGGAGAGCTTCTGTGATAGCCTCTCATAATCTCTTGTGAAAGAAAGATATTATCCGAAATTCTCCTACCATGCACAAAAGCAGATTGCACAGGATCAATAAGGTCAGGGAGGACCTCTTTAATTATGTTAGCAAGAATCTTAGCAATACACTTATAAATAGTGTTGCAGCAAGAGATAGGTCTATAGTCACCAACTTTCACCGGATTAGGAATTTTCGGGATGAGAGCAATTGTAGTATTGTTGATTTCAGAGAGAAGTTTCCCAGATTCAAAGAAGGCTCTTATAGCCTGGGTGACATCTTTACCAACAATACTCCAAGTACTTTTGAAAAAACCAGCTGAATAGCCATCAGGACCAGGGGCCTTATTGGCTTTTAAGGACCAAAAAACATCCTTGATCTCCTTATTAGAAACAGGACTAGCCAACTTAATGGCTTGATCAGGAGTGACTCTGGTTTTGATCAGATTTTGAACTCTATTGGTACCACCATATTGATTCTGCGAAGGACTACCAAAGAGTTTAGAAAAATACTCTATAAAAGCAACATGGATTTCCTCAGGCTTGGAAGAGACATTGCCATCAGCCATCTCAACATTAAGAATTTTCCCTCTATTTATATTATTCTTCACAGATCTGAAGAAAAACTTACTGTTCTTATCTCCCAGACCAAGCCATTGGACTCTAGACTTCTGATGAGCTAAGCTCTCCTCAACAGCACTAAGATCCACATACTTTTTGAGTAAGCTCCTCTCAAGAAGTTGGAAGGAGCAATTGCAAGGATCTTTGTCTAGTTTCCACTGGATAGAATCAAGCTCAGTTTTAGAAGCTAACACTCTAGTTGATATGTCACTAAACTCTTTCTTATTTAAAGATTTAAGAATGGGTTTAAGACTGCGGAGTTTCTGGCAGACTTTAAACATAGGCACACCCCTAATGTATTGAAGGGCTTTTTGAAGGAATGAGTCTTACCAGAGACAGTAACAACAGCAGGGGAGGAACATAGCATTAGAGACAGGGAAATGGTCAATCCAGGATTCATTGACCAAAACTCTATCAATCTTAGTGGCAATGTAATCACCCCTAGTTCTCTTATTAGCCCAGGTGAATTGACATCCACCATAAGAAAGATCAACAAGCTCAGCATTGAGAATATAGGAATTAAAAGCCTCTTTCTCACTGTTCCACAAGACAGAACCCCCAACTTTTTCAAAACTATGTCTGATGGCATTAAAATCCCTAAGAAAAGTGAGAGGGGCATCCGAAAAAAGCATAGCCATATTAAGCATTTGATCAAAAAACTTTTTCCTCAAGATGCTACAATTCTCGACATAGACAAAACAGGTTTTGAAGACCTTGGCCTGAGATAAATCCTTAATTTCACAGAGGATATGTTGGTCAGATAAGTTGACCAAAGTGACATCACAAAAAAGAGGATCCCATAACACACAAATTCTACCAGTTTTATTAGGTTGAGAGTTAGTCAAAAAAGACCAGTTACTCATACAAGATGAGAAAACAGAATTTTCATTGATAGCTTTTATTTTGGTCTCCAAAATACCCATAACTTTGATTTCTTCTTTAACCAAAAAATTTCTCATTTCTTTGTGCCTAGAGGATTCATTGAACCCTCTAATATTCCAAGAAGCTATTTTAAAAGTCATGGATAACAAAAAAACAAAAACTCTCAACCCAGGATAACAAAGTTACCTTTTTTTCTTCTTTTGGCTTTTCTTGCCACAAGATTTGCTGGTGGTAGAACTTGGATGGCATGCAACAAGAGTGGCTTGTGGACTGGTCTCAGCAGAGGCCAAGTTCTGCACTTTTTCCAGAAGTTCTGTATCCCCTGGGAGAGCAAGTTTGGTGATGTCCAGCAAATGTTGTTTGATCTCTTCTAATCCATCCACTTTGTTGGTATCCCCAGGTACAGGATTTAGGTTACCCAATTGACTCTCCTCAGAAATGTTACTAGCCTGATTGCCCAAATTTGTATCAATGACCATGGCTGCTTCCAAATTATTTGTTGGTTGCCTCTGGCTAATATTCACTTCTAAAGGAGTAGGGGCTACCTCTTCTTCTGAAGTACTCACCAAATTACCGTCCCCCTCTTCCTCAACTGGGTCTGGATCACCCACTTTCCTCTTACCCTTAGCCAGAACAGTATTCCACCCTGGATCAGGGTTGTTCTCAGACTCTTTTTGAAGGTTAACCAACTTAGCCACTTGGGTGGTGACACATTTTGTAGTGTCATGCCCAAAAACCAAGCAGTGTTCACATTTGGTGGGAAGGCCTTGATACTCCACTGTAACTATAACTTTTTCTTCTCCACAGTAAACTGGAAATGAAGGAGGTTGTTTGGCACTGGCATCCACTTCCACACAGATGCGGGCAAAGGCCACTCTAGTACCTTTTACAGTAAGGTGATCAGTGAAAAGAGGTTTACCAACTGCACTAGCGATTCTACTCAACCCATCACTATCCCAATATTCTAAGGGGACATTGAAAAATTTGACCCACACAGGGACTTTTTGGATTTTTTCCTTTGACAGTCTCATCATCCTAGTCCACTTTTTGAGGATAAGATGAAAACCTCCTATGTACCATGGCCCCCCCTCGAGGATCTCACTGCAGCAGTTAGGGCTCTCAAATATAAAGAAAATGAAACCCTCACCATTAGCCAAAACCTCCTTAAGGCCTTTATTTTTCCACAAACTAAAAGCCGTATTTCTCATGTAATTAAAAGCTACCCCTTTATCAATAAAATATCCCACAAGGCAAGAATCCCATTTTTCCAACGAGTTAGGCCTAGGAGGGAGATTTACACTAATGAAATCATCCTTCAACGAAGGGGGGATATACCTCAGAGGAAGGCAAGAGCGATCCGGTTTAGCAGCGACTTCAGCCCAAGATTTCGATCCTGAAGCCATTCCTTGGCCCCTTCCTCCTCCTTGACCTCTTCCACCACGGCCTCCTCTATAGCTAGGACCCCCATCACGACCACTTGTGTTGCCTCGTTCATCCTCGGCTAGGGTTTCAGAATCTGTATCTACTTCATGATTGTGCAACGGTTCTGATTGAAGGATCTGAGATTTCCTCTCATCAACCCTGGTACTAACAGCATCGTCTTGATTTGAAATTTCTGGGTTGAAAAGCGGATCTGTTTGAAGGTTATGAACTTTCCTTCCATCAGCTCGGTTTCTCGCGATCTCCAAGCTATCAGGAATATTCCTAAAAGCTTCATCTTCAGTTTCCATCTCTATAGCCCAGCTAGGGCTTGGGTTTGATACGACTGGCGATTTGGGTTCTATCTCTCTCGAATCAGGGTTCTTCAGCCTTTGGAGACGATCGGCAATTTTCTGAAGATCCATCGTTTGAGAAGGATCAAGTAGGAGGTTAGGGTTAGTGTTTGGGTTGTTTCTCACGGTTTCACTCAGATCACTCAAAATATGGGTGTTAGAAGTGTTTTTGGTTACATATATACGATCCTTACACGGACTCCTCATTTCATGGTCATTTAATGGTAGATTTATGGAAGTAAATGCTGGCATCGGGACTTCAATAAGGGACTTTTGTTTTCTAGAGAGATGTCAGAGCTTCTCTCTCTAACCCATTACTCACTAACTTTTGACTTATGTTGATTTGTGTCCTTTTTCCATTTATTTTCTCAAGCTTTCTCTTCAAATTCTCAAGAAGAAAGTTTCTCACTAAATCTCGCCGTCCTTCTCCAACCTGCTCTCTTTTGTTTTAAGAATTAATTACCCTAGGCAACTAATAGTTTCATTGGCTTCAGTGGCCAAGTCTCAGACTAATCTTGCTTAGCCTCCGAGAAAGAGAATCTACTGAGTAATTGTAGCTTAACGATATTGGTTTAACTTAGGCACCTCATTTAAGGTTTTGTAAATCACCTCAAGTCCATCCACCCAAAAAAAAATTCTCAAGTCCAAACGGATGATTTGAATTCGCTTTAATTTTAATCCTATTTCTTTTTCTTTTTTATCTAACTTTCTCTTCTAGCTCTCAAGAAGAATGTTTCTCTTTAACTTTCTCGTCCTTCTCCTCCATTCTCTCTTTTGTTCTTGAACTAATAAGGTTAGGCAACTAATAGCTTCATTAGCTTAAGTGGCCAAGCTTAACTCAAACTAATTTTTCTTGGCCTCCATGAAAGAGAGTTTACTGAGTAATTTTGGCTTAACGATATTAGGATTACTTAAGCAACTCATTTAATGTTTTGTAAATCAGCTAAGTGTTCAATTCTCAACTCCAAAAGCATAAATTTAAATTCGATTTAATTTTCATCCTATTTTCCTTACATTTATGTCTCTCTAAATTTCTCTTTTCCACTCAAGAAGGAAGTTTTTTTTCTCACTTTCTTCGTCCTTCTCCATGCTTCTCTCTTTTGTTCTAGGAACTAATTAGCTTTGGCGAGTAATAGTTTCATTAGATTAACTGGCCAGGTTCAATTCAAACTAATCTTGCCTAGCCTCCAAGAAAGAGAAGTCACTTAGTAATATAAATTTAACAATATGAGTTTAGCTCAAGCAGCTCATTTAATGTTTTCTAAATCGCCTAAGCGTTCAATTCTCTTGTCAAAAATCATTAATTTGAATTTGCTTTAATTATCATCCTATTTCCCTTTCTTTTCTCCAGCCTTCTCTTCTAACTCTCAAGAAGAAAGTTTCTCTCTAACTCTCTCCATCCTTCTCCGTCAATCTATCTTTTGTTGTAGGAACTAATTTGGTTAGGCAACTAATAGTTTCATTAGCTTAATAAGTGGCCAACTTTAACTCAAACTAATCTTTGTTAGCCTCCAGAAAAGAGAATTTACTTAACGAAATTAGTTTAACTTAGGAAACTCATTTAATGTTTTCTCAATGAACCACATGTTCAATTCTCATGTCCAAAAGGATAAATTTTAATTCCCTTTAATTTTCTTCCTTTTTCCATTTATTTTCTCAAGCTTTCTCTTCAAATTCTCAAGAAGAAAGTTTCTCTCTAACTCTCGCCGTCCTTCTCCAACCTGCTCTCTTTTGTTCTAGGAAATAATTACCTTAGGCAACTAATAGTTTCATTAGCTTAAGTGGCCAAGTTTAACTCAAACTAATCTTGCTTAGCCTCCGAGAAAGAGAATCTACTGAGTAATTGTAGCTTAAAGATATTGGTTTAAGTTAGGCACCTCATTTAAGGTTTTGTAAATCACCTAAGTGTTCAATTCTCAAGTCCAAACGGATGATTTGAATTCGCTTTAATTATAATCCTATTTCTTTTTCTTTTTTATCTAAATTTCTCTTCTAGCTCTCAAGAAGAATGTTTCTCTTTAACTCTCTCGGTCCTTCTCCTCCCTTCTCTTATTTGTTCATGAACTAATAAGGTTAGGCAACTAATAGCTTCATTAGCTTAAGTGGCCAAACTTAACTCAAACTAATTTTTCTTGGCCTCCATGAAAGAGAGTTTACTGAGTAATTGTAACTTAACGATATTGGGATTACTTAAGTAACTCATTTAATGTTTTGTAAATCAGCTAAGTGTTCAATTCTCAAGTCCAAAAGGATAAATTTGAATTCGATTTAATTTTCATCCTATTTCCCTTACATTTATTTCTCTCTAAATTTCTCTTTTGCCACTCAAGATGGAAGCTATTTTTCTTACTCTTTTCGTCCTTCTCCATGCTTCTCTCTTTTGTTCTACGAACTAATTAGCTTTGGCGGGTAATAGTTTCATCAGGTTAACTGGCCAAGTTCGACTCAAACTAATCTTGCTTAGCATCCAAGAAAGAGAAGTTACTGTGTAATTGTAACTTAGCAATATAAGTTTAGGTCAAGCAAGTCATTTAATCTTTTCTAAATCGCCTAAGCGTTCAATTCTCCTGTCAAAAATCATTAATTTGAATTTGCTTTAATTATCATCCTATTTCACTTTCTTTTCTCTAGCCTTCTCTTCTATCTCTGAAGAAGAAAGCTTCTCTCTAACTCTTTCTATCCTTATCCGTCGTTCTCTCTTTTGTTCAAGGAACTAATTTTTTGGGGGGGAACTAATTTGGTTAGGCAACTAATAGCTTCATTAGCTTAAGTGGCCAATTTACTTAACGAAATTAGTTTAACTTAAGAAACTCATTTAATGTTTTCTCAATCAACAACGTGTTCAATTCTCACCTCCAAAAGGATAAATTTGAATTCCCTTTAATTTTCTTTCTATTTCCATTTATTTTCTCTTTCTCTTCTAATTCTCAAGATGGAAGTTTCTCTCTAACCCTCTATGTCCTTCTTCAATCTTCTCTCTTTTGTTCTAGGAAATAATTTTTTTTTGGGTAAGTAAATTCTAGGAAATAATTGCCTTGGGCAACTAATAGTTTCATTAGCTTAAGTGGCAAAGTTTAACTCAAACTAATCTTGCATAGCCTCCCAGAAAGAGAATCTACTGAGTAATTATAGCTTAACAATATTGGTTTAACTTAAGCACCTCATTTAAGGTTTTGTAAATCACCAAGTGTTCAATTCTCAAGTCCAAATGGATGATTTGAATTCGCTTTAATTTTAATCCTATTTCTTTTTCTTCTTCTTTTTTTAGGTAAATAGGTCATAAAATAAAAACAATGAAATTTTACAGGTTTACAAGGGGCTTATTCCAGGCACGCGCAACAACAAATAAAAAAACGAACAAAACCATCTCCTGTTTCTTTTTCTTTTATCTTTCTTTTCTAGCTCTCAAGAAAGAATGTTTCTATTTAACTCTCTCGGTCCTTCTCCTCCCTTCTCTCTTTTGTTCTTGAACTAATTAGGTTAGGCAACTAATAGCTTCATTAGCTTAAGTGGCGAAGCTTAACACAAACTAATTTTTCTTGGCCTCCATCAAAGAGAGTTTTCTGAGTAAATGTAGCTTAACGATATTAGGAATACTTAAGCAACTCATTCAATGTTTTGCAAATCATCTAAGTGTTCAATTCTCAAGTCCAAAAGGATAAATTTGAATTCGATTTAATTTTCATCCTATTTCCCTTACATTTATTTCTCTCTAAATTTATCTTTTGCCATTCAAGATGGAAGTTATTTTTCTCACTCTCTTCGTCCTTCTCCATGCTTCTCTCTTTTGTTCTACGAACTAATTAGCTTTGGCGGGTAATAGTTTCATCAGATTAACTGGCCAAGTTCGACTCAAACTAATCTTGCTTAGCCTCCAAGAAAGAGAAGTTACTGAGTAACTGTAACTTAGCAATATAAGTTTAGTTCAAGCAAGTCATTTTATATGGTTTAACCCATATTTATTTATAAGTGTAGTTTGGCTCATATTTATTAAAATGAATATATATATATAGATGTTTGAGCCCAAGAAAAACAATACATACAATATATAGGTTAAGTGTTTATGCTCTCAGTGCTTTCAATTTAATCTCTTTCTCTCTTCCTCTCTCTCTCTCTCTCTCAAGAAGTGATAAAGAAAGAAGGAAACATAAGCATAAAGCGGGGCAGGCAGATGCAACACAGCACTGAGCGAGTGACTCGCTATCTCTCTCTCTCTCACTCTCTCTCTCTCTCTCACACACACACACGCACTCCTTCGACGACTCTCTCTGTCACGAACCGCTCCTCGTACCCAAGGGTTAAGCATCGTGATGGCCAGTAACTGAAGTTACCTCCGGCCAATTCTTAAACAAATTAATAAACACGAGCGAAAATAATATTCAAGTGAGGGTACCAAAATAATCATCGGAGCTTCTTTTTTATTACAAAATTTATTGACCAAAAAGGCCGATATTTACATATAAAAATGTCATATAAATGTTGTGTGTGTGTCTATTCTGCAACCCCGCATCTAAGACTTTTCAATTCTCATGTCCAAAAGGATAAATTTGAATTCCCTTTAATTTTCTTCCTTTTTCCATTTATTTTCTCAAGCTTTCTCTTCAAATTCTCAAGAAGAAAGTTTCTCTCTAAATCTCGCCGTCCTTCTCCAACCTGCTCTCTTTTGTTCTAGGAATTAATTACCTTAGGCAACTAATAGTTTCATTGGCTTAAGTGGCCAAGTCTCAGACTAATCTTGCTTAGCCTCCGAGAAAGAGAATCTACTGAGTGATTGTAGCTTAACGATATTGGTTTAACTTAGGCACCTCATTTAAGGTTTTGTAAATCACCTCAAGACCATCCACCCAAAAAAAAATTCTCAAGTCCAAACAGATGATTTGAATTCGCTTTAATTTTAATCCTATTTCTTTTTTTTTTATCTAACTTTCTCTTCTAGCTCTCAAGAAGAATGTTTTTTTTGGGTGAATAAGAAATAAAATAAAACAGAAAGATTTACAAGATTACAAGGGGCATACCCCAGGCCCTACCAACAAACAAGAGCACAGACCTCGGCATAGACACCGAAGCCCGGCACCAACACAAAGCAACAAAACAAACTATACAACACCAAAAAGATTACATTGGAAACTCGAAGAAGCAAGGGAGGTGACCACTGAGACAATCTGTACAATGGCCATGTCTTGTAATAGATAGGGTCCTTGTACAAACCAAGATACCAACAGCCCACTCCAAACCATCCAAGCCAAGATTGCCTAACAACATGAGATCATTCCTGTTCATCCAGCGGAAGTAGGCACTAATGACACTATTGTTCACAGGAAGCATCCAAAAGAGAACCATAATAAAGTACAAAAACCGGTCCTGCTTATAGCCTGTGGTAGAGAGTTTATCGAACCACCCAACATAACACACACACATCCTACTACACAGCCCGTTGAGGTAGGCCCAATTACAAACGAAAATTATATACAAACAATAAAGAAGACGACTGATTAACACTCTCATGTAGCATAGCCAGGCGCTAGGAGTAGCCATAACCACGGCACATGTACACTCCGCCAACAACCTCCTTGAATCCATTAGCTCGTAACAAACCCATTGCGAAAGGATCTTGCAAAGATGGTACAGTATGCAACCACCCCCACACCACCACACTGAAATCGGATTGCCCTGCCCAAAGAAAGAAGTATCAAAATTACATGTAGAATCATAGAGAAGAAGGAATAAAATACACAGTATATGAGACCTCCCATCACTCGACCCACATCTGATAACATCACTCCACACAGTATATAGTCTCACAACACTCGACCCACACCTCTTCAACTCACTCAAACCCCCTGCTAGCAATTTGTAGTGAGGAGCTTCCTTAACCTACACATAAAAATTATAATATATAGATATGGTTAAACAATTAGTTATAAGAAGCCTCACATCCCTCAACTCACAAAGAAGAAACAGATTATATAGGCTCACTACACTCGGCCCACAAGTAACACTAGCCAAATATACTAGAGAGTAAAGAACCATCTTCAAATATGAACCAGCATCCATGATAAATACCTGTAAAAGAGAAACCAATTAGAAATCCCACAATTTCTGCTCACAGTCACTCAACCCTCAATATAGGTGCACTTTCCACACTCAATATGTTTCCAGCAGTGTTGTCCTTAGGCTGCTTCATAATAGATATTGGTAAATTCCATTGAGCCAAGAACCAAGCATCACCTGTAAAGTTAATCAGATTATCCATAGAGAGCACCCTACCTCTAACCATCTGGACAATAAGGTTAATGATAACACCCGCAGGTTTAGACTCCTTGCTGAAGATCCTCCTATTCCTTTCTAACCAAATCTGGTAGACAGTACCAAGGAAATAGAGTTTCATTATTACAGCCTTCAGAGTTTTACCTATGATGGACTTAGTAGCATAGATCACAGATTCCTGCCAGGGTAATTGGGGCCAACAGATGTTACACTTGACTTGTAGGGCATCCCAAATCCTAGAAGAGTACGCACATCTGAAAAACAAATGGGAGTGACTCTCCTCAGGGCCATGACACAAAGGGCAGGTGGGGTTAGGAACAAGGCCAAACAGATGCAGCCTATCCCCCGTATTTAATCTCTCATGAATAGCCATCCAAACCACAAAGCTCACCCTAGGTATAGAAGGAGGACCCCAAACTAGATTAACCCAAGGCACTTTAATACCCTTATCCCTCCAACAATCCCAAGTAGAATGTATGCTAAACTTCCCATCCATAGTCAGGTTCCAGATAGGACAGTCCTGGTGATCCCTCACAGGTTTAAAATCAAGAGGAGTAGAAGAAATCAACTCCTTGATCTCCTAAGAATTATCAACAGGCCACTTCCAATCATTATTAGAGATAACATCACTAACTTTGGAATTGAAAGAAAGACCCGTGTCATACAAAATACGGTGACCAAACCTATTCCATAAGGAACCCAAAGGATGCCAGTTATCGAACCACAAGAACACGTTATCCCCATTACCAATTTTGAACTTGATAAGAGGAAAAATGAGATCACGAAGAGACAAAATCTTACGCCAGACCCATGAGGGGTCACTAGGCATTCTAACATGCCAAAGGCTCCTACCCTTGAGTAAGTAGGACTTAACCCATTGACACCACATGGACCCCTCCCCACCCGAAAACAGAAACCAAACATGCTTAGCAACAGCCGCCCTATTCCAGACACCCATCTCTTTAAAACCTAAGCCCCCTTCACCTTTAGGCCTACAAACATTATTCCAAGCAATCTTAGCACTATGCTTCTTTAACTCAACACCAGACCACAGAAAGGCTCTCAAAATGCTATCAATCTCCCTAATAACCTTTTTAGGGAGGATAAAGAGGGAAGACCTTGCTGCTGTGCTCCTTTAGGAGGGACGGTTTTGTGTGGGATGCTGGGTTTTTACTTTGTTCACAGTCCCTATCCTTTACAGGACATCGACTATGTACATCCCGTTTGGCTATCTCTCGACTTTCGGATGTAGTGTCTCTCGGCATTGTATAGTTTTGGGTTATTAGTCGTGGTTTGTGCTGTGTTTTGTTTGTAGGGCCTGGGGTATGCCCTTGTATTCGTGTAAATCTTTCTGTTTTATTTATTTCTTATTCACCCAAAAAAAAAATAGGGAAGACCAGTAGACTTGCATTAAGAAAAGGACAGTCTGGATAAGTTGAGCTCTACCCGCATAGGAAGAGAAATTTGAATTCCATTTAATTTTCCTCCTATTTCCATTTATTTTCTCTAACTTTCTCTTCTAATTCTCGAGAAGAAAGTCTCTCTAATTCTCTTTGTCCTTCTCCAACCTTCTCTCTTTTGTTCTTGGAAATAATTACCATAGGCAACTAATAGTTTCATTAGCTTAAGTGGCTAAGTTTAACTCAAACTAATCTTGCTTAGCCTCCCAGAAAGAGAATCTACTGAGTAATTGTAGCTTAACGATATTGGTTTTACTTAAGCACATCATTTAAGGTTTTGTAAATCACCTAAGTGTTAAATTCTCAAGTCTAAACGGATGATTTGAATTCGATTTAATTTAAATCCTATTTCTTTTCCTTTTATCTAACTTTCTCTTCTGGCTCTCTTTTTGGGTGGATAAGTCATAAAATAAAAGACAAAAAACTTACACAACTACAAGGGGCATACCCCAGGCCCTAACCCATAAAGCTAAACAATAAACACAAAGAACCCCATGAAACCGATAAACGCCCAAAATAACGCACATTGACAGTGCCGAAAGACACCGGCACCAGGAAAATGCTTGACAACTAAATAAGCCTAAGATGCCCAAACATAAAAGAGAAAACACAAGTATGTTCATGGGCCACATACAAACATAATGGGGACCATGAACACACCCAAACACACCTAAGTAGCAGAGTAATTAACAGCATATATCCCGTGAACATCCCACACGGGTAGGCCAAAAAACCACCAAGCAGGAACAAACAAAATATACTAAATAAGAAAAGACAATATGTAAAAACTTTCTTCACACAGGAGGCGCATATAGCAGCCATCAACACACGACAAACAGCTGCAATCTTCGAGTAGACTGAGCCACAAAAGCCACACCGCACAGCATCCATCCAAGAATTGACATGAAGCCAGCCACTGCATCCGGCACAGCAGCTAGACACAATAGTAGACCCTGTCAAACCAGCAAAACCCAACAGGATTAAAAGGGTTGCAACATAATAACATGATAGGATCAAGAACAGCCCATGCTTTACAACACTCATATATAAACTCACTACACTCAACCCACAATTATATATGCTCACATCACTCGGAAAACAATGCTCCATATACCTGCAAAATAAAAAAATAACAGAGAATATATAATAACATGTTAATTCCTCTCAATGTGGCTAGTGATTTGGAGAAAGGTGATTGTATAATCCTCACAAGATACTCGGCTCTCAATTTATAGAGCACACACTCAACCTGCAGCAATTCCATTGATCCAAACATCTATAACAATAACAAACAATTAGTAAAACCCGACATTGTATATGCTCACCCCACTCAACCCTCAATTTATAATCTCTCATCACTCACATCAGGTGCCGCAAGCTCAACAATGGTAGATGGTAGTCTCCAAGAGGTGAGATACCATCTGTCAGTAGGGTGAGATTTCAAATTGGTAATATGCATTACCCTGAATCTCACCATATCCACAACACATTTAATAACCAACTCTTCAGGAATCATAGCCTTCTTGAATATCCTATTATTCCTAGTCATCCAAAGTTGATAAACAGTACAAACGAAAGAAAGCTTGGTAATAATAGTGCCTAATGATTTACCTTTCACAGACTTGGCAACAAACTGAATCAGATCATTCCAGCAAACAGGAGGCCAGTTAACATTCAGTTTACCCTTAATTTCAGTCCACACTTTAGCAGAGAATGGACAGTCAAAGAAGAGATGATTGTGATCTTCACAAGGATGGTGACAAGAAACACATTCGGCAGATGAAGACACACCAAAATGACATAATCTATCACCAGTATTCAATCTGCCAAGAATGGCCATCCAAACCACAAAACTAGCTTTGGGGATATTATCGGGCCCCCAAATAAGCTTAGACCACTCGACTTTATCAAAGTGGTGCCTTAAATGATGCCAAGTGGATTGAATGGTGACTTGCCCATTTGCAGCAGGGCACCAATCAACAGCATCAGACCCACCCGTGGGGAGAAAATGAGAAGGAGTACTATTTATTAGTTCCATAATCTCCCATGTGGATGGAAAAGGCCATCTCCAAGAATTTCCCTCAATAATCTCACTAACCTTAGCATTAAAACCCAGTGCAGAGTCATACACAATTCTGTCCCCAAATTTCTGCCACAATGACCCCATAGGGTGCCAATTGTCAAACCAAAGGGAGATCCTAGAACCATCACCCACTCGATGTCTAACAAGAGGATAAATAATAGGTCTAAGAGAGAGACTCTTCCTCCAAACCCAAGAAGGGTCGTTAGGAATCTTAACTTGCCAAAAGCTTTGACCTTTAAGAATATAAGTCTCAACCCAGAGACACCACATAGACTGGGCACTACCCGAAAGCAGGAACTAGACATGCTTCGCAACAGCAGCCTTACGCCACACAGTAAGGTCTTTGAACCCTAAACCACCTTCACTCTTAGGGCAACAAATCCTATCCCAGGAGACCTTAGCCCCAGATTTCTTTAACTCACACCCAGACCAGAGAAAAGCTCTAAACAGACTCTCAATGGACTTGATAACTTTTTTGGGTAGTATAAAGAGAGACGTCCAGTACACTTGCATCGAGAATAACATAGATTGAATTAATTGAGCTCTACCAGCATACGTAAGACATTTGTTAGTCCAGCTCTTAATTCTTTTGGTTATTCTCTCAACAAGCTTGTCACAATCAGTGGCTTTGAGCTTAGTGGACACCAAAGGAACCCCTAGATATCTCACTGGCAAGGTACCCTCATTAAAACCACACACCCTGAGAATCTCATCCCGCAGGTGCCTAACACAGCCAGAGAAGAAGATGTGACTCTTATTAGGGCTAGGAGATAGCCCAGATAAGGTTTTAAATTCTTCCAACCCATCTTTAATGGACTGAACAATGAACACATCACCCTTACAGAAGATCATCAAATCATCTGCAAAGCAAAGATTAACCAACTTTGTTTTATCACATCTCCAATGGAATTTAAATTGAGGATGAGATGCCTTCTCAGCCAGAATTCTAGCTAACACTTCCATAACAATAACGAAAAGGTAAGGCGACATAGGATCACCCTGCCTCAAACCTCTCTCACCCCGAAAGTACCCATGCAGACTCCCATTTATGCAAATAGAAAAGGAGGGGCTAGTCATGCAAGCTTTGACCCAGCGGACAATGTTAGGAGGGAACCCCATCCCATCCAACACATCCAAGACAAAATCCCACCTAACATTATCATATGCTTTCATAATATCAACTTTCATAGTACACCTAGGAGACGGTGTAAATCTATGATAACCCCGCATAAGTTCTTGAGAGAGGAAAATATTATCAGCAATTCTCCTCCCAGGAACAAAAGCTAATTGTATCGGGTCAATAATCTCATGAAGAACAACCTTAAGCCTATCCGCAATTATCTTAGATATGCACTTATAAATAGTATTGCAGCACGAAATAGGTCTAAAGTCTCCCACTTTCTCAGCATTCGGGATTTTAGGAATAAGCACAATGGTAGTGCTATTAACCTCCCGAAGCAATTCCCCCGAGGTAAAAAAAGATTTAATCGCTTCGACAACTTCTCTACCCACATGCAAGCTTGGATTGGAACGAGGGGGGATTAGTTTGAGAGCTTCTCTCTAGAGAGAGAGAGAGAGAGCTCTCTCCGTTGTTACCCTTGGAGATTCTGATGGTCCCATATCAGATTATTTGTCTGGTTTTGGGTGGTGCTGTGTGTTGTTGAATCTGGTGCTCCGGCCAGTTGTTTTAGCTTCTATACTCAATCTTTGAGTTATAGTGAGCATGGTTTCCAGGTCTGTTTAGCTCCTGGTGTGTTGTTACCATGTGGAACTCTAGCTGGGCTTTCTTGCTGTTAACCCTTCTCCCTAGTTTTCTACGAGATTGCTTGGAGTGACAAGGGTTCCCTCGTGATATTTTCTGCTCTGGTTATGTTCCCTTCCGGCGTGGATCACGCCGGCGTGATTGTGCGGTGTGTTGCTGCCTTGGTCTACTCCAGTAGTCTCACGTGAGTAGGCACTATAGTGCTACTCTGCGGGTTTATATCTAGTAGCGGATTTGTTTGCGGTTTGGGAGTCTAAACTACTCCGGCAATGGTTGGCAAAGGGGTGCTCTGTTCCAGTTTTTATATGGTGCTGTTGTAGCTTGTTCGGCAAGGTTACCGACGCCATTGCTAAAGCTTCGTGGATGATAGTGTTTTATTTTATTTTCGCTGGGCTGTTCTGCTAGCATTGTGGGTTTGGTTGTCGCCAGCTTATTTTGTTCTTTTTATGGGTATACATGGAGTTCTATGCTGGTATACATGGAGATACGGGTTCCATGCTGCTGATGTTTGTTCCAGGACGACGTCGACGCTGTGTTCTCCGACTGTTTTGCTGTTGGCCTTTTCGTCACCAGCGTTTGGATGATGGGTGATGTTTTTAATGGTGATGCGTGGTTAGATTTCTGGCCTTGCGTGCTGTTTAGTCAAGTTGCAGGTGGTTGTTTCAATCACCAACAATTTGTTTCAGTCTCCGGCGTTGGGTTTTCTGGCGTCGTCGTTATGGTAGGGAGATACTAATCTTTCTACAGTGAAATTTTGATAGGGATGTAGCGTGTCTACACGCCGCAAGTGCGCGTGTTTCGGGCCTCGGGTGCTCCACCTACGTTAGGTAGAGGGCTCAGACATAAAGTTGATGGCTTCTGCATATTGCTACAGAACCATCATGTGGGTTTGTTTTGGGGGGAAACTCAAATATTTGTGATGAAGTTTTCAATGGAAATATCCACGTGTTCCTTGTTCTCACGGTGGAAAAGCGGGCTGTCCATCGCAACGTGTATGGTGCAGATTAATACTAAATGTGAAGCTTATGGTTACTTACTTTTGGATATTATATATATATATATTAGTTTACATATATATATATATATATATATTCAGCTACTAGTGGGTTTTGGGGCCCACGGGTTTTGTTTGTGAAGAAGCTGCTCATTATTTTGGTGGTTTTGTGAAATGTGGATTGTGGGGCCCATTGTTTTCACGTGGCTGTAATTTTTTGGGGCCTCCACTTTTGTTATTCAGCCATGGTTTTTGTCATGAGTTGATGTGATTAGTTTTTTTTATATTTGTCCATATATTTTTTCAAATTTCCATCTATTGTTTTAGATGGTAGGGGTTATTTTGGAAAATATATGGGCAATAGTAGTTTTGGGTTGTGTTACGTTATTTTTTTGTATTTATTTTATCTGTAATAGTCCTCCTTTTAGGAGTAGCGTGAAATTCTTTTGTATTACCTGGGGTATGCCCCTTGTAAATGTGTAAATTTTTGTCTTTAATTTATGACTTACCCACCCAAAAAAAAAAAAAAAAACTTCTCTACCCACAACATCCCAGGCCTTAAGGAAAAACCCCGCCGAATACCCATCAGGGCCGGGGGCCTTATTAGCTTTCAGAGATTGAAATGCATCAATGATCTCCTTCTCAGTAACCTCTTGAGCAAGATTATGGTACTGGTCAACAGACACTCTCTTTGTGATGAGGCTACGAATCCTACTACAGCCATTATATTGATCATCAAAAGGCTGCCCAAATAAACCAGTGAAGTAGTCCACAAAAGTGCTATAAACTACTTCACTCTTAGTAACCCTATCGCTGTTAGGGAGCACCACACTATGAATCCTGCCCCTATTCACATTACCCTTTATAGTTTTGAAAAAAAATTTGGAATTACGATCCCCCAAACCTAACCATTGGACGCGAGATTTCTGGAGAGCAAGACTCTCCTCGGCTTTATTAAGGTCCACGTACTTGGCATAGGCCCCCCTCTCCTCCTCCTGAAGAGTTAAATTTAACGGGTCTTTATCCAACTTAATCTGGGAACTGAAGAGAAGATCCTTAGCAATAAGAGCTCTTTTAGAGATATCGCTAAAATCCCTCTTATTGAGCTCTTTCAAAATGGGTTTAAGAGTTTTGAGCTTTTGACAGACTCGAAACATCGGAGAACCCCTAACATATTGTCTCCAGACACCAAATACTTTAGGAAGGAATTCAGTGTGATCAGCCCAGAAATCAAAAAACTTGAAAGGCTTACGGAGGTTTGCCACCTCAGTACCAAGGTACACAACCACTGGGGAATGATCTGATATCCCAGGTGGCAGGAAATGGGCATAAGAGTTAGGGTTGACAGTGAGCCACCTCTCATTGACCAGGACCCTATCAATCTTAGACGTAATGTAGCCACCACCCCCACGTTTATTAGACCAAGTGAACTGACAACCCTTAGAGCACAAGTCTTCCAGATCAGAGTCCAAAATAGTACTATTAAAAATTTCATTTGCTGTGCTCCAACCTTCCTTACCCCCCAACCTTTCAAAAGAGTAACGAACAGCATTGAAATCCCCAAGGAACAGAGAAGGGCAATTAGCATAGTTGACAGCTAACTTTTGAAGTTCAAAAAACAAAGGGAGCCTCAACTCATGCTTATTAGCCGCATACACAAAAGTAGAAAAGAAACAGATATCACCCTCAAAAACATTAACTTTTACAAAAATGAACTGGTTTAATTTTTTAACTAACACAATATCACAGAAATTTGGGTCCCAACAGACCCAGATTCTGGCCGGCAAATCTGGTTGCGAATTGGACAAAAATTTCCAACTGTTGAAGCTTTTTTCAAAAATACGAGCTTCATTTTCCATTTTAACTTTTGTCTCCAAAATGCTAAAAATTTTAATATCTTCTTTTCTTACAAAATCAGATACTTCTTTGTGCTTTGAAGGGTCATTAAACCCTCGGACATTCCAAAAAGACAGTTTTATAGACATGATTAACAAAAATAGCAAGACACAACCAGATCACCTCACAAAAAGAGACCCAAAAATTACTTCTTTTTCTTCTTCTGGCTACCAGATGCTTTGCCAGAAGATTTCTGCTTATTTGACCTCCCACCCTTAATGCCACTGTCCCCTTTTCCTTCCTGCAAATTTGGAGTGGCAATCTGCACACCATCTGTCTCCTCATGCTCCATATTTTGAGTGTTACCCTCTACTACTGGGTTTGTAGTTGTTTCATTTTCTACGACTTCAGTGTGAGTACCAGTCATCTGATCATGTCCAGTAGCATTCATATCCACAGCCTCATTCTGAGAGTCAGCCACCACAGGGAGTGGGGTAATCTCCTGGTCATCCCTATGTTCATGCGAAGAGCTTGTGACTTCTGTAGGATCAAGAAGAGCAGGAGAGGCTGGTTCGCCCGCCTTTCTTTTACCCTTATCCTTCACTGTTGTCCAACCCTCATCAGGTAGACCCCTTTCTTCGGTATCCTTTTGTAATTCAATGAGTTTCGACACTTGAGCAGAAAGGCACAGCTTAGTTTCATGCCCATACACATGGCAATGCATACAGCGAGATGGAACACCCTGATATTCCACACGGATAGTGAGAAAACGTCCCCAATAGTAATGTCAAAGCTATCGGGGAACTTAGAATCTGCAGGAATATCTACACAAACTCTGGCAAAGGAGATTTTGCTTCCTGAGGACGTTAGTTGATCCAGGAACAAAGGGACCCCCACAGCACTGGCGATCCTGCTTAACCCTTCCCCATTCCAGTACTCCAAAGGGACATTGTAGAATTTCGCCCAGATGGGGATGCTTTTCTTGTCTTCCTTTGATAACCTCATCATACAGTGCCACTGCTTCAGGATGAGAAGGCAACCCACATACCAGGGACCCCCCTCCAACACATCTATGCAGCAATCCCGATCCTCAAAGATGAAGAACACAAAGCCATCGTCATTCTTCAGAATCTCAACCAAGCCCTTATTTTTCCACATGTTGAAAGCGTTATTTTTGACAAAGTTATATGGCAGATTTTTGTCGAGAAAATAACCAACCAAACATGCTTCCCATTTAGCCAAAGGGGAAGATGGAGGCATTTCTACTATTATCTTGTCTTGCTCAACCTTAGGAGGATAGTATTTGAGATTTACCTCGGATCTAACTGAAGTAGACGCCACATTAGCCCATGACCTACCCTCAGTGGCTCTATTTTGTCCTTTACCCCCTCGACCTCCTCTAGTATTTGCACCCCGGCCACGATTATGAGCACCCCCACGAGATACCCCTTCAGAACTAGGGTTATGTCCCGATTCGGCAGACGGGGACTCAATTTGAGCCTCCTTCCCAGTAGGGCTTCCAGCAGTTGCAGATCGGACATCACCAGACCCTAACTCCTCCATCCCAGAATTATTTGCTTTCTCCAGACCCAAATGGGGATAATCGGACTCCTTCATGGCTTCAACTCCACCGACTTGGTGAAAACTCCGATTCTTGGTGATTTCCACACTATCTGGCAAATCCAGAAACTTAGATCGCTGATCTGCTTCAACCCTATCCGACCATGGCACCGATTGAACCAACGGAGTCAATACGAGAACTCCATCCATCGCAGAAGGACAGTCGAAGTTTTCTTGAGTCGATTTCGCCGTGACCCTTCGCGCTCCTGACTCACTCATTTTTTATCCGCTATTTTTTGCAACCACTAGGGTTTCTAACTCATATTCAGAGAGCTTTAAACTTTTGGGACTAAACGCACCATAAGACTCATCTGGACAATCTAACACTTTACCTCTCTCTTCATTTAACACACATGATCTACGATCTCCATCAGATCCCAGACCTTCCAAGTCCAAAGCATTAATATCCATATTGGGAAGACAAAAGAAACCCAGTGAACAAAACAACCCTAGAAACGCATCGTTTCTAGAGAGAAGGAGGAGCTTCTCACTCTTCTAGCTCTCAAGAAGAATGTTTCTCTTTAACTCTCCGGTCCTTCTTGTCCCTTCTCCATTTTGTTCTTGAACAAATTAGGTTAGGCAACTAATAGCTTCATTAGCTTAAGTGGCAGAGCTTAACTCAAACTAATTTTTCTTGGCCTCCGTGAAAGAGAGTTTACGATGTAATTGTGGCTTAACGATATTAGGAATACTTAAGCAACTCATTTAATGTTTTGTAAATCAGCTAAGTGTTCAATTCTCAAGTCCAAAAGGATAGATTTGAATTCGATTTAATTTTCATCCTATTTCCTTTACATTTATTTCTCTCTAAATTTCTCTTTTTTTTTCTTTTTTTTGGGTAAGTAAGTCATAAAATAAAGACAAAGAAATTTACAAGTTTACAAGGGGCATACCCCAGGCACACCCAACTACAAATAATTAAACAAATACATAACCAACATAACCTACCACTGCACCCCTTAAGATAGGAGGAGAAATACAAGAACAACAAAAAACAAAATAACCCAACTTTGCCCATATATCCTTTTGTCCCCAAGTAACCCCTACCATCAGAAATAATAGGATGGATACTTGGGATGGATATATGGGCAAAGATACAAACAAACACCATAAAACTAAGAAAACCACAACAAACATACTCACAAAGCAACAACCCTCAAGACAAATCAAAAATGATAACCAACCCCATTCACCCCCAGTCTCTGCCGTAGATAAACACATAGAATCCAGTAAGCATCCCACTCCTCACAGCCGTGACATCCTAGCCACTCAACAAAAGCCATGACAGAGGAAAAAAATCTACCCCATGAGAAATCCCGACAGAGTCACATGAAGCTAGCACGATCAGTAACCATAAGCAACAGTCTTGAGAGTCATAGTGACAACGGTAGCCCCACAGCAACAAACCAATACATAGCCAAAAAATAACCTGTGATCAATCATCACATCCCCCAGTCCCTACCTTGGTAGATCACAAGCCTCAAACCCCATGGCAGTGTGCCCTTCACTCTATGTCAGGTGTGGCAATACGATCAATTAGGATGGGTCACATGAAGACAAGAAGCAATCGAAACCGGTAGCTATCCTCCCGCTCATCTCCCAGTCTCTAACTCGGCTAGTCATCGAACCACTTTTCCCCATAGCAGTGACCCCTCAATCACTCTTGGCAGAGATGGCTCAAAACTAACCTCATATCGAGTCACATGAGGATCACATGATTAATCAACATGAAAAAATCAACTATAAAAGATCTGCTGCAATGAGGCTGAACAGAAATATATGGGCTCACCAAACATATAAATATATGCAATTTGTCCAAAATTCAATGAACCCAAACATAAAATTCCAAAATGAACCATTTACGGCCCAAAACCATAACAAACCATAGGTCAACAAATGAAAATCCATGAAGCAATATAGCGTCGGGCCCCACATCAACCAACACTCAAAATTCCATACAGCTCACAAGCTCCCAGATGATGCAAAACGTCCAAAAGAAACCAAACTTACGGCCAATAACCAACGGTGGCCCAACAAAATACCCACAAAGAGTAATAATGTCGGGCCCCACTTGCAACCAGTACATGAAGCCAGAATAACCCACGGATTGGCAACCAAAAATAAACCCATGGGTCCAAAAACTCGGGCCCCACTTCAACCAACCTTCTCAAATTACACAAATTTCACACATGGCTTCCACTAAACAAAAGTATATATAACTATTATATATACCACACACACACTGGCACTATCTGGGCAAAGAAAATCCCACCAGCAACCCCCCCCACATGATAGCAGAACATCAGCAGGCACTGCACTCAAAACATATACAATATAATATTATATATATTTATAACAAGAGACAAACTTTGCTTTTTAACACCCCAACACCACTAACAGCCGTCCTTAGCTATCCATGTCCCACGTTTGAACCAAAAAGGCAACTCCACTAACCAAGACTTATATATAATATATTATATATACCACTCACATACCTGCCACATGTCTGAAACAACAGGCCTCCCCAAAACCGTGAGCCAAGGTGCAACCTACTGAACCCGCAAGGGTAGCCCAGTTGGTTGAGGGCAAGGGACCAGGGACCTAGGAGTATGCTCCTCTCTAGGTCTCAGGTTCGAATCCCACCCCCAGCTGGCTACTGGTGGGCCACTCCGTCTTTGCCCGGTCGATAAGCTCAGGGCCCCGAGATTAGTCGAGGTGCGACACTCCGAAGGGGTGCTGGCCCGGACACTCGGTTATCAAAAAAAAAAAAGGTGCAACCTACTGCGTAGCTGCATTATGGCACTCATCACTCGTCCAAACACTTCAGTCATAATCCCACGCGCCCAAGGCTCGTGAAGCCCACTTCATCTCCTTCAGAACACATGCATCAAAAAACAAATGTACCAACACCCAGAAAAACCAGTGCAACGGCACCTGAAAAACTAGCCCAGTTCTGAAGCTTCACCACCTTCATCAGTTTCCAAAAACCAGCGACTGTAACTCACAGCAGACTGCTAGTAAACAGAACGCCGATGAACACCATGAACACCAAAATGATCTGCTCACACCGAGACCAAAACAACGGCCAGCAAGAAACCAATACCACCCAGCAGAAAACTGCCGGCAGGCCATATCCATGTAGCCTGACGCCGGAGCTGCAAAACCATACACCGGAGTACCACAAAACCAGATGCCGGAGCAGCAACTGGACACAGTCATTTAACCATGAACAAACTCCATGAGCCCCGACGGACTTGGAACCCAAGCTCACTAACACACAAATATTAGCATAGGAGCTAAAACACCTGGCCAAAAAAGCACCAGAACTTCATCTTCACGACAGCAACGACCCAAACAGCTGCAAAACCTCCTGAATCTGGAAATAAGAACAGATTCAATAACAACACACATTAACACCCAAATCAGACAAAGAATCTGATAAGGGACCCTCAAAACTCCATGGGTAACAACGGATGAAGCTTTCTCTCTCTCTATATTCTAGAGAGAGAAGCTCTCAATCTAATCCCCACATTTTTGAGAGAGAATGTTTCTCTCAACCCAAATTTCTCTTTTACCACTCAAGATGGAAGTTTTTTTTTTCTCACTCTCTTCGTCCTTCTCCATGCTTCTCTCTTCTGTTTTACGAACTAATTAGCTTTGGTGACTAATAGTTTCATCAGATTAACTGGCTAAGTTCGACTCAAACTAACCTTGCTAAGTCTCCAAGAAAGAGAAGTTTTTTTTTTTTGGTAAGTAAGTCATAAAATAAAGACAATGAAATTTACACGTTTACAAGGGGCATACCCCAGGCACGCCCAACAACAAATAAAAAAACAAATGTAACCAACATAAACTACCACTGCAACCCCTAAAAGTAGGGGGAACATGGAAGAACAACAGAAATACAGAAAAACCCCAACTCTGCCCATATATCCTCTTTGTCCTCAAGTAACCCCTACCATCAGAGATAATAGATGGGAACTTGAGGTGGATATATGGGCAGAGATACACACAAAATAACACCACT
This sequence comes from Camellia granthamiana, assembly GCA_036172215.1. Taxonomy (NCBI): domain Eukaryota; kingdom Viridiplantae; phylum Streptophyta; class Magnoliopsida; order Ericales; family Theaceae; genus Camellia; species Camellia granthamiana. The sequence goes on along the minus strand of CM069916.1, from coordinate 106,867,349 downwards.
AAGCTAATAAGCAAAACAGACACAGACCAAACAACAACCCTCAAGCCGAGTCAAAGATAATAATCAACCCCACAAGCCCACAGTCTCTAATGCAGATAAAACATGGAATCCAATAAGCAACCCACTCCTCACAGCCGTGACATCCAAGCCACTTAACCCAAGCCATGACGGAGGATAAGATCTACCCCATGAGAAATCTCAGCAGAGTCACATGAAGCTAGCACGATCAAAAAAACCATAAGCCACGGACCAGGGAGTTGAAGTGAAAAGACAGTAGCCCCTCAGCAACAAATCAATACACAGCCAACAAAAACATGAGATCAATCATCACATCCCCCAGTCCCATCCTTGGTAGATCACAAGCCTCAAACCCCACGGCAGTGGGCCCTACACTCCATGTCAGGCATGGCAATACGATCAATTAGGACGGGTCACATGAAGACAAGAAGCAACCAGAAAACCGGTAGCTATCCTCCCGCTCATCTCCCAGTCTCTAACTCGGTTGGTTATCAAACCACTGTTCCCCATAGCAGTGACTCCCCAATCACTCGTGGCAGAGATGGCTCAAAACCACCCTCATATCGAGTCACATGAGGATCACACAATCAATCATCATAAAATCACTAACTATAAATGATTCGCTACCAAGAGTCTAAACAACAGAATAACCAAAATGAAACCAATAATAGAGCCCATCTGCCCCAATATAGAAGCCCAAAAGTTAAACCCAAGAACACAGCCCACAAAACATAGTGAGCCCAATAAAAGCCCACTATTTTCACCAAAATTTCCATCCCACGAATAGCCCACGGCTAAAAACCATGGCCCACTAACACATTAAGTGAAACCAACGAGGATGTCTGCCACACAAACTCATCCTGGCCCACTACATTACATATTTATATATAAAATATATAACACTCACATGGTTTGAACTCAATTGACAGCCTGCCCACCATTACAGCAAACCAAGCCGACAAAATCCACAGAAAAATCCCCGCAGCACGTGATAAACCACAGCCATACCTGCACTAGCTAGCTACCACACACGCCCACAAGCTACCTTCTTCGGCAGAACAGCAGCACACCAACACGCGACAAACTAGAATGTGAAAAACACGCCCCAAACTCGACTGTGAAAACACGCCCAGATACAGCCCGAGCCGGAATAACCGGTGTAGCGACGACGCCAGCAGACTGAAACAAGATTACCAGTGCCGGAGAATGTGCACCCTTGACAGACTGCCTTAACCCAACCGAATCCATTCCGAAGCAGCAAACACCTACACGGTGCAACCAACCGAACCAGTTCAACCCACGCTGGATTAAAGCAACTAACGTTGGATAAACACACGCCGAAGTAGACAAAAATCTTCTCCGGTCAGCTCAAAGTCTAAACCCAGAAAACGTTGCCGACGTAGCAAGTAGACACACCACGCCGGAAGAACCTTGCAACGCACACTTAGCGACCACGCTCTGCAACTGCCGGCACAGAACTAGCCCACCACACAGCCCCACCTCATGGACAGACCAAACAAAAAACACATATCACCATAGAAAACGGCCAACAGCCAGCAGTAAGCCATTGAAAACCGAGCTCACAGCCGGCGAACTAACCACCCAGCAAAAAACACCACAGTGAACGGAATACAAACACCTCCATGAACAGCGAAACCACTTCCACGGAGTACACCAACAAGAAATGCATTCCGAAACGCTGAACCCCAGCCAAGAACACACACCGACTTCGTAGAAGACCGGTTGCAACAACTTCAACATGATCTGAACATCCCATCTTGAAGACCCAAGCTGGACGGATCAGTACATGTAAAGAATAACCTTCCAGCCAATATCTGAGATATGGCCGTAACAAAAGGCACTAAAAAGCACCATAACATAAACTCACACAACTCACTCTATGGATAACAAAACCAGCCGGAAAGATTTCACCGGACTGGTAACTCACACAATAAACATTCTCCCTCAACAGGTGAGAAAGACAAACGGACAGTGCACCATTTACACTCCGGGGGGAGCTTTCTCTCTCTAGATTCTAGAGAGAGAGGCTCTACTTTCTTCCCCTTTTTTCTAAAAAATACACACACACACCAGCTTCATGTATACACATGCACCCCCATTACCCACGTATTGTCCTAGAACAGAGCAAAACGTGGGTGATAGTGACAACCAACAGCTTTGCAGCTGGTCCCTAAGAAAGAGAAGTTACTGCGTAATTGTAACCTAACAATATCAGTTTGGATTGGTGCGGAGGTGTGGTGCTTCCTTACTTCGAAGTTACATGAGGCTGCTACAAGTGTATTTATATCATGGTGTGGAGGGGTGGTGTTTGATTGCTGCACAGGTTCAGGTGGCAGTTGGCAAGGCTAAACAATCACTTGAATGGTGGTGTGGAGTTGTTCTTCGCTGTTTCGGCAGTTCCAGATTGCTTCATTTCGATCAGGTTTACAGTATGGCTTAGAGGTATGGTGGCTGCTTGCTGTGTAGATGTAGAAGGCAGTCGGAAGAGTGTATATATACAGTGGTGATGGCTGCTTCAAGTGCCTTGCTGTGGTATATGAGAGAGTTAATCAGTTGTCTTCCTTATTGTTTGTTCATAATTTTATTGTGTAATTTCGCCTACCCCCTACGGGCTGTGTAGGTGGACTTTAGGGCATTTCATAGGGTTGTGCTATAGACATTCAAGCAAAAATGATGGGATGGGTCTGTTTTGGTATTCCCATCAGGGTCTCTTGGGGATTTTATCTTTGTATGGTAATGCTACAGGTGCCTATTCCTACGGGTTGTGTAGAGGGTCTTTTGTTGTTGTGTACTTTTAGCTGGGACGGTTTTGTGTGGGATGCTGGTTACTTATTTTGTACAAAGTCCCTATCCATTACTGGACATGGCCTCTGTATAAACCGATTGGCTAGTATCTTCTTACTGCTTCCCCGAGCTTCGAATGTAGATTCTTTCGGCTTTGTATAGTTTTCTCTGTTGTTGTTTATGTCTTGGCTGGGCCTCGGTGGTCTGTGCCGAGGTTTGTGCGGTGTTTTGCTAGTAGGGCCTGGGGTATGCCCCTTGTAATCGTGTAAATCTTTCTGTTTTATTTTATTTCTTATTCACCCCAAAAAAAAAAAAAAAAAACAATATCAGTTTAGCTTAAGCAACTCATTTAATGTTTTCTAAATCTCCTAAGCATTCAATTCTCCTGTCAAAAATCATTAATTTGAAATTGCTTTAATTATCATCCTATTTCCCTTTCTTTTCACTCTCAAGAAGAGAAGAATGTTTCTCGTTAACTCTCTCGGTCCTTCTCGTCCCTTCTCCGTTTTGTTATAGAACAAATTAGGTTAGGCAACTAATAGCTTCATTAGCTTAAGTGGCCAAGCTTAACTCAAACTAATTTTTCTTCGCCTCCTTGAAATAGAGTTTACTAAGTAATTGTAGCTTAACCATATTAGGATTACTTAAGCAACTGATTTAATGTTTTGTAAATCAGCGAAGTGTTCAATTCTCAAGTCCAAAACGATAGATTTGAATTCGATTTAATTTTCATCCTATTTCCCTTACATTTATTTCTCAGTTAATTTCTCTTTTACCACTCAAGATCGAAGTTTTTTTCTCTCTCTCTTCGTCCTTCTCCACGCTTCTCTCTTTTGTTCTACGAACTAATTAGCTTTGGCGAGTAATAGTTTCATCAGATTAACTGGCCAGGTTCAATTCAAACTAATCTTGCTTAGCCTCCAAGAAAGAGAAGTCAGTGAGTAATATTAATTTAACAATATAAGTTTAGCTCAAGCAACTCATGTTTTCTAAATCGCCTAAGCATTCAATTCTCCTGTCAAAAGTCATTAATTTGAATTTGCTGTAATTATCATTCTATTTCCCTTTCTTTTCTCCAGCCTTCTCTTCCAACTCTCAAGAAGAAAGTTTCTCTCTAACTCTCTCCGTCAATCTCTCTTTTGTTGTAGGAACTAATTTGGTTAGGCAACTAATAGTCTCATTAGCTTAATAAGTGGCCAACTTTAACTCAAACTACTTACCCAAAAAAAACTTATACTCAAACTAATCTTTGTTAGCCTCCAGAAAAGAGAATTTACTTAACGAAATTAGTTCAACTTAGGAAACTCATTTAATGTTTTCTCAATGAACCACATGTTCAATTCTCATGTCCAAAAGGATAAATTTGAATTCCCTTTAATTTTCTTCCTTTTTCCATTTATTTTCTCAAGCTTTCTCTTCAAATTCTCAAGAAGAAAGTTTCTCTCTAAATCTCGCCGTCCTTCTCCAACCTGCTCTCTTTTGTTCTAGGAACTAATTAGCTTTGACAAGTAATAGTTTCATTAGATTAACTGGCCAGGTTCAATTCAAACTAATCTTGCTTAGCCTCCAAGAAAGAGAAGTCACTGAGTAATATAAATTTAACAATATAAGTTTAGCTCAAGCAGATCATTTAATGTTTTCTAAATCGCCTAAGCGTTCAATTCGCTTGTCAAAAATCATTAATTTGAATTTGCTTTAATTATCATCCTGTTTCCCTTTCTTTTCTCCAGCCTTCTCTTCTAACTCTCAAGAAGAAAGTTTCTCTCTAACTCTCTCCATCCTTCTCCGTCAATCTCTCTTTTGTTGTAGGAACTAATTTGGTTAGGCAACTAATAGTTTCATTAGCTTAATAAGTGGCCAACTTTAACTCAAACTAATCTTTGTTAGCCTCCAGAAAAGAGAATTTACTTAACGAAATTAGTTCAACTTAGGAAACTCATTTAATGTTTTCTCAATGAACCACATGTTCAATTCTCATGTCCAAAAGGATAAATTTGAATTCCCTTTAATTTTCTTCCTTTTTCCATTTATTTTCTCAAGCTTTCTCTTCAAATTCTCAATAAGAAAGTTTCTCTCTAAATCTCGCCGTCCTTCTCCAACCTGCTCTCTTTTGTTCTAGGAATTAATTACCTTAGGCAACTAATAGTTTCATTGGCTTAAGTGGCCAAGTCTCAGACTAATCTTGCTTAGCCTCCGAGAAAGAGAATCTACTGAGTAATTGTAGCTTAACGATATTGATTTAACTTAGGCACCTCATCTAAGGTTTTGTAAATCACCTCAAGTCCATCCACCCAAAAAACAATTCTCAAGTCCAAACGGATGATTTGAATTCGCTTTAATTTTAATCCTATTTCTTTTTCTTTTTTATCTAACTTTCTCTTCTAGCTCTCAAGAAGAATGTTTCTCTTTAAATCTCTCATCCTTCCCCTCCCTTCTCTCTTTTGTTCTCGAACTAATAAGGTTAGGCAACTAATAGCTTCATTAGCTTAAGTGGCCAAGCTTAACTCAAACTAATTTTTCTTGGCCTCCATGAAAGAGAGTTTACTGAGTAATTTTGGCTTAACGATATTAGGATTACTTAAGCAACTCATTTAATGTTTTGTAAATCAGCTAAGTGTTCAATTCTCAAGTCCGAAAGCATAAATTTAAATTCGATTTAATTTTCATCCTATTTTCCTTCCATTTATTTCTCTCTAAATTTCTCTTTTCCACTCAAGAAGGAAGTTTTTTTTTCTCACTCTCTTCGTCCTTCTCCATGCTTCTCTCTTTTGTTCTAGGAACTAATTAGCTTTGGCGAGTAATAGTTTCATTAGATTAACTGGCCAGGTTCAATTCAAACTAATCTTGCCTAGCCTCCAAGAAAGAGAAGTCACTGAGTAATATAAATTTAACAATGAGTTTAGCTCAAGCAGCTCATTTAATGTTTTCTAAATCGCCTAAGCGTTCAATTCTCTTGTCAAAAATCATTAATTTGAATTTACTTTAATTATCATCCTATTTCCCTTCTTTTCTCCAGCCTTCTCTTCTAACTCTCAAGAAGAAAGTTTCTCTCTAACTCTCTCCAACCTTCTCCGTCAATCTCTCTTTTGTTGTAGGAACTAATTTGGTTAGGCAACTAATAGTTTCATTAGCTTAATAAGTGGCCAACTTTAACTCAAACTAATCTTTGTTAGCCTCCAGAAAAGAGAATTTACTTAACGAAATTAGTTTAACTTAGGAAACTCATTTAATGTTTTCTCAATGAACCACATGTTCAATTCTCATGTCCAAAAGGATAAATTTTAATTCCCTTTAATTTTCTTCCTTTTTCCATTTATTTTCTCAAGCTTTCTCTTCAAATTCTCAAGAAGAAAGTTTCTCTCTAACTCTCGCCGTCCTTCTCCAACCTGCTCTCTTTTGTTCTAGGAAATAATTACCTTAGGCAACTAATAGTTTCATTAGCTTAAGTGGCCAAGTTTAACTCAAACTAATCTTGCTTAGCCTCCGAGAAAGAGAATCTACTGAGTAATTGTAGCTTAAAGATATTGGTTTAAGTTAGGCACCTCATTTAAGGTTTGTTAAATCACCTAAGTGTTCAATTCTCAAGTCCAAACGGATGATTTGAATTCGCTTTAATTATAATCCTATTTCTTTTTCTTTTTTATCTAACTTTCTCTTCTAGCTCTCAAGAAGAATGTTTCTCTTTAACTCTCTCGGTCCTTCTCCTCCCTTCTCTTATTTGTTCATGAACTAATAAGGTTAGGCAACTAATAGCTTCATTAGCTTAAGTGGCCAAACTTAACTCAAACTAATTTTTCTTGGCCTCCATGAAAGAGACTTTACTGAGTAATTGTAACTTAACGATATTGGGATTACTTAAGTAACTCATTTAATGTTTTGTAAGTGTTCAATTCTCAAGTCCAAAAGGATAAATTTGAATTCGATTTAATTTTCATCCTATTTCCCTTACATTTATTTCTCTCTAAATTTCTCTTTTGCCACTCAAGATGGAAGCTATTTTTCTTACTCTTTTCGTCCTTCTCCATGCTTCTCTCTTTTGTTCTACGAACTAATTAGCTTTGGCGGGTAATAGTTTCATCAGGTTAACTGGCCAAGTTCGACTCAAACTAATCTTGCTTAGCATCCAAGAAAGAGAAGTTACTGTGTAATTGTAACTTAGCAATATAAGTTTAGGTCAAGCAAGTCATTTAATCTTTTCTAAATCGCCTAAGCGTTCAATTCTCCTGTCAAAAATCATTAATTTGAATTTGCTTTAATTATCATCCTATTTCACTTTCTTTTCTCTAGCCTTCTGTTCTATCTCTGAAGAAGAAAGCTTCTCTTTAACTCTCTCTGTCCTTATCCGTCGTTCTCTCTTTTGTTCTAGGAACTAATTTTTTTGGGTGGAACTAATTTGGTTAGGCAACTAATAGCTTCATTAGCTTAAGTGGCCAATTTACTTAACGAAATTAGTTTCACTTAAGAAACTCATTTAATGTTTTCTCAATCAACAACGTGTTCAATTCTCACATCCAAAAGGATAAATTTGAATTCCCTTTAATTTTCTTTCTATTTCCATTTATTTTCTCTTTCTCTTCTAATTCTCAAGATGGAAGTTTCTCTCTAACCCTCTCTGTCCTTCTTCAATCTTCTCTCTCTTGTTCTAGGAAATAATTGCCTTGGGCAACTAATAGTTTCATTAGCTTAAGTGGCAAAGTTTAACTCAAACTAATCTTGCATAGCCTCCCAGAAAGAGAATTTACTGAGTAATTATAGCTTAACAATATTGGTTTAACTTAAGCACCTCATTTAAGGTTTTGTAAATCACCAAGTGTTCAATTCTCAAGTCCAAATGAGTGATTTGAATTCGCTTTAATTTTAATCCTATTTCTTTTTCTTCTTCTTTTTTTAGGTAAATAAGTCATAAAATAAAAACAATGAAATTTTACAGGTTTACAAGGGGCTTATTCCAAGCACGCGCAACAACAAATAAAAAAACAAACAAAACCATCTCCTGTTTCTTTTTCTTTTATCTAACTTTCTTTTCTAGCTCTCAAGAAGAATGTTTCTATTTAACTCTCTCGGTCCTTCTCCTCCCTTCTCTCTTTTGTTCTTGAACTAATTAGGTTAGGCAACTAAGCTTAAGTGGCGAAGCTTCACACAAACTAATTTTTCTTGGCCTCCATCAAAGAGAGTTTACTGAGTAAATGTAGCTTAACGATATTAGGAATACTTAAGCAACTCATTCAATGTTTTGGAAATCATCTAAGTGTTCAATTCTCAAGTCCAAAAGGATAAATTTGAATTCGATTTAATTTTCATCCTATTTCCCTTACATTTATTTCTCTCTAAATTTATCTTTTGCCACTCAAGATGGAAGTTATTTTTCTCAGTCTCTTCGTCCTTCTCCATGCTTCTCTCTTTTGTTCTACGAACTAATTAGCTTTGGCGGGTAATAGTTTCATCAGATTGACTGGCCAAGTTCGACTCAAACTAATCTTGCTTAGCCTCTAAGAAAGAGAAGTTACTGAGTAACTGTAACTTAGCAATATAAGTTTAGTTCAAGCAAGTCATTTAATCTTTTCTAAATCGCCTAAGCGTTCAATTCTCCTGTCAAAAATCATTAATTTGAATTTCCTTTAATTATCATCCTATTTCCCTTTCTTTTCTCTAGAATTCTCTTCTAGCTCTCAAGAAGAAAGCTTCTCTCTAACTTTCTCTGTCCTTATTCGTCGTTCTCTCTTTTGTTCTAGGAACTAATTTGGTTAGGCAACTAATAGCTTCATTAGCTTAAGTGGCCAAGTTTAACTCGAACTAACCTTGGTCGGCCTCCCAAAAAAGAGAATTTACTTAAGAAAATTAGTTTAACTTAAGAAACTCATTTAATGTTTTCTCAATCGACAACGTGTTCAATTCTCACGTCCAAAAGGATAAATTTGGATTCCATTTAATTTTCTTCCTATTTCCATTTATTTTCTCTAACTTTCTCTTCTAATTCTCAAGAAGAAAGTCTCTCTAATTCTCTTTGTCGTTCTCCAACCTTCTCTCCTTTGTTCTTGGAAATAATTACCATAGGCAACTAATAGTTTCATTAGCTTAAGTGGCTAAGTTTAACTCAAACTAATCTTGCTTAGCCTCCCAGAAAGAGAATCTACTGAGTAATTGTAGCTTAACGAAGCACATCATTTAAGGTTTTGTAAATCACCTAAGTGTTCAATTCTCAAGTCTAAACGGATGATTTGAATTCGATTTAATTTAAATCCTATTTCTTTTCCTTTTATCTAACTTTCTCTTCTAGCTCTCAAGAAGAATGTTTCTCTTTAACTCGCCGGTCCTTCTTGTCCCTTCTCCATTTTGTTCTTGAACAAATTAGGTTAGGCAACTAATAGCTTCATTAGCTTAAGTGGCCAAGCTTAACTCAAACTAATTTTTCTTGGCCTCCGTGAAAGAGAGTTTACGATGTAATTGTGGCTTAACGTTATTAGGAATACTTAAGCAACTCATTTAATGTTTTGTAAATCAGCTAAGTGTTCAATTCTCAAGTCCAAAACGATAGATTTGAATTCGATTTAATTTTCATCCAATTTCCCTTACATTTATTTCTCTCTAAATTTCTCTTTTACCACTTAAGATGGAAGTTTTTTTTTCTCACTCTCTTCGTCCTTATCCATGCTTATCTCTTTTGTTCTACGAACTAATTAGTTTTGGCGACTAATAGTTTCATCAGATTAACTGGCCAAGTTCGACTCAAACTAGTCTTGCTTAGCCTCCAAGAAAAAGAAGTTACTGAGTAATTGTAACTTAACAATATAAGTCATTCACCCCATAAAAACAATATAAGTTTAGTTTAAGCAACTCATTTAATGTTTTCTAAATCGCCTAAACGTTCAATTCTCCTGTCAAAAACATTAATTTGAATTTGCTTTAATTATCATCCTATTTCCCTTTCTTTTCTCAAGCCTTCTCTTCTAACTCTCAAGAAGAGAAGAATGTTTCTCTTTAACTCTCCTAGTACTTCTCATCCCTTCTCCCTTTTGTTCTTGAACAAATTAGGTTAGGCAAACTAATAGCTTCATTAGCTTAAGTGACCAAGCTTAACTCAAGCTAATTTCTTTTGGCCACCATGAAAGAGAGTTTACTGAGTAATTGTAGCTTAACGATATTAGGATTACTTAAGCAACTCATTTAATGTTTTGTAAATCAGCTAAGTGTTCAATTCTCAAGTCCAAAAGGATAGATTTGAATTCGATTTAATTTTCATCCTATTTCCTTTACATTTATTTCTCTCGAAATTTCTCTTTTACCACTCAAGATGGAAGTTTTTTTTTTCTCACTCTCTCCGTCCTTCTCCATGCTTCTCTCCTTTGTTCTACGAACTAATTAGCTTTGGCGACTAATAGTTTCATCAGATTAACTGGCCAAGTTCGACTCAAACTAATCTTGCTAAGTCTCCAAGAAAGAAAAGTTACTGCGTAATTGTAACCTAACAATATCAGTTTGGATTGGTGCGGAGGTGTGGTGCTTCCTTACTTCGAAGTTACATGAGGCTGCTGCAAGTGTATTTATATCATGGTGTGGAGGGGTGGTGTTTGATTGCTGCACAGGTTCAGGTGGCAGTTGGCAAGGCTAAACAATCACTTGAATGGTGGTGTGGAGTTGTTCTTTGCTGTTTCGGCAGTTCCAGATTGCTTCATTTCGATCAGTTTTACAGTATGGCTTGGAGGTATGGTGGCTGCTTGCTGTGTAGATGTAGAAGGCAGTCGGAAGAGTGTATATATACAGTGGTGATGGCTGCTTCAAGCGCCTTGCTGTGGTATATGAGAGAGTTAATCAGTTGTCTTCCTTATCGTTTGTTCATAATTTTATTGTGTAATTTCGCCTACCCCCTACGGGCTGTGTAGGAGGACTTTAGGGCATTTCATAGGGTTGTGCTATAGACATTCAAGCAAAAATGATGGGATGGGTCTGTTTTGGTATTCCCATCAGGGTCTCTTGGGGATTTTATCTTTGTATGGTAATGCTACAGGTGCCTATTCCTACGGGTTGTGTAGAGGGTCTTTTGTTGTTGTGTACTTTTAGCTGGGACGGTTTTGTGTGGGATGCTGGTTACTTATTTTGTACAAAGTCCCTATCCATTACTGGACATGGCCTCTGTACAAACCGATTGGCTAGTATCTTCTTACTGCTTCCCCGAGCTTCGAATGTAGATTCTTTCGGCTTTGTATAGTTTTCTCTGTTGTTGTTTATGTCTTGGCTGGGCCTCGGTGGTCTGTGCCGAGGTTTGTGCGGTGTTTTGCTAGTAGGGCCTGGGGTATGCCCCTTGTAATCGTGTAAATATTTCTGTTTTATTTTATTTCTTATTCACCCAAAAAAAAAAAAAAAAAAAAAAAAAAAAAAAAAAAAAAAAAAAAACAATATCAGTTTAGCTTAAGCAACTCATTTAATGTTTTCAAAATCTCCTAAGCATTCAATTCTCCTGTCAAAAATCATTAATTTGAAATTGCTTTAATTATCATCCTATTTCCCTTTCTTTTCACTCTCAAAAAGAGAAGAATGTTTCCCGTTAACTCTCCCGGTCCTTCTCGTCCCTTCTCCGTTTTGTTATAGAACAAATTAGGTTAGGCAACTAATAGCTTCATTAGCTTAAGTGGCCAAGCTTAACTCAAACTAATTTTTCTTCGCCTCCATGAAATAGAGTTTACTAAGTAATTGTAGCTTAACCATATTAGGATTACTTAAGCAATTCATTTAATGTTTTGTAAATCAGTGAAGTGTTCAATTCTCAAGTTCAAAACGATAGATTTGAATTCGATTTAATTTTCATCCTATTTCCCTTACATTTATTTCTCTGTTAATTTCTCTTTTACCACTCAAGATCGAAGTTTTTTTCTCTCTCTCTTCGTCCTTCTCCACGCTTCTCTCTTTTGTTCTACGAACTAATTAGCTTTGGCGAGTAATAGTTTCATCAAATTAACTGGCCAGGTTCAATTCAAACTAATCTTGCTTAGCCTCCAAGAAAGAGAAGTCAGTGAGTAATATAAGTTTAGCTCAAGCAACTCATGTTTTCTAAATCGCCTAAGCGTTCAATTCTCCTATCAAAAGTCATTAATTTGAATTTGCTTTAATTATCATCCTATTTCCCTTTCTTTTCTCCAGCCTTCTCTTCCAACTCTCAAGAGGAAAGTTTCTCTCTAACTCTCTCCGTCAATCTCTCTTTTGTTGTAGGAACTAATTTGGTTAGGCAACTAATAGTCTCATTAGCTTAATAAGTGGCCAACTTTAACTCAAACTAATCTTTGTTAGCCTCCAGAAAAGAAAATTTACTTAACGAAATTAGTTCAACTTAGGAAACTCATTTAATGTTTTCTCAATGAACCACATGTTCAATTCTCATGTCCAAAACGATAAATTTGAATTCCCTTTAATTTTCTTCCTTTTTCCATTTTTTTTTTTTGGGTGAATAAGACATAAATAAAACAGCAAAATATACAGGATTACAAGGGGCAAACCCCAGGCCCTACCCAGAAACTATACAAGAAAATCGAAAAATTGAGAACTAGAACAAAAGCATAATGTTCATGGACTATTTAATGAAATAGAGAATGAACAAAAGCAAGAAAAAACCAGACCATTAACAGAGTACAACCGAAAGAGAGGTCCAAGACCTACAAAATGAGACCCACACACAAACTGTTCCAAGAAACAAATTGACAAAATGACAGCAATAAACTGTTCCATCTAAGTAATATCTAGCCCTATTTCAGAAATTGCACGACGCAACCACCCCAATGAGAACGCAAAAAGCACTATTCCATCCAAGTAATATACACCCAAGTAAACACATGACAGCAAAATAACATCTCTAGTACATCCCACTAGAGTAGGCAAAACAAATATGTACATATATATGAAGTAAATATAAATAGCAACCAGGTTGTGAACTATTTTGTTGATTTCGGACGGCGCATGAGCAGCCACTCCCAGAGACCCATTTCTTTTTGACAGGTTCGTAGACTTCAACTGCAGCTGGAGATAACATGCCATAGTTGAAAGCCTCTTCGTCCCATGCCTCACACTTGATACTTTAGAGATTACCCACAGCAGCTCTAGATAATAATCCTCAATAGTACATAGCTGGATAGTGCAATCTAAACATAATAGAAGGACCTGCCAGATAAGCACCACCAAGACAAAACCAAGAGCATCAGTACCCAAGATAGTATGTAATACCCACTCAATTTTGCTTCTCACACCACTCAACCCACAATATAGGATCTCACCACACTCAAATAAAGCTTCCTTAACCTGCACATAAAAAGATACAATATATATAATGGTTAGCGTAGAAAATATATAGGTCCTAATTTCACTCAACCCACAGAGTTCCAATGAAATTGTGACTATATATCTCACCACACTCAACCCACAAATAATATTAATCTTCATATAAATGCACCTACACATGAAACAGCTAATTAGAAAGACACTCATTTTCTAGCTCACAGTCACTCAACACACAATATGCTGAACTCACATCACTCAGCAGCCCTCCCATTGTTAGAATGGGGCTTCAGAATAGATTTGGGAAGGTTCCATTGAGCAAGGAACCAGTCATCACCTGTTGCAATAGGAGAATTGCTAACAGATAGCATTCTATTTCTCACCATGAGTACAATAGCTTTAAGGATGACCTCAATAGGTTTGTATTCTTTGTTAAAAATTCTGTTGTTCCTCTCAAGCCAAATGTGATACACAGTACACAGGAAAGTGAGTCTAGTGATAGTAGGTTTCACAGATTTCCCTTTACTCTCTCTATTGACAAAGACAACAATCTCAGGCCAAGCCAACTGCTGCCAATTCACATTGCATTTAGCTTGCATAGCTTGCCAAAGTCTGGAAATAAATTTGCACTCAAAGAAAAGATGTTGGTGGCTTTCATCTAAGTCGAGGCAAAAGGGACAGGCAGAACTAGCAGAGATACCAAAGCATTGGAGCTTATCCCTAGTGTTAAGCCTACCATAGATAGCCAGCCAGACAATGAAGCTAACTTTGGGGATAGTAGCATGCCCCCAGACCAAGTTGTACCAAGGAACCGAGTCCTGTTTAACTCTCCACAAATTCCACACAAACTTAACGGTGAAGAGACCATCAGGGTTAAGGGTCCAAAAAACTCTATCCTCCTCCAAAGGGTTAGGAAGATAATTGTTGGGGGTATGGGAAATTAAATCCCTGAGATCCCAGGAGTTGGGAAAGGGCCAATGCCAAGAACTACCAACGATGACCTTACTAACTTTGGACTCCCCATTTAAGCCAGAGTCATACATAATTCTATCACCATATCTTTCCCAGAGAGGGCCAAGATGGTGCCAGTTATCATACCATAGGAAAGTATTCTGACCATTACCAATCCTATGTTTAATAAGAGGGTAAATAACAGGCCTAAGAGAAAGAATTTTCCTCCAAACCCAAGAAGGGTCACTAGGTGTCTTGAGTTTCCAGAAACATCTGCCCTTAATAAGATAAGATTTAACCCACTGGCACCACATGGATTGGTTCCCTCCAGATAAAAGAAACCAAACATGTTTCGCAATGGCAGCTTTGTTCCAAACCTCCATGGATTTAAACCCCAAACCACCCTCTTTCTTAGGGACACAAATTTTATCCCAAGCAATCTTTGCACTATGTTTTCTAAGATCAGCACCAGACCAGAGGAACGCTCTAAGGAGACTCTCAATCTCCTTCACAACTTCTTAGGTAAGATGAAAAGAGAGGACCAATAAACTTGCATAGAAAATAAGATAGTCTGGATGAGTTGAGCTCTCCCAGCATAAGAAAGAAGTTTATTAGTCCAACTACTAATCCTCTTAGTGATCCTATCAACAAGCTGTTTACAATCAGAAGCTCTCAGCTTTGTGGTAATGAGAGGGACTCCAAGGTACTTAACAGGAAGCACACCCTCAGAGAAGGTAGCAATTTGAAGGATACTGGCCCTTAACTCCTCATTACAGCCAGAGAAATAGATGTTACTCTTGCTAGGATTAGGAGTAAGGCCAGAAAGAACACTAAACTCATTCAAGCCATCCATAATCATTTGAACAGTATTTGGATCGCCCTTACTGAATATCATAAGATCATCAGCAAAGCACAGGTTAACAATTCTCGTCTTCTCACATCTCCAATGAAATTTAAAAAGAGGTTGCTTAGATTTTTCATCCAGAATTCTAGCCAAAACCTCCATGGCTAAGACAAAAAGATAAGGAGACATTGGATCTCCTTGCCTAAGACCTCTAGCCCCTTTAAAGTAGCCATGAAGGCTACCATTGATACATATGGAAAAAGATGGGCTAGTCATACAAGCTTTGATCCAGGTGATCATAGTGTGGGGGAAACCCATTGCACCAAAGATATCTATAATAAACTCCCAATTAACAGTATCATAGGCCTTCATAATATCTACTTTCATGGCACATTTAGGGACAGGAGAGCTTCTGTGATAGCCTCTCATAATCTCTTGTGAAAGAAAGATATTATCCGAAATTCTCCTACCATGCACAAAAGCAGATTGCACAGGATCAATAAGGTCAGGGAGGACCTCTTTAATTCTGTTAGCAAGAATCTTAGCAATACACTTATAAATAGTGTTGCAGCAAGAGATAGGTCTATAGTCACCAACTTTCACCGGATTAGGAATTTTCGGGATGAGAGCAATTGTAGTATTGTTGATTTCAGAGAGAAGTTTCCCATATTCAAAGAAGGCTCTTATAGCCTGGGTGACATCTTTACCAACAATACTCCAAGTACTTTTGAAAAAACCAGCTGAATAGCCATCAGGACCAGGGGCCTTATTGGCTTTTAAGGACCAAAAAACATCCTTGATCTCCTTATCAGAAACAGGACTAGCCAACTTAATGGCTTGATCAGGAGTGACTCTGGTTTTGATCAGATTTTGAACTCTATTGGTACCACCATATTGATTCTGCGAAGGACTACCAAAGAGTTTAGAAAAATACTCTATAAAAGCAACATGGATTTCCTCAGGCTTGGAAGAGACATTGCCATCAGCCATCTCAACATTAAGAATTTTCCCTCTATTTATATTATTCTTCACAGATCTGAAGAAAAACTTACTGTTCTTATCTCCCAGACCAAGCCATTGGACTCTAGACTTCTGATGAGCTAAGCTCTCCTCAACAGCACTAAGATCCACATACTTTTTGAGTAAGCTCCTCTCAAGAAGTTGGAAGGAGCAATTGCAAGGATCTTTGTCTAGTTTCCACTGGATAGAATCAAGCTCAGTTTTAGAAGCTAACACTCTAGTTGATATGTCACTAAACTCTTTCTTATTTAAAGATTTAAGAATGGGTTTAAGACTGCGGAGTTTCTGGCAGGCTCTAAACATAGGCACACCCCTAATGTATTGAAGGGCTTTTTGAAGGAATGAGTCTTACCAGAGACAGTAACAACAGCAGGAGAGTGATCAGAGACACTAGAGGGGAGGAACATAGCATTAGAGACAGGGAAATGGTCAATCCAGGATTCATTGACCAAAACTCTATCAATCTTAGTGGCAATGTAATCACCCCTAGTTCTCTTATTAGCCCAGGTGAATTGACATCCACCATAAGAAAGATCAACAAGCTCAGCATTGAGAATATAGGAATTAAAAGCCTCTTTCTCACTGTTCCACAAGAGAGAACCCCCAACTTTTTCAAAACTGTGTCTGATGGCATTAAAATCCCCAAGAAAAGTGAGAGGGGCATCCGAAAAAAGCATAGCCATATTAAGCATTTGATCAAAAAACTTTTTCCTCAAGATGCTACAATTCTCGGCATAGACAAAACAGGTTTTGAAGACCTTGGCCTGAGATAAATCCTTAATTTCACAGAGGATATGTTGGTCAGATAAGTTGACCAAAGTGACATCACAAAAAAGAGGATCCCATAACACACAAATTCTACCAGTTTTATTAGGTTGAGAGTTAGTCAAAAAAGACCAGTTACTCATACAAGATGAGAAAACAGAATTTTCATTGATAGCTTTTATTTTGGTCTCCAAAATACCCATAACTTTGATTTCTTCTTTAACCAAAAAATTTCTCATTTCTTTGTGCCTAGAGGATTCATTGAACCCTCTAATATTCCAAGAAGCTATTTTAAAAGTCATGGATAACAAAAAAACAAAAACTCTCAACCCAGGATAACAAAGTTACCTTTTTTTCTTCTTCTGGCTTTTCTTGCCACAAGATTTGCTGGTGGTAGAACTTGGATGGCATGCAACAAGAGTGGCTTGTGGACTGGTCTCAGCAGAGGCCAAGTTCTGCACTTTTTCCAGAAGTTCTGTATCCCCTGGGAGAGCAAGTTTGGTGATGTCCAACAAATGTTGTTTGATCTCTTCTAATCCATCCACTTTGTTGGTATCCCCAGGTACAGGATTTAGGTTACCCAATTGACTCTCCTCAGAAATGTTACTAGCCTGATTGCCCAAATTTGTATCAATGACCATGGCTGCTTCCAAATTATTTGCTGGTTGCCTCTGGCTGATATTCACTTCTAAAGGAGTAGGGGCTACCTCTTCTTCTGAAGTACTCACCAAATTACCGTCCCCCTCTTCCTCAACTGGGTCTGGATCACCCACTTTCCTCTTACCCTTAGCCAGAACAGTATTCCACCCTGGATCAGGGTTGTTCTTGGACTCTTTTTGAAGGTTAACCAACTTAGCCACTTGGGTGGTGACACATTTTGTAGTGTCATGCCCAAAAACCAAGCAGTGTTCACATTTGGTGGGAAGGCCTTGATACTCCACTGTAACTATAACTTTCTCTTCTCCACAGTAAACTGGAAATGAAGGAGGTTGTTTGGCACTGGCATCCACTTCCACACAGATGCGGGCAAAGGCCACTCTAGTACCTTTTACAGTAAGGTGATCAGTGAAAAGAGGTTTACCAACTGCACTGGCGATTCTACTCAACCCATCACTATCCCAATATTCTAAGGGGACATTGAAAAATTTGACCCACACAGGGACTTTTTGGATTTTTTCCTTTGACAGTCTCATCATCCTAGTCCACTTTTTGAGGATAAGATGAAAACCTCCTATGTACCATGGCCCCCCTCGAGGATCTCACTGCAGCAGTTAGGGCTCTCAAATATAAAGAAAATGAAACCCTCACCATTAGCCAAAACCTCCTTAAGGCCTTTATTTTTCCACAAACTAAAAGCCGTATTTCTCATGTAATTAAAAGCTACCCCTTTATCAATAAAATATCCCACAAGGCAAGAATCCCATTTTTCCAACGGGTTAGGCCTAGGAGGGAGATTTACACTAATGAAATCATCCTTCAACGAAGGAGGGATATACCTCAGAGGAAGGCAAGAGCGATCCGGTTTAGCAGCGACTTCAGCCCAAGATTTCGATCCCGAAGCCATTCCTTGGCCCCTTCCTCCTCCTTGACCTCTTCCACCACGGCCTCCTCTGTAGCTAGGACCCCCATCACGACCTCTTGTGTTGCCTCGTTCATCCTCGGCTAGGGTTTCAGAATATGTATCTACTTCATGATTGTGCAACGGTTCTGATTGAAGGATCTGAGATTTCCTCTCATCAACCCTGGTACTAACAGCATCGTCTTGATTCGAAATTTCTGGGTTGAAAAGCGGATCTGTTTGAAGGTTATGAACTTTCCTTCCATCAGCTCGGTTTCTCGCGATCTCCAAGCTATCAGGAATATTCCTAAAAGCTTCATCTTCAGTTTCCATCTCTATAGCCCAGCTAGGGCTTGGGTTTGATACGACTGGCGATTTGGGTTCTATCTCTCTCGAATCAGGGTTCTTCAGCCTTTGGAGACGATCGGCAATTTTCTGAAGATCCATCGTTTGAGAAGGATCAAGTAGGAGGTTAGGGTTAGTGTTTGGGTTGTTTCTCACGATTTCACTCAGATCACTCAAAATATGGGTGTTAGAAGTGTTTTTGGTTACATATATACGATCCTTACACGGACTCCTCATTTCATGGTCATTTAATGGTAGATTTATGGAAGTAAATGCTGGCATCGGGACTTCAATAAGGGACTTTTGTTTTCTAGAGAGATGTCAGAGCTTCTCTCTCTAACCCATTACTCACTAACTTTTGACTTATGTTGATTTGTGTCCTTTTTCCATTTATTTTCTCAAGCTTTCTCTTCAAATTCTGAAGAAGAAAGTTTCTCACTAAATCACGCCGTCCTTCTCCAACCAGCTCTCTTTTGTTCTAGGAATTAATTACCTTAGGCAACTAATAGTTTCATTGGCTTCAGTGGCCAAGTCTCAGACTAATCTTGCTTAGCCTCCGAGAAAGAGAATCTACTGAGTAATTGTAGCTTAACGATATTGGTTTAACTTAGGCACCTCATTTAAGGTTTTGTAAATCACCTCAAGTCCATCCACCCAAAAAAAAATTCTCAAGTCCAAACGGATGATTTGAATTCGCTTTAATTTTAATCCTATTTCTTTTTCTTTTTAATCTAACTTTCTCTTCTAGCTCTCAAGAAGAATGTTTCTCTTTAACTTTCTCATCCTTCTCCTCCCTTCTCTCTTTTGTTCTTGAACTAATAAGGTTAGGCAACTAATAGCTTCATTAGCTTAAGTGGCCAAGCTTAACTCAAACTAATTTTTCTTGGCCTCCATGAAAGAGAGTTTACTGAGTAATTTTGGCTTAACGATATTAGGATTACTTAAGAAACTCATTTAATGTTTTGTAAATCAGCTAAGTGTTCAATTCTCAAGTCCAAAAGCATAAATTTAAATTCGATTTAATTTTCATCCTATTTTCCTTACATTTATGTCTCTCTAAATTTCTCTTTTCCACTCAAGAAGGAAGTTTTTTTTCTCACTCTCTTCGTCCTTCTCCATGCTTCTCTCTTTTGTTCTAGGAACTAATTAGCTTTGGCGAGTAATAGTTTCATTAGATTAACTGGCCAGGTTCAATTCAAACTAATCTTGCCTAGCCTCCAAGAAAGAGAAGTCACTGAGTAATATAAATTTAACAATATGAGTTTAGCTCAAGCAGCTCATTTAATGTTTTCTAAATCACCTAAGCGTTCAATTCTCTTGTCAAAAATCATTAATTTGAATTTGCTTTAATTATCATCCTATTTCCCTTTCTTTTCTCCAGCCTTCTCTTCTAACTCTCAAGAAGAAAGTTTCTCTCTAACTCTCTCCATCCTTCTCCGTCAATCTATCTTTTGTTGTAGGAACTAATTTGGTTAGGCAACTAATAGTTTCATTAGCTTAATAAGTGGCCAACTTTAACTCAAACTAATCTTTGTTAGCCTCCAGAAAAGAGAATTTACTTAACGAAATTAGTTTAACTTAGGAAACTCATTTAATGTTTTCTCAATGAACCACATGTTCAATTCTCATGTCCAAAAGGATAAATTTTAATTCCCTTTAATTTTCTTCCTTTTTCCATTTATTTTCTCAAGCTTTCTCTTCAAATTCTCAAGAAGAAAGTTTCTCTCTAACTCTCGCCGTCCTTCTCCAACCTGCTCTCTTTTGTTCTAGGAAATAATTACCTTAGGCAACTAATAGTTTCATTAGCTTAAGTGGCCAAGTTTAACTCAAACTAATCTTGCTTAGCCTCCGAGAAAGAGAATCTACTGAGTAATTGTAGCTTAAAGATATTGGTTTAAGTTAGGCACCTCATTTAAGGTTTGTTAAATCACCTAAGTGTTCAATTCTCAAGTCCAAACGGATGATTTGAATTCGCTTTAATTATAATCCTATTTCTTTTTCTTTTTTATCTAACTTTCTCTTCTAGCTCTCAAGAAGAATGTTTCTCTTTAACTCTCTCGGTCCTTCTCCTCCCTTCTCTTATTTGTTCATGAACTAATAAGGTTAGGCAACTAATAGCTTCATTAGCTTAAGTGGCCAAACTTAACTCAAACTAATTTTTCTTGGCCTCCATGAAAGAGACTTTACTGAGTAATTGTAACTTAACGATATCGGGATTACTTAAGTAACTCATTTAATGTTTTGTAAGTGTTCAATTCTCAAGTCCAAAAGGATAAATTTGAATTCGATTTAATTTTCATCCTATTTCCCTTACATTTATTTCTCTCTAAATTTCTCTTTTGCCACTCAAGATGGAAGCTATTTTTCTTACTCTTTTCGTCCTTCTCCATGCTTCTCTCTTTTGTTCTACGAACTAATTAGCTTTGGCGGGTAATAGTTTCATCAGGTTAACTGGCCAAGTTCGACTCAAACTAATCTTGCTTAGCATCCAAGAAAGAGAAGTTACTATGTAATTGTAACTTAGCAATATAAGTTTAGGTCAAGCAAGTCATTTAATCTTTTCTAAATCACCTAAGCGTTCAATTCTCCTGTCAAAAATCATTAATTTGAATTTGCTTTAATTATCATCCTATTTCACTTTCTTTTCTCTAGCCTTCTCTTCTATCTCTGAAGAAGAAAGCTTCTCTCTAACTCTTTCTATCCTTATCCGTCGTTCTCTCTTTTGTTCTAGGAACTAATTTTTTTGGGTGGAACTAATTTGGTTAGGCAACTAATAGCTTCATTAGCTTAAGTGGCCAATTTACTTAACGAAATTAGTTTAACTTAAGAAACTCATTTAATGTTTTCTCAATCAACAACGTGTTCAATTCTCACCTCCAAAAGGATAAATTTGAATTCCCTTTAATTTTCTTTCTATTTCCATTTATTTTCTCTTTCTCTTCTAATTCTCAAGATGGAAGTTTCTCTCTAACCCTCTATGTCCTTCTTCAATCTTCTCTCTTTTGTTCTAGGAAATAATTTTTTTTTGGGTAAGTAAATTCTAGGAAATAATTGCCTTGGGCAACTAATAGTTTCATTAGCTTAAGTGGCAAAGTTTAACTCAAACTAATCTTGCATAGCCTCCCAGAAAGAGAATCTACTGAGTAATTATAGCTTAACAATATTGGTTTAACTTAAGCACCTCATTTAAGGTTTTGTAAATCACCAAGTGTTCAATTCTCAAGTCCAAATGGATGATTTGAATTCGCTTTAATTTTAATCCTATTTCTTTTTCTTCTTCTTTTTCTAGGTAAATAGGTCATAAAATAAAAACAATGAAATTTTACAGGTTTACAAGGGGCTTATTCCAGGCACGCGCAACAACAAATAAAAAAACGAACAAAACCATCTCCTGTTTCTTTTTCTTTTATCTTTCTTTTCTAGCTCTCAAGAAAGAATGTTTCTATTTAACTCTCTCGGTCCTTCTCCTCCCTTCTCTCTTTTGTTCTTGAACTAATTAGGTTAGGCAACTAATAGCTTCATTAGCTTAAGTGGCGAAGCTTAACACAAACTAATTTTTCTTGGCCTCCATCAAAGAGAGTTTACTGAGTAAATTTAGCTTAACGATATTAGGAATACTTAAGCAACTCATTCAATGTTTTGCAAATCATCTAAGTGTTCAATTCTCAAGTCCAAAAGGATAAATTTGAATTCGATTTAATTTTCATCCTATTTCCCTTACATTTATTTCTCTCTAAATTTATCTTTTGCCATTCAAGATGGAAGTTATTTTTCTCACTCTCTTCGTCCTTCTCCATGCTTCTCTCTTTTGTTCTACGAACTAATTAGCTTTGGCGGGTAATAGTTTCATCAGATTAACTGGCCAAGTTCGACTCAAACTAATCTTGCTTAGCCTCCAAGAAAGAGAAGTTACTGAGTAACTGTAACTTAGCAATATAAGTTTAGTTCAAGCAAGTCATTTTATATGGTTTAACCCATATTTATTTATAAGTGTAGTTTGGCTCATATTTATTAAAATGAATATATATATAGATGTTTGAGCCCAAGAAAAACAATACATACAATATATAGGTTAAGTGTTTGTGCTCTCAGTGCTTTCAATTTTTATCTCTTTCTCTCTTCCTCTCTCTCTCTCTCTCTCAAGAAGTGATAAAGAAAGAAGGAAACATAAGCATAAAGCGGGGCAGGCAGATGCAACACAGCACTGAGCGAGTGACTCGCTATCTCTCTCTCACTCTCTCTCTCTCTCTCACACACACACACGCACTCCTTCGACGACTCACTCTCTGTCACGAACCGCTCCTCGTACCCAAGGGTTAAGCATCGTGATGGCCAGTAACTGAAGTTACCTCCGGCCAATTCTTAAACAAATTAATAAACGCGAGCGAAAATAATATTCAAGTGAGGGTACCAAAATAATCATCGGAGCTTCTATTTTTATTACAAAATTTATTGACCAAAAAGGCCGATATTTACATATAAAAATATCATATCAATGTTGTGTGTGTGTCTATTCTGCAACCCCGCATCTAAGACTTTTCAATTCTCATGTCCAAAAGGATAAATTTGAATTCCCTTTAATTTTCTTCCTTTTTCCATTTATTTTCTCAAGCTTTCTCTTCAAATTCTCAAGAAGAAAGTTTCTCTCTAAATCTCGCCGTCCTTCTCCAACCTGCTCTCTTTTGTTCTAGGAATTAATTACCTTAGGCAACTAATAGTTTCATTGGCTTAAGTGGCCAAGTCTCAGACTAATCTTGCTTAGCCTCCGAGAAAGAGAATCTACTGAGTGATTGTAGCTTAACGATATTGGTTTAACTTAGGCACCTCATTTAAGGTTTTGTAAATCACCTCAAGACCATCCACCCAAAAAAAAATTCTCAAGTCCAAACCGATGATTTGAATTCGCTTTAATTTTAATCCTATTTCTTTTTTTTTTTATCTAACTTTCTCTTCTAGCTCTCAAGAAGAATGTTTTTTTTGGGTGAATAAGAAATAAAATAAAACAGAAAGATTTACAAGATTACAAGGGGCATACCCCAGGCCCTACCAACAAACAAGAGCACAGACCTCGGCACAGACACCGAAGCCCGGCACCAACACAAAGCAACAAAACAAACTATACAACACCAAAAAGGTTACATTGGAAACTCGAAGAAGCAAGGGAGGTGACCACTGAGACAATCTGTACAATGGCCATGTCTTGTAATAGATAGGGTCCTTGTACAAACCAAGATACCAGCAGCCCACTCCAAACCATCCAAGCCAAGATTGCCTAACAACATGAGATCATTCCTGTTCATCCAGCGGAAGTAGGCACTAATGACACTATTGTTCACAGGAAGCATCCAAAAGAGAACCATAATAAAGTACAAAAACCGGTCCTGCTTATAGCCTATGGTAGAGAGTTTATCGAACCACCCAACATAACACACACATCCTACTACACAACCCGTTGAGGTAGGCCCAATTACAAACGAAAATTATATACAAACAATAAAGAAGACGACTGATTAACACTCTCATGTAGCATAGCCAGGCGCTAGGAGCAGCCATAACCACGGCACATGTACACTCCGCCAACAACCTCCTTGAATCCATTAGCTCGTAACAAACCCATTGCGAAAGGATCTTGCAAAGATGGTACAGTATGCAACCACCCCCACACCACCACACTGAAATCGAATTGCCCTGTCCAAAGAAAGAAGTATCAAAATTACATGTAGAATCATAGAGAAGAAGGAATAAAATACACAGTATATGAGACCTCCCATCACTCAACCCACATCTGATAACATCACTCCACACAGTATATAGTCTCACAACACTCGACCCACACCTCTTCAACTCACTCAAACCCCCTGCTAGCAATTTGTAGTGAGGAGCTTCCTTAACCTACACATAAAAATTATAATATATAGATATGGTTAAACAATTAGTTATAAGAAGCCTCACATCCCTCAACCCACAAAGAAGAAACAGATTATATAGGCTCACTACACTCGGCCCACAAGTAACACTAGCCAAATATACTAGAGAGTAAAGAACCATCTTCAAATATGAACCAGCATCCATGATAAATACCTGTAAAAGAGAAACCAATTAGAAATCCCACAATTTCTGCTCACAGTCACTCAACCCTCAATATAGGTGCACTTTCCACACTCAATATGTTTCCAGCAGTGTTGTCCTTAGGCTGCTTCATAATAGATATTGGTAAATTCCATTGAGCCAAGAACCAAGCATCACCTGTAAAGTTAATCAGATTATCCATAGAGAGCACCCTACCTCTAACCATCTGGACAATAAGGTTAATGATAACACCCGCAGGTTTAGACTCCTTGCTGAAGATCCTCCTATTCCTTTCTAACCAAATCTGGTAGACAGTACCAAGGAAATAGAGTTTCATTATTACAGCCTTCAGAGTTTTACCTATGATGGACTTAGTAGCATAGATCACAGATTCCTGCCAGGGTAATTGGGGCCAACAGATGTTACACTTGACTTGTAGGGCATCCCAAATCCTAGAAGAGTACGCACATCTGAAAAACAAATGGGAGTGACTCTCCTTAGGGCCATGACACAAAGGGCAGGTGGGGTTAGGAACAAGGCCAAACAGATGCAGCCTATCCCCCATATTTAATCTCTCATGAATAGCCATCCAAACCACAAAGCTCACCCTAGGTATAGAAGGAGGACCCCAAACTAGATTAACCCAAGGCACTTTAATACCCTTATCCCTCCAACAATCCCAAGTAGAATGTATGCTAAACTTCCCATCCATAGTCAGGTTCCAGATAGGACAGTCCTGGTGATCCCTCACAGGTTTAAAATCAAGAGGAGTAGAAGAAATCAACTCCTTGATCTCCTAAGAATTATCAACAGGCCACTTCCAATCATTATTAGAGATAACATCACTAACTTTGGAATTGAAAGAAAGACCCGTGTCATACAAAATACGGTGACCAAACCTATTCCATAAGGAACCCAAAGGATGCCAGTTATCGAACCACAAGAACACCTTATCCCCATTACCAATTTTGAACTTGATAAGAGGAAAAATGAGATCACGAAGAGACAAAATCTTACGCCAGACCCATGAGGGGTCACTAGGCATTCTAACATGCCAAAGGCTCCTACCCTTGAGTAAGTAGGACTTAACCCATTGACACCACATGGACCCCTCCCCACCCGAAAACAGAAACCAAACATGCTTAGCAACAGCCGCCCTATTCCAGACACCCATCTCTTTAAAACCTAAGCCCCCTTCACCTTTAGGCCTACAAACATTATTCCAAGCAATCTTAGCACTATGCTTCTTTAACTCAACACCAGACCACAGAAAGGCTCTCAAAATGCTATCAATCTCCCTAATAACCTTTTTAGGGAGGATAAAGAGGGAAGACCTTGCTGCTGTGCTCCTTTAGAAGGGACGGTTTTGTGTGGGATGCTGGGTTTTTACTTTGTTCACAGTCCCTATCCTTTACAAGACATGGACTATGTACATCCCGTTTGGCTATCTCTCGACTTTCGGATGTAGTGTCTCTCGGCATTGTATAGTTTTGGGTTATTAGTCGTGGTTTGTGCTGTGTTTTGTTTGTAGGGCCTGGGGTATGCCCTTGTATTCGTGTAAATCTTTCTGTTTTATTTATTTCTTATTCACCCAAAAAAAAAATAGGGAAGACCAGTAGACTTGCATTGAGAAAAGGACAGTCTGGATAAGTTGAGCTCTACCCGCATAGGAAGAGAAATTTGAATTCCATTTAATTTTCCTCCTATTTCCATTTATTTTCTCTAACTTTCTCTTCTAATTCTCGAGAAGAAAGTCTCTCTAATTCTCTTTGTCCTTCTCCAACCTTCTCTCTTTTGTTCTTGGAAATAATTACCATAGGCAACTAATAGTTTCATTAGCTTAAGTGGCTAAGTTTAACTCAAACTAATCTTGCTTAGCCTCCCAGAAAGAGAATCTACTGAGTAATTGTAGCTTAACGATATTGGTTTTACTTAAGCACATCATTTAAGGTTTTGTAAATCACCTAAGTGTTAAATTCTCAAGTCTAAACGGATGATTTGAATTCGATTTAATTTAAATCCTATTTCTTTTCCTTTTATCTAACTTTCTCTTCTGGCTCTCTTTTTGGGTGGATAAGTCATAAAATAAAAGACAAAAAACTTACACAACTACAAGGGGCATACCCCAGGCCCTAACCCATAAAGCTAAACAATAAACACAAAGAACCCCATGAAACCGATAAACGCCCAAAATAACGCACATTGACAGTGTCGAAAGACACCAGCACCAGGAAAATGCCTGACAACTAAATAAGCCTAAGATGCCCAAACATAAAAGAGAAAACACAAGTATGTTCATGGGCCACATACAAACATAATGGGGACCATGAACACACCCAAACACACCTAAGTAGCAGAGTAATTAACAGCATATATCCCGTGAACATCCCACACGGGTAGGCCAAAAAACCACCAAGCAGGAACAAACAAAATATACTAAATAAGAAAAGACAATATGTAAAAACTTTCTTCACACAGGAGGCGCATATAGCAGCCATCAACACACGACAAACAGCTGCAATCTTCGAGTAGACTGAGCCACAAAAGCCACACCGCATAGCATCCATCCAAGAATTGACATGAAGCCAGCCACTGCATCCGGCACAGCAGCTAGACACAATAGTAGACCCTGTCAAACCAGCAAAACCCAACAGGATTAAAAGGGTTGCAACATAATAACATGATAGGATCAAGAACAGCCCATGCTTTACAACACTCATATATAAACTCACTACACTCAACCCACAATTATATATGCTCACATCACTCGGAAAACAATGCTCCATATACCTGCAAAATAAAAAATAACAGAGAATATATAATAACATGTTAATTCCTCTCAATGTGGCTAGTGATTTGGAGAGAGGTGATTGTATAATCCTCACAAGATACTCGGCTCTCAATTTATAGAGCACACACTCAACCTGCAGCAATTCCATTGATCCAAACATCTATAACAATAACAAACAATTAGTAAAACCCGACATTGTATATGCTCACCCCACTCAACCCTCAATTTATAATCTCTCATCACTCACATCAGGTGCCGCAAGCTCAACAATGGTAGATGGTAGTCTCCAAGAGGTGAGATACCATCTGTCAGTAGGGTGAGATTTCAAATTGGTAATATGCATTACCCTGAATCTCACCATATCCACAACACATTTAATAACCAGCTCTTCAGGAATCATAGCCTTCTTGAATATCCTATTATTCCTAGCCATCCAAAGTTGATAAATAGTACAAACGAAAGAAAGCTTGGTAATAATAGTGCCTAATGATTTACCTTTCACAGACTTGGCAACAAACTGAATCAGATCATTCCAGCAAACAGGAGGCCAGTTAACATTCAGTTTACCCTTAATTTCAGTCCACACTTTAGCAGAGAATGGACAGTCAAAGAAGAGATGATTGTGATCTTCACAAGGATGGTGACAAGAAACACATTCGGCAGATGAAGACACACCAAAATGACATAATCTATCACCAGTATTCAATCTGCCAAGAATGGCCATCCAAACCACAAAACTAGCTTTGGGGATATTATCTGGCCCCCAAATAAGCTTAGACCACTCGACTTTATCAAAGTGGTGCCTTAAATGATGCCAAGTGGATTGAATGGTGAATTGCCCATTTGCAGCAGGGCACCAATCAACAGCATCAGACCCACCCGTGGGGAGAAAATGAGAAGGAGTACTATTTATTAGTTCCATAATCTCCCATGTGGATGGAAAAGGCCATCTCCAAGAATTTCCCTCAATAATCTCACTAACCTTAGCATTAAAACCCAGTGCAGAGTCATACACAATTCTGTCCCCAATTTTCTGCCACAATGACCCCATAGGGTGCCAATTGTCAAACCAAAGGGAGATCCTAGAACCATCACCCACTCGATGTCTAACAAGAGGATAAATAATAGGTCTAAGAGAGAGACTCTTCCTCCAAACCCAAGAAGGGTCGTTAGGAATCTTAACTCGCCAAAAGCTTTGACCTTTAAGAATATAAGTCTCAACCCAGAGACACCACATAGACTGGGCACTACCCGAAAGCAGGAACCAGACATGCTTCGCAACAGCAGCCTTATGCCACACAGTAAGGTCTTTGAACCCTAAACCACCTTCACTCTTAGGGCAACAAATCCTATCCCAGGAGACCTTAGCCCCAGATTTCTTTAACTCACACCCAGACCAGAGAAAAGCTCTAAACAGACTCTCAATGGACTTGATAACTTTTTTGGGTAGTATAAAGAGAGACGTCCAGTACACTTGCATCGAGAATAACACAGATTGAATTAATTGAGCTCTACCAGCATACGTAAGACATTTGTTAGTCCAGCTCTTAATTCTTTTGGTTATTCTCTCAACAAGCTTGTCACAATCAGTGGCTTTGAGCTTAGTGGACACCAAAGGAACCCCTAGATATCTCACTGGCAAGGTACCCTCATTAAAACCACACACCCTGAGAATCTCATCCCGCAGGTGCCTATCACAGCCAGAGAAGAAGATGTGACTCTTATTAGGGCTAGGAGATAGCCCAGATAAGGTTTTAAATTCTTCCAACCCATCTTTAATGGACTGAACAGTGAACACATCACCCTTACAGAAGATCATCAAATCATCTGCAAAGCAAAGATTAACCAACTTTGTTTTATCACATCTCCAATGGAATTTAAATTGAGGATGAGATGCCTTCTCAGCCAGAATTCTAGCTAACACTTCCATAACAATAACGAAAAGGTAAGGCGACATAGGATCACCCTGCCTCAAACCTCTCTCACCCCGAAAGTACCCATGCAGACTCCCATTTATGCAAATAGAAAAGGAGGGGCTAGTCATGCAAGCTTTGACCCAGCGGACAATGTTAGGAGGGAACCCCATCCCATCCAACACATCCAAGACAAAATCCCACCTAACATTATCATATGCTTTCATAATATCAACTTTCATAGTACACCTAGGAGACGGTGTAAATCTATGATAACCCCGCATAAGTTCTTGAGAGAGGAAAATATTATCAGCAATTCTCCTCCCAGGAACAAAAGCTAATTGTATCGGGTCAATAATCTCATGAAGAACAACCTTAAGCCTATCTGCAATTATCTTAGATATGCACTTATAAATAGTATTGCAGCACGAAATAGGTCTAAAGTCTCCCACTTTCTCAGCATTCGGGATTTTAGGAATAAGCACAATGGTAGTGCTATTAACCTCCCGAAGCAATTCCCCCGAGGTAAAAAAAGATTTAATCGCTTCGACAACTTCTCTACCCACATGCAAGCTTGGATTGGAACGAGGGGGGATTAGGTTGAGAGCTTCTCTCTAGAGAGAGAGAGAGAGCTCTCTCCGTTGTTACCCTTGGAGATTCTGATGGTCCCATATCTCATTTGTCTGGTTTTGGGTGGTGCTGTGTGTTGTTGAATCTGGTGCTCCGGCCAGTTGTTTTAGCTTCTATACTCAATCTTTGAGTTATAGTGAGCATGGTTTCCAGGTCTGTTTAGCTCCTGGTGTGTTGTTACCATGTGGAACTCTAGCTGGGCTTTCTTGCTGTTAACCCTTCTCCCTAGTTTTCTACGAGATTGCTTGGAGTGACAAGGGTTCCCTCGTGATATTTTCTGCTCTGGTTATGTTCCCTTCCGGCGTGGATCACGCCGGCGTGATTGTGCGGTGTGTTGCTGCCTTGGTCTACTCCAGTAGTCTCACGTGAGTAGGCACTATAGTGCTACTCTGCGGGTTTATATCTAGTAGCGGATTTGTTTGCGGTTTGGGAGTCTAAACTACTCCGGCAATGGTTGGCAAAGGGGTGCTCTGTTCCAGTTTTTATATGGTGCTGTTGTAGCTTGTTCGGCAAGGTTACCGACGCCATTGCTAAAGCTTCGTGGATGATAGTGTTTTATTTTATTTTCGCTGGGCTGTTCTGCTAGCGTTGTGGGTTTGGTCGTCGCCAGCTTATTTTGTTCTTTTTATGGGTATACATGGAGTTCTATGCTGGTATACATGGAGATACGGGTTCCATGCTGCTGATGTTTGTTCCAGGACGACGTCGACGCTGTGTTCTCCGACTGTTTTGCTGTTGGCCTTTCCGTCACCAGCGTTTGGATGATGGGTGATGTTTTTAATGGTGATGCGTGGTTAGATTTCTGGCCTTGCGTGCTGTTTAGTCAAGTTGCAGGTGGTTGTTTCAGTCACCAACAATTTGTTTCAGTCTCTGGCGTTGGGTTTTCTGGCGTCGTCGTTATGGTAGGGAGATACTAATCTTTCTACAGTGAAATTTTGATGGGGATGTAGCGTGTCTACACGCCGCAAGTGCGCGTGTTTCGGGCCTCGGGTGCTCCACCTACGTTAGGTAGAGGGCTCAGACATAAAGTTGATGGCTTCTGCATATTGCTACAGAACCATCATGTGGGTTTGTTTTGGGGGGAAACTCAAATATTTGTGATGAAGTTTTCAATGGAAATATCCACGTGTTCCTTGTTCTCACAGTGGAAAAGCGGGCTGTCCATCGCAACATGTATGGTGCAGATTAATACTAAATGTGAAGCTTATGGTTACTTACTTTTGGATATATATATATATTAGTTTACATATATATATATTCAGCTACTAGTGGGTTTTGGGGCCCACGGGTTTTGTTTGTGAAGAAGCTGCTCATTATTTTGGTGGTTTTGTGAAATGTGGATTGTGGGGCCCATTGTTTTCACGTGGCTGTAATTTTTTGGGGCCTCCACTTTTGTTATTCAGCCATGGTTTTTGTCATGAGTTGATGTGATTAGTTTTTTTTATATTTGTCCATATATTTTTTCAAATTTCCATCTATTGTTTTAGATGGTAGGGGTTATTTTGGAAAATATATGGGCAATAGTAGTTTCGGGTTGTGTTACGTTATTTTTTTGTATTTATTTTATCTGTAATAGTCCTCCTTTTGGGAGTAGCGTGAAATTCTTTGTATTACCTGGGGTATGCCCCTTGTAAATGTGTAAATTTTTGTCTTTAATTTATGACTTACCCACCCAAAAAAAAAAAAAAAAAAAAAAAAAAAAAAAAAAAAAAAAAAAACTTCTCTACCCACAACATCCCAGGCCTTAAGGAAAAACCCCGCCGAATACCCATCAGGGCCGGGGGCCTTATTAGCTTTCAGAGATCGAAATGCATCAATGATCTCCTTCTCAGTAACCTCTTGAGCAAGATTATGGTACTGGTCAACAGACACTCTCTTTGTGATGAGGCTACGAATCCTACTACAGCCATTATATTGATCATCAAAAGGCTGCCCAAATAAACCAGTGAAGTAGTCCACAAAAGTGCTATAGACTACTTCACTCTTAGTAACCCTATCGCTGTTAGGGAGCACCACACTATGAATCCTGCCCCTATTCACATTACCCTTTATAGTTTTGAAAAAAAATTTGGAATTACGATCCCCCCCAAACCTAACCATTGGACGCGAGATTTCTGGAGAGCAAGACTCTCCTCGGCTTTATTAAGGTCCACGTACTTGGCATAGGCCCCCCTCTCCTCCTCCTGAAGAGTTAAATTTAACGGGTCTTTATCCAACTTAATCTGGGAACTGAAGAGAAGATCCTTAGCAATAAGAGCTCTTTTAGAGATATCGCTAAAATCCCTCTTATTGAGCTCTTTCAAAATGGGTTTAAGAGTTTTGAGCTTTTGACAGACTCGAAACATCGGAGAACCCCTAACATATTGTCTCCAGACACCAAATACTTTAGGAAGGAATTCAGTGTGATCAGCCCAGAAATCAAAAAACTTGAAAGGCTTACGGAGGTTTGCCACCTCAGTACCAAGGTACACAACCACTGGGGAATGATCTGATATCCCAGGTGGCAGGAAATGGGCATAAGAGTTAGGGTTGACAGTGAGCCACCTCTCATTGACCAGGACCCTATCAATCTTAGACGTAATGTAGCCACCA
Organism: Camellia granthamiana; assembly: GCA_036172215.1. Classification (NCBI taxonomy): domain Eukaryota; kingdom Viridiplantae; phylum Streptophyta; class Magnoliopsida; order Ericales; family Theaceae; genus Camellia; species Camellia granthamiana. Next base: position 106,834,788 of record CM069916.1, on the reverse strand, counting down.
CCCCCACGTTTATTAGACCAAGTGAACTGACAACCCTTAGAGCACAAGTCTTCCAGATCAGAGTCCAAAATAGTACTATTAAAAATTTCATTTGCTGTGCTCCAACCTTCCTTACCCCCCAACCTTTCAAAAGAGTAACGAACAGCATTGAAATCCCCAAGGAACAGAGAAGGGCAATTAGCATAGTTGACAGCTAACTTTTGAAGTTCAAAAAACAAAGGGAGCCTCAACTCATGCTTATTAGCCGCATACACAAAAGTAGAAAAGAAACAGATATCACCCACAAAAACATTAACTTTTACAAAAATGAACTGGTTTAATTTTTTAACTAACACAATATCACAGAAATTTGGGTCCCAGCAGACCTAGATTCTGGCCGGCAAATCTGGTTGCGAATTGGACAAAAATTTCCAACTGTTGAAGCTTTTTTCAAAAATACGAGCTTCATTTTCCATTTTAACTTTTGTCTCCAAAATGCTAAAAATTTTAATATCTTCTTTTCTTACAAAATCAGATACTTCTTTGTGCTTTGAAGGGTCATTAAACCCTCGGACATTCCAAAAAGACAGTTTTATAGACATGATTAACAAAAATAGCAAGACACAACCAGATCACCTCACAAAAAGAGACCCAAAAATTACCTCTTTTTCTTCTTCTGGCTACCAGATGCTTTGCCAGAAGATTTCTGCTTATTTGACCTCCCACCCTTAATGCCACTGTCCCCTTTTCCTTACTGCAAATTTGGAGTGGCAATCTGCACACCATCTGTCTCCTCATGCTCCATATTTTGAGTGTTACCCTCTACTACTGGGTTTGTAGTTGTTTCATTTTCTACGACTTCAGTGTGAGTACCAGTCATCTGATCATGTCCAGTAGCATTCATATCCACAGCCTCATTCTGAGAGTCAGCCACCACAGGGAGTGGGGTAATCTCCTGGTCATCCCTATGTTCATGCGAAGAGCTTGTGACTTCTGTAGGATCAAGAAGAGCAGGAGAGGCTGGTTCGCCCGCCTTTCTTTTACCCTTATCCTTCACTGTTGTCCAACCCTCATCAGGTAGACCCCTTTCTTCGGTATCCTTTTGTAATTCAATGAGTTTCGACACTTGAGCAGAAAGGCACAGCTTAGTTTCATGCCCATACACATGGCAATGCATACAGCGAGATGGAACACCCTGATATTCCACACGGATAGTGAGAAAAACGTCCCCAATAGTAATGTCAAAGCTATCGGGGAACTTAGAATCTGCAGGAATATCTACACAAACTCTGGCAAAGGAGATTTTGCTTCCTGAGGACGTTAGTTGATCCAGGAACAAAGGGACCTCCACAGCACTGGGGATCCTGCTTAACCCTTCCCCATTCCAGTACTCCAAAGGGACATTGTAGAATTTCGCCCAGATGGGGATGCTTTTCTTGTCTTCCTTTGATAACCTCATCATACAGTGCCACTGCTTCAGGATGAGAAGGCAACCACCCACATACCAGGGACCCCCCCTCCAGCACATCTATGCAGCAATCCCGATTCTCAAAGATGAAGAACACAAAGCCATCGTCATTCTTCAGAATCTCAACCAAGCCCTTATTTTTCCACATGTTGAAAGCGTTATTTTTGACAAAGTTATATGGCAGATTTTTGTCGAGAAAATAACCAACCAAACATGCTTCCCATTTAGCCAAAGGGGAAGGTGGAGGCATTTCTACTATTATCTTGTCTTGCTCAACCTTAGGAGGATAGTATTTGAGATTTACCTCGGATCTAACTGAAGTAGACGCCACATTAGCCCATGACCTGCCCTCAGTGGCTCTATTTTGTCCTTTACCCCCTCGACCTCCTCTAGTATTTGCACCCCGGCCACGATTATGAGCACCCCCACGAGATACCCCCTTCAGAACTAGGGTTATGTCCCGATTCGGCAGACGGGGACTCAATTTGAACCTCCTTCCCAGTAGGGCTTCCAGCAGTTGCAGATCGGACATCACCAGACCCTAACTCCTCCATCCCAGAATTATTTGCTTTCTCCAAACCCAAATGGGGATAATCGGACTCCTTCATGGCTTCAACTCCACCGACTTGGTGAAAACTCCGATTCTTGGTGATTTCCACACTATCTGGCAAATCCAGAAACTTAGATCGCTGATCTGCTTCAACCCTATCCGACCATGGCACCGATTGAACCAACGGAGTCAATACGAGAACTCCATCCATCGCAGAAGGACAGTCGAAGTTTTCTTGAGTCGATTTCGCCGTGACCCTTCGCGCTCCTGACTCACTCATTTTTGATCCGCTATTTTTTGCAAGAACCACTAGGGTTTCTAACTCATATTCAGAGAGCTTTAAACTTTTGGGACTAAACGCACCATAAGACTCATCTGGACAATCTAACACTTTACCTCTCTCTTCATTTAACACACATGATCTACGATCTCCATCAGATCCCAGACCTTCCAAGTCCAAAGCATTAATATCCATATTGGGAAGACAAAAGAAACCCAGTGAACAAAACAACCCTAGAAACGCATCGTTTCTAGAGAGAAGGAGGAGCTTCTCACTCTTCTAGCTCTCAAGAAGAATGTTTCTCTTTAACTCTCCGGTCTTCTTGTCCCTTCTCCATTTTGTTCTTGAACAAATTAGGTTAGGCAACTAATAGCTTCATTAGCTTAAGTGGCCAAGCTTAACTCAAACTAATTTTTCTTGGCCTCCGTGAAAGAGAGTTTACGATGTAATTGTGGCTTAACGATATTAGGAATACTTAAGCAACTCATTTAATGTTTTGTAAATCAGCTAAGTGTTCAATTCTTAGTGTTCAATGCACCCAAAAAAAAAAGCTAAGTGTTCAATTCTCAAGTCCAAAATGATAGATTTGAATTCAATTTAATTTTCATCCAATTTCCCTTACATTTATTTCTCTCTAAATTTCTCTTTTACCACTTAAGATGGAAGTTTTTTTTTCTCACTCTCCTCGTCCTTCTCCATGCTTATCTCTTTTGTTCTACGAACTAATTAGTTTTGGCGACTAATAATTTCATCAGATTAACTGGCCAAGTTCGACTCAAACTAATCTTGCTTAGCCTCCAAGAAAGAGAAGTTACTAAGTAATTGTAACTTAACAATATAAGTCATTCACCCCATAAAAACAATATAAGTTTAGTTTAAGCAACTCATTTAATGTTTTCTAAATCGCCTAAACGTTCAATTCTCCTGTCAAAAATCATTAATTCGAATTTGCTTTAATTATCATCCTATTTCCCTTTCTTTTCTCTAGACTTCTCTTCTAGCTCTCAAGAAGAAAGCTTCTCTCTAACTTTCTCTGTCCTTATCCGTCGTTCTCTCTTTTGTTCTAGGAACTAATTTGGTTAGGCAACTAATAGCTTCATTTGCTTAAGTGGCCAAGTTTACCTCGAACTAACCTTGGTTGGCCGCCCAAAAAAGAGAATTTACTTAACAAAATTAGTTTAACTTAAGAAACTCATTTAATGTTTTCTCAATCGACAACGTGTTCAATTCTCACGTCCAAAAGGATAAATTTGAATTCCATTTAATTTTCCTCCTATTTCCATTTATTTTCTCTAACTTTCTCTTCTAATTCTCAAGAAGAAAGTTCTCTAATTCTCTTTGGTCCTTCTCCAACCTTCTCTCTTTTGTTCTTGGAAATAATTACCATAGGTAACTAATAGTTCCATTAGCTTAAGTGGCTAAGTTTAACTCAAACTAATCTTGCTTAGCCTCCCAGAAAGAGAATCTACTGAGTAATTGTAGCTTAACGATATTGGTTTTACTTAAGCACATCATTTAAGGTTTTGTAAATCACCTAAGTGTTCAATTCTCAAGTCTAAACGGATGATTTGAATTCGATTTAATTTAAATCCTATTTCTTTTCCTTTTATCTAACTTTCTCTTCTGGCTCTCAAGAAGAATGTTTCTCTTTAAACTCTCCGGTCCTTCTTGTCCCTTCTCCATTTTGTTCTTGAACAAATTAGGTTAGGCAACTAATAGCTTCATTAGCTTAAGTGGCCAAGCTTAACTCAAACTAATTTTTTCTTGGCCTCCGTGAAAGAGAGTTTACAATGTACTTGTGGCTTAACGATATTAGGAATACTTAAGCAACTCATTTAATGTTTTGTAAATCAGCTAAGTGTTCAATTCTCAAGTCCAAAACGATAGATTTGAATTCGATTTAATTTTCATCCAATTTCCCTTACATTTATTTCTCTCTAAATTTCTCTTTTACCACTTAAGATGGAAGTTTTTTTTTCTCTCTCTTGTCCTTCTCCATGCTTATCTCTTTTGTTCTACGAACTAATTAGTTTTGGCGACTAATAGTTTCATCAGATTAACTGGCCAAGTTCGACTCAAACTAATCTTGCTTAGCCTCCATGAAAGAGAAGTTACTGAGTAATTGTAACTTAACAATATAAGTCATTCACCCCATAAAAACAATATAAGTTTAGTTTAAGCAACTCATTTAATGTTTTCTAAATCGCCTAAGCGTTCAATTCTCCTGTCAAAAACATTAATTTGAATTTGCTTTAATTATCATCCTATTTCCCTTTCTTTTCTCAAGCCTTCTCTTCTATCTCTCAAGAAGAGAAGAATGTTTCTCTTTAACTCTCCTAGTACTTCTCATCCCTTCTCCCTTTTGTTCTTGAACAAATTAGGTTAGGCAAACTAATAGCTTCGTTAGCTTAAGTGACCAAGCTTAACTCAAGCTAATTTCTTTTGGCCTCCATGAAAGAGAGTTTACTGAGTAATTGTAGCTTAACGATATTAGGATTACTTAAGCAACTCATTTAATGTTTTGTAAATCAGCTAAGTGTTCAATTCTCAAGTCCAAAAGGATAGATTTGAATTCGATTTAATTTTCATCCTATTTCCTTTACATTTATTTCTCTCTAAATTTCTCTTTTTTTTTTCTTTTTTTTGGGTAAGTAAGTCATAAAATAAAGACAAAGAAATTTACAAGTTTACAAGGGGCATACCCCAGGCACACCCAACTACAAATAATTAAACAAATACATAACCAACATAACCTACCACTGCACCCCTTAAGATAGGAGGAGAAATACAAGAACAACAAAAAACAAAATAACCCCACTTTGCCCATATATCCTTTTGTCCCCAAGTAACCCCTACCATCAGAAATAATAGGATGGATACTTGGGATGGATATATGGGCAAAGATACAAAAAAACACCATAAAACTAAGAAAACCACAACAAACATACTCACAAAGCAACAACCCTCAAGACAAATCAAAAATGATAACCAACCCCATTCACCCCTAGTCTCTGTCGTAGATAAACACATAGAATCCAGTAAGCATCCCACTCCTCACAGCCGTGACATCCTAGCCACTCAACAAAAGCCATGACAGAGGAAAAAATCTACCCCATGAGAAATCCCGACAGAGTCGCATGAAGCTAGCATGATCAGTAACCATAAGCAACAGTCTTGAGAGTCGTAGTGACAACGGTAGCCCCACAGCAACAAACCAATACATAGCCAAAAAATAACCTGTGATCAATCATCACATCCCCCAGTCCCTACCTTGGTAGATCACAAGCCTCAAACCCCATGGCAGTGTGCCCTTCACTCTATGTCAGGTGTGGCAATACGATCAATTAGGATGGGTCACATGAAGACAAGAAGCAATCGGAACCGGTAGCTATCCTCCCGCTCATCTCCCAGTCTCTAACTCGGCTAGTCATCGAACCACTTTTCCCCATAGCAGTGACCCCTCAATCACTCTTGGCAGAGATGGCTCAAAACTAACCTCATATCGAGTCACATGAGGATCACATGATTAATCAACATGAAAAAATCAACTATAAAAGATCTGCTGCAATGAGGCTGAACAGAAATATATGGGCTCACCAAACATATAAATATATGCAATTTGTCCAAAATTCAATGAACCCAAACATAAAATTCCAAAATGAACCAGTTACGGCCCAAAACCATAACAAACCGTAGGTCAACAAATGAAAATCCATGAAGCAATATAGCGTCGGGCCCCACATCAACCAACACTCAAAATTCCATACAGCTCACAAGCTCCCAGATGATGCAAAACGTCCAAAAGAAACCAAACTTACGGCCAATAACCAACGGTGGCCCAACAAAATACCCACAAAGAGTAATAATGTCGGGCCCCACTTGCAACCAGTACATGAAGCCAGAATAACCCACGGATTGGCAACCAAAAATAAACCCATGGGTCCAAAAACTCGAGCCCCACTTCAACCAACCTTCTCAAATTACACAAATTTCACACGTGGCTTCCACTAAACAAAAGTATAGATAAATATTATATATACCACACACACACTGGCACTATCTGGGCAAAGAAAATCCCACCAGCAACCCCCCCACGTGATAGCAGAACATCAGCAGGCATTGCACTCAAAACATATACAATATAATATTATATATATTTATAACAAGAGACAAACTTTGCTTTTTAACACCCCAACACCACTAACAGCCGTCCTTAGCTGTCCATGTCCCACGTTTGAACCAAAAAGGCAACTCCACTAACCAAGACTTATATATAATATATTATATATACCACTCACATACCTGCCCCATGTCTGAAACAACAGGCCTCCCCAAAACCGTGAGCCAAGGTGCAACCTACTGAACCCGCAAGGGTAGCCCAGTTGGTTGAGGGCAAGGGACCAGGGACCTAGGAGTATGCTCTTCTCTAGGTCTCAGGTTCGAATCCCACCCCCAGCTGGCTACTGGTGGGCCACTCCGTCTTTGCCCGGTCGATAAGCTCAGGGCCCCGAGATTAGTCGAGGTGCGACACTCCGAAGGGGTGCTGGCCCGGACACTCGGTTATCAAAAAAAAAAAGGTGCAACCTACTGCGTAGCTGCATTATGGCACTCATCACTCGTCCAAACACTTCAGTCATAATCCCACGCGCCCAAGGCTCGTGAAGCCCACTTCATCTCCTTCAGAACACATGCATCAAAAAACAAATGTACCAACGGCCAGAAAAACCAGTGCAACGGCACCTGAAAAACTAGCCCAGTTCTGAAGCTTCACCACCTTCATCAGTTTCCAAAAACCGGCGACTGTAACTCACAGCAGACTGCTAGTAAACAGAACGCCGATGAACACCATGAACACCAAAATGATCTGCTCACACCGAGACCAAAACAACGGCCAGCAAGAAACCAATACCACCCAGCAGAAAACTGCCGGCAGGCCATATCCATGTACCCTGACGCCGGAGCTGCAAAACCATACACCGGAGTACCACAAAACCAGATGCCGGAGCAGCAACTGGACACAGTCATTTAACCATGAACAAACTCCATGAGCCCCGACGGACTTGGAACCCAAGCTCACTAACACACAAATATTAGCATAGGAGCTAAAACAACTGGCCAAAAAAGCACCAGAACTTCATCTTCACGACAGTAATGACCCAAACAGCTGCAAAACCTCCTAAATCTGGAAATAAGAACAGATTCAATAACAACACACATTAACACCCAAATCAGACAAAGAATCTGATAAGGGACCCTCAAAACTCCATGGGTAACAACAGATGAAGCTTTCTCTCTCTCTCTCTATATTCTAGAGAGAGAAGCTCTCAACCTAATCCCCACATTTTTGAGAGAGAATGTTTCTCTCAACCCAAATTTCTCTTTTACCACTCAAGATGGAAGTTTTTTTTTTCTCACTCTCTTCGTCCTTCTCCATGCTTCTCTCTTCTGTTTTACGAACTAATTAGCTTTGGTGACTAATAGTTTCATCAAATTAACTGGCTAAGTTCGACTCAAACTAATCTTGCTAAGTCTCCAAGAAAGAGAAGTTTTTTTTTTTTTTGGTAAGTAAGTCATAAAATAAAGACAATGAAATTTACACGTTTACAAGGGGCATACCCCAGGCACGCCCAACAACAAATAAAAAAACAAATGTAACTAACATAAACTACCACTGCAACCCCTAAAAGTAGGGGGAACATGGAAGAACAACAGAAATACAGAAAAACCCCAACTCTGCCCATATATCCTCTTTGTCCTCAAGTAACCCCTACCATCAGAGATAATAGATGGGAACTTGAGGTGGATATATGGGCAGAGATACACACAAAATAACACCACTAAGCTAATAAGCAAAACAGACACAGACCAAACAACAACCCTCAAGCCGAGTCAAAGATAATAATCAACCCCACAAGCCCACAGTCTCTAATGCAGATAAAACATGGAATCCAATAAGCAACCCACTCCTCACAGCCGTGACATCCAAGCCACTTAACCCAAGCCATGACGGAGGATAAGATCTACCCCATGAGAAATCTCAGCAGAGTCACATGAAGCTAGCACGATCAAAAAAACCATAAGCCATGGACCAGGGAGTTGAAGTGAAAAGACAGTAGCCCCTCAGCAACAAATCAATACACAGCCAACAAAAACATGAGATCAATCATCACATCCCCCAGTCCCATCCTTGGTAGATCACAAGCCTCAAACCCCACGGCAGTGGGCCCTACACTCCATGTCAGGCATGGCAATACGATCAATTAGGACGGGTCACATGAAGACAAGAAGCAACCAGAAAACCGGTAGCTATCCTCCCGCTCATCTCCCAGTCTCTAACTCGGTTGGTTATCAAACCACTGTTCCCCATAGCAGTGACTCCCCAATCACTCGTGGCAGAGATGGCTCAAAACCACCCTCATATCGAGTCACATGAGGATCACACAATCAATCATCATAAAATCACTAACTATAAATGATTCGCTACCAAGAGTCTAAACAACAGAATAACCAAAATGAAACCAATAATAGAGCCCATCTGCCCCAATATAGAAGCCCAAAAGTTAAACCCAAGAACACAGCCCACAAAACATAGTGAGCCCAATAAAAGCCCACTATTTTCACCAAAATTTCCATCCCACGAATAGCCCACGGCTAAAAACCATGGCCCACTAACACATTAAGTGAAACCAACGAGGATGTCTGCCACACAAACTCATCCTGGCCCACTACATTACATATTTATATATAAAATATATAACACTCACATGGTTTGAACTCAATTGACAGCCTGCCCACCATTACAGCAAACCAAGCCGACAAAATCCACAGAAAAATCCCCGCAGCACGTGATAAACCACAGCCATACCTGCACTAGCTAGCTACCACACACGCCCACAAGCTACCTTCTTCGGCAGAACAGCAGCACACCAACACGCGACAAACTAGAATGTGAAAAACACGCCCCAAACTCGACAGTGAAAACACGCCCAGATACAGCCCGAGCCGGAATAACCGGTGTAGCGACGACGCCAGCAGACTGAAACAAGATTACCAGTGCCGGAGAATGTGCACCCTTGACAGACTGCCTTAACCCAACCGAATCCATTCCGAAGCAGCAAACACCTACACGGTGCAACCAACCGAACCAGTTCAACCCAAGGTGGATTAAAGCAACTAAAGTCGGATAAACACACGCCGAAGTAGACAAAAATCTTCTCCGGTCAACTCAAAGTCTAAACCCAGAAAACGTTGCCGACGTAGCAAGTAGACACACCACGCCGGAAGAACCTTGCAACGCACACTTAGCGACCACGCTCTGCAACTGCCGGCACAGAACTAGCCCACCACACAGCCCCACCTCATGGACAGACCAAACAAAAAACACATATCACCATAGAAAACGGCCAACAGCCAGCAGTAAGCCATTGAAAACCGAGCTCACAGCCGGCGAACTAACCACCCAGCAAAAAACACCACAGTGAACGGAATACAAACACCTCCATGAACAGCGAAACCACTTCCACGGAGTACACCAACAAGAAATGCATTCCGAAACGCTGAACCCCAGCCAAGAACACACACCGACTTCGTAGAAGACCGGTTGCAACAACTTCAACATGATCTGAACATCCCATCTTGAAGACCCAAGCTGGACGGATCAATACATGTAAAGAATAACCTTCCAGCCAATATCTGAGATATGGCCGTAACAAAAGGCACTAAAAATCACCATAACATAAACTCACACAACTCACTCTATGGATAACAAAACCAGCCGGAAAGATTTCACCGGACTGGTAACTCACACAATAAACATTCTCCCTCAACAGGTGAGAAAGACAAACGGACAGTGCACCATTTACACTCCGGGGGGAGCTTTCTCTCTCTAGATTCTAGAGAGAGAGGCTCTACTTTCTTCCCCTTTTTTCTAAAAAATACACACACACACCAGCTTCATGTATACACATGCACCCCCATTACCCACGTATTGTCCTAGAACAGAGCAAAACGTGGGTGATAGTGACAACCAACAGCTTTGCAGCTGGTCCCTAAGAAAGAGAAGTTACTGCGTAATTGTAACCTAACAATATCAGTTTGGATTGGTGCGGAGGTGTGGTGCTTCCTTACTTCGAAGTTACATGAGGCTGCTACAAGTGTATTTATATCATGGTGTGGAGGGGTGGTGTTTGATTGCTGCACAGGTTCAGGTGGCAGTTGGCAAGGCTAAACAATCACTTGAATGGTGGTGTGGAGTTGTTCTTCGCTGTTTCGGCAGTTCCAGATTGCTTCATTTCGATCAGGTTTACAGTATGGCTTGGAGGTATGGTGGCTGCTTGCTGTGTAGATGTAGAAGGCAGTCGGAAGAGTGTATATATACAGTGGTGATGGCTGCTTCAAGCGCCTTGCTGTGGTATATGAGAGAGTTAATCAGTTGTCTTCCTTATTGTTTGTTCATAATTTTATTGTGTAATTTCGCCTACCCCCTACGGGCTGTGTAGGTGGACTTTAGGGCATTTCATAGGGTTGTGCTATAGACATTCAAGCAAAAATGATGGGATGGGTCTGTTTTGGTATTCCCATTAGGGTCTCTTGGGGATTTTATCTTTGTATGGTAATGCTACAGGTGCCTATTCCTACGGGTTGTGTAGAGGGTCTTTTGTTGTTGTGTACTTTTAGCTGGGACGGTTTTGTGTGGGATGCTGGTTACTTATTTTGTACAAAGTCCCTATCCATTACTGGACATGGCCTCTGTACAAACCGATTGGCTAGTATCTTCTTACTGCTTCCCCGAGCTTCGAATGTAGATTCTTTCGGCTTTGTATAGTTTTCTCTGTTGTTGTTTATGTCTTGGCTGGGCCTCGGTGGTCTGTGCCGAGGTTTGTGCGGTGTTTTGCTAGTAGGGCCTGGGGTATGCCCCTTGTAATCGTGTAAATCTTTCTGTTTTATTTTATTTCTTATTCACCCAAAAAAAAAAAAAAAAAAAAACAATATCAGTTTAGCTTAAGCAACTCATTTAATGTTTTCTAAATCTCCTAAGCATTCAATTCTCCTGTCAAAAATCATTAATTTGAAATTGCTTTAATTATCATCCTATTTCCCTTTCTTTTCACTCTCAAGAAGAGAAGAATGTTTCTCGTTAACTCTCTCGGTCCTTCTCGTCCCTTCTCCGTTTTGTTATAGAACAAATTAGGTTAGGCAACTAATAGCTTCATTAGCTTAAGTGGCCAAGCTTAACTCAAACTAATTTTTCTTCGCCTCCATGAAATAGAGTTTACTAAGTGATTGTAGCTTAACCATATTAGGATTACTTAAGCAACTGATTTAATGTTTTGTAAATCAGCGAAGTGTTCAATTCTCAAGTCCAAAACGATAGATTTGAATTCGATTTAATTTTCATCCTATTTCCCTTACATTTATTTCTCTGTTAATTTCTCTTTTACCACTCAAGATCGAAGTTTTTTTCTCTCTCTCTTCGTCCTTCTCCACGCTTCTCTCTTTTGTTCTACGAACTAATTAGCTTTGGCGAGTAATAGTTTCATCAGATTAACTGGCCAGGTTCAATTCAAACTAATCTTGCTTAGCCTCCAAGAAAGAGAAGTCAGTGAGTAATATTAATTTAACAATATAAGTTTAGCTCAAGCAACTCATGTTTTCTAAATCGCCTAAGCATTCAATTCTCCTGTCAAAAGTCATTAATTTGAATTTGCTGTAATTATCATTCTATTTCCCTTTCTTTTCTCCAGCCTTCTCTTCCAACTCTCAAGAAGAAAGTTTCTCTCTAACTCTCTCCGTCAATCTCTCTTTTGTTGTAGGAACTAATTTGGTTAGGCAACTAATAGTCTCATTAGCTTAATAAGTGGCCAACTTTAACTCAAACTACTTACCCAAAAAAAACTTTTACTCAAACTAATCTTTGTTAGCCTCCAGAAAAGAGAATTTACTTAACGAAATTAGTTCAACTTAGGAAACTCATTTAATGTTTTCTCAATGAACCACATGTTCAATTCTCATGTCCAAAAGGATAAATTTGAATTCCCTTTAATTTTCTTGCTTTTTTTTTTTGGGTGAATAAGAAATAAAATAAAACAGAAAGATTTACAAGATTACAAGGGGCATACCCCAGGCCCTACCAAACAACACAACAAACCTCGGCACATTACACCGAAGCCCAACACCAAACCAAAATAGAAAACAGACTATACAACACCAAGAGAGGCAACATTGGATTCTCGAATCGGCATTGGCTACTTAGCCGATTTGTACAACGACCGTGTCCAGTAATGGATATGGGCATAGTACAAATCTAAATACAGCAGCCCACACCGAACCATCCAAACCAAGATAGCCCAACAAAATAAGGTCCTTTCTACGTTTACAGAATCACATAATAAAACACACACAAAACCTACTACACAGCCCGTAGAGGTAGGCCAAAACACCCAAGAAAGTATGTACATACAATAAAGAAGACAACTGATTAACACTCTCATGTAGCGTAGCCAGGCGCTAAGAGCAGCCATCACCACGCAACACATACACTCTTCCAACAGCCTCCTTGCAGCCGTTGACTCATAACATTCCCATCGTGAAAGGATCTTGCAAAGGTGACACAGTTTGCAACCACCCCCACACCACCACTCAGGAATCGGATTACCCCATTGCGAATAGACAGTGCCAAAAGTATACAATGTGCAGCTATCCACATACCACCACGCTAGAATTGAATTTCCATCATCACAGATACAGACTTCACGAGGCAGCCTGGATCCCTCATAGGGAGCAGCAGAACAAACCTCCCAGCCGTAACTAATACCTGTAGCACAGAATAGAGAGGAATATCCGTAACAGTATAACGAATCATAGAGAAGTAGAAACAGCAAATACACAGTATAGGACCTCCCCACACTCGACCCACAACAAAGGATGCCACTCCACTCAATGTAGGGTCTCACATCACTCGACCCACACTGCTCATACTCACACATTCCAGCCAGCTGAGTTATATACTCGGATGAACAATTAACCTGCACAAAATATATATAATTTATAGTAAGAGTTAGAATAAAACAAATATACTTCCTCCCCCCACTCAACCCACAAATACGGTGCCAAATATACTGGCTCACATCACTCAACCCTCCCTTCAATGTCTCCAGAATTTGTAGAGCTGTGGAGATCATAGCAAATCGATGGATTCTGCAAAACAGCAACCTCATTAGAAAAACCCTCAATATATCCTCACCATCACTCAACCCTCAATGTAGGTAACCTCACACCACTCATTCTCCTATCAGCAGCAGCAGCCATGATTGTAGGAGGCAAATTCCATTGCAACAAATACCAATTGTCACCTGCAGAAGATTTCACATTTTCCATAGATAGAAGTCTACCTCTAACCATTTGGATGATAGAATTAGTAACAACCTCTTCAAGTTTGAAAACCTTACTAAAGATTCTACTATTTCTCTCGATCCAAATGTGGTATATAGTACAGAGAAAGGATAATTTCAAGATCATTGTTTTCAAAGACTTGCCATAAATAGATTTAGTAGCAAAATCAACCATTTCCAACCAAGGTAGTGAAGGCCAATTGGAATTACATTTGGTTTGGATAGCATCCCAAATCCTAGAAGAGTAAATACACCTAAAGAAAAGATGGGAATGGTTCTCCTCAGGGGCACAACACAAAGGGCAGCAAGGGCTAGTTAAAAGACCAAAAAGCTGAAGCCTATCCCCTGTGTTTAACCTCTCGTGAATGGCCAACCACACAATGAAACTAACCCGAGGGATAAAAGGAGGACCCCAAATAAGTTTAGACCAAGCAACCTTTGGACCCTTGTCTCTCCAGCAATCCCAAGCAGAGTGGATGGAGAAGGACCCATCAGCAGTCAAACTCCACACCGGAATATCAGGGGAGTCAAGGGAGGGTTTGAGAGAAGGAGGGGTAGCAGCAATCCATTCCTGTATCTCCCAAGAGTTGGGAAAAGGCCAATTCCATGAGTCACCCGAGACAATGGAACTAACCTTCGTACAGTCAGGAAGGTTAGTGTCATACAAAATCCTCGGACCATACCTACGCAGAAGCGAACCTAAAGGGTGCCAATTGTCGTGCCAAAGGAACACATTTTCCCCATTACCAATTTTGAAATTGATGATGGGGAAAATTAAGTCCCTAAGAGACAGGAGTTTCCTCCAAACCCAGGAAGGGTCACTAGGCATCTTAACACCCCAAAAACTCTTCCCCTTTAGTAAGTAAGACTTAACCCATTGGCACCACATAGAGCATTCCCCACCAGAAAACAAATACCAAACATGTTTAGCTATGGCCGCTTTATTCCAAACCTCCATATCCTTAAAACCAAGCCCACCCTCACTCTTAGTCTTACAAATATTCTTCCAAGCAATCTTAGCACTATGCTTTTTCAGCTCAGTCCCAGACCAAAGAAAGGACCTAAGAAGGGCCTCAATGTCACGAATAACCCTTTTAGGAAGGATAAAAATGGAAGACCAATAAACTTGCATCGAAAAGAGAATAGACTGGATGAGTTGGGCTCTTCCAGCATAAGATAGCAATTTATTGGTCCAGCTTTTAATCCTTTTAGTCAACCTATCAACCAGGGTTTGGCAGTCACAAGCTTTAAGCTTAGTAGTAATCAAAGGCACACCCAAATATTTCACAGGGAGAGATCCCACAGTGAATTTGGCAATGTGCAGAATATTCGCTTTAAGCTCACTACTACACCCGGAAAAGTAGATATTACTCTTGTTAGGATTAGGGGTAAGACCCGACAAGTTCCTAAACTCCTCCAAGCCCTGCATGATGAGCTTAACAGTACCCGGATCCCCTTTACAAAAAATCATAAGGTCATCAGCAAAGCACAAATTAACAATTTTATTCTTCTCACATCTCCAATGAAATTTGAAAAGAGGGTTCCTAGATTTTTCAGCAAGAATACGAGCCAAAATCTCCATAGCCAACACGAAAAGGTAAGGAGACATAGGGTCTCCTTGTCTAAGCCCTCTAGCCCCTTTAAAGTACCCATGAAGGCTCCCATTAATGCAAATGGAAAAAGAAGGACTAGTCATACATGCTCTAATCCAATTTATCATGCAAGGAGGGAAGCCCATAGCAGTGAGAACATCGAGAATGAAATCCCATCTCACAGTGTCATAGGCCTTCATAATGTCCACTTTCATAGCACACTTCGGAGTGTTGAAACTCCGGTGGTAACCTCTCATAATCTCCTGGGACAAGAATATGTTATCCGAGATTCTTCTACCCTGGACAAAGGCAGATTGCACAGGATCAATCAGGTCAGGCAGCACCAATTTGACTCTGTTAGCTATGATCTTGGCAATACATTTATAGATGGTGTTACAGCAAGATATAGGTCTATAGTCACCAACATTCATTCTCAAGCTTTCTCTTCAAATTCTCAAGAAGAAAGTTTCTCTCTAAATCTCGCCGTCCTTCTCCAACCTGCTCTCTTTTGTTCTAGGAATTAATTACCTTAGGCAACTAATAGTTTCATTGGCTTAAGTGGCCAAGTCTCAGACTAATCTTGCTTAGCCTCCGAGAAAGAGAATCTACTGAGTAATTGTAGCTTAACGATATTGGTTTAACTTAGGCACCTCATTTAAGGTTTTGTAAATCACCTCAAGTCCATCCACCCAAAAAAAAATTCTCAAGTCCAAACGGATGATTTGAATTCGCTTTAATTTTAATCCTATTTCTTTTTCTCTTTTATCTAACTTTCTCTTCTAGCTCTCAAGAAGAATGTTTCTCTTTAACTCTCTCGTCCTTCTCCTCCCTTCTCTCTTTTGTTCTTGAACTAATAAGGTTAGGCAACTAATAGCTTCATTAGCTTAAGTGGCCAAGCTTAACTCAAACTAATTTTTCTTGGCCTCCGTGAAAGAGAGTTTACTGAGTAATTTTGGCTTTACGATATTAGGATTACTTAAGCAACTCATTTAATGTTTTGTAAATCAGCTAAGTGTTCAATTCTCATGTCCGAAAGCATAAATTTAAATTCGATTTAATTTTCATCCTATTTTCCTTCCATTTATTTCTCTCTAAATTTCTCTTTTCCACTCAAGAAGGAAGTTTTTTTTCTTCACTCTCTTCGTCCTTCTCCATGCTTCTCTCTTTTGTTCTAGGAACTAATTAGCTTTGGCAAGTAATAGTTTCATTAGATTAACTGGCCAGGTTCAATTCAAACTAATCTTGCTTAGCCTCCAAGAAAGAGAAGTCACTGAGTAATATAAATTTAACAATATAAGTTTAGCTCAAGCAGATCATTTAATGTTTTCTAAATCGCCTAAGCGTTCAATTCGCTTGTCAAAAATCATTAATTTGAATTTGCTTTAATTATCATCCTGTTTCCCTTTCTTTTCTCCAGCCTTCTCTTCTAACTCTCAAGAAGAAAGTTTCTCTCTAACTCTCTCCATCCTTCTCCGTCAATCTCTCTTTTGTTGTAGGAACTAATTTGGTTAGGCAACTAATAGTTTCATTAGCTTAATAAGTGGCCAACTTTAACTCAAACTAATCTTTGTTAGCCTCCAGAAAAGAGAATTTACTTAACGAAATTAGTTTAACTTAGGAAACTCATTTAATGTTTTCTCAATGAACCACATATTCAATTCTTATGTCCAAAAGGATAAATTTGAATTCCCTTTAATTTTCTTCCTTTTTCCATTTATTTTCTCAAGCTTTCTCTTCTTTTTTTTTTGTTACAGAACAAGCTTTCTCTTCAAATTCTCAAGAAGAAAGTTTCTCTCTAACTCTCTCCGTCCTTCTCCAACCTGCTCTCTTTTGTTCTAGGAAATAAATACCTTAGGCAACTAATAGTTTCATTAGCTTAAGTGGCCAAGTTTAACTCAAACTAATCTTGCTTAGCCTCCGAGAAAGAGAATCTACTGAGTAATTGTAGCTTAACGATATTGGTTTAACTTAGGCACGTCATTTAAGGTTTTGTAAATCACCTAAGTGTTCAATTCTCAAGTCCAAACGGATGATTTGAATTCGCTTTAATTATAATCCTATTTCTTTTTCTTTTTTATCTAACTTTCTCTTCTAGCTCTCAAGAAGAATGTTTCTCTTTAACTCTCTCGGTCCTTCTCCTCCCCCTTCTCTTATTACTTCATGAACTAATAAGGTTAGGCAACTAATAGCTTCCTTAGCTTAAGTGGCCAAACTTAACTCAAACTAATTTTTCTTGGCCTCCATGAAAGAGAGTTTACTGAGTAATTGTAACTTAACGATATTGGGATTACTTAAGTAACTCATTTAATGTTTTGTAAGTGTTCGATTCTCAAGTCCAAAAGGATAAATTTGAATTCGATTTAATTTTCATCCTATTTCCCTTACATTTATTTCTCTCTAAATTTCTCTTTTGCCGCTCAAGATGGAAGCTATTTTTCTTACTCTTTTTGTCCTTCTCCATGCTTCTCTCTTTTGTTCTACGAACTAATTAGCTTTGGCGGGTAATAGTTTCATCAGGTTAACTGGCCAAGTTCGACTCAAACTAATCTTGCATAGCATCCAAGAAAGAGAAGTTACTGTGTAATTGTAACTTAGCAATATAAGTTTAGGTCAAGCAAGTCATTTAATCTTTTCTAAATCGCCTAAGCGTTCAATTCTCCTGTCAAAAATCATTAATTTGAATTTGCTTTAATTATCATCCTATTTCACTTTCTTTTCTCTAGCCTTCTCTTCTATCTCTGAAGAAGAAAGTTTCTCTCTAACTCTCTCTGTCCTTATCCGTCGTTCTCTCTTTTGTTCTAGGAACTAATTTTTTTGGGTGGAACTAATTTGGTTAGGCAACTAATAGCTTCATTAGCTTAAGTGGCCAATTTACTTAACGAAATTAGTTTAACTTAAGAAACTCATTTAATGTTTTCTCAATCAACAACGTGTTCAATTCTCACATCCAAAAGGATAAATTTGAATTCCCTTTAATTTTCTTTCTATTTCCATTTATTTTCTCTTTCTCTTCTAATTCTCAAGATGGAAGTTTCTCTCCAACCCTCTCTGTCCTTCTTCAATCTTCTCTCTTTTGTTCTAGGAAATAATTGTCTTGGGCAACTAATAGTTTCATTAGCTTAAGTGGGAAAGTTTAACTCAAACTAATCTTGCATAGCCTCCCAGAAAGCGAATCTACTGAGTAATTATAGCTTAACAATATTGGTTTAACTTAAGCAACTCATTTAAGGTTTTGTAAATCACCAAGTGTTCAATTCTCAAGTCCAAATGGATGATTTGAATTCGCTTTAATTTTAATCCTATTTCTTTTTCTTCTTTTTTTTTTAGGTAAATAAGTCATAAAATAAAAACAATGAAATTTTACAGGTTTGCAAGGGGCTTATCCCAGGCACGCGCAACAACAAATAAAAAAAACTAACAAAACCATCTCATGTTTCTTTATATTTTATCTAACTTTCTTTTCTAGCTCTCAAGAAGAATGTTTCTATTTAACTCTCTCGGTCCTTCTCCTCCCTCTCTCTTTTGTTCTTGAACTAATTAGGTTAGGCAACTAATAGCTTCATTAGCTTAAGTGGCGAAGCTTAACACAAACTAATTTTTCTTGGCCTCCATGAAAGAGAGTTTTTTTTTTTTTTTTTTTTTTGGGTAAGTAAGTCATAAATTAAAGACAATGAAATGTACAAGTTTACAAGGGGCATACCCCAGGCACGCCCAACAACAATAAAAAAACGGTTACAAGACCAACAAAACCCAAACCCGCAAGAGCGGGAGAATAATCAGAAGAAGAACAAAACCCAAATTTGCCCATATATCATTTTTCCCCCAAGTAACCCCTACCATCAAAGATAATAGATGGAAACTAGGGGTAGATATATGGGCAAAGATACAAATAGACACCACAAAACTTAGAGAAAACAAACAAAACACACAAAACAACAACCCACAAGCCCAATAAACAGATGATCTCTCCCACAAGCCCCCAGTCCCTACCATAGATACAACACATGGAACCCAATAAGCATCCCACTCCTCACTGCCGTGACATCCTAGCCACTTGACTAAAGCAATGACAGAGGAAAAAATCTATCCCATGAGAGATCCAGACAGAGTCACATGAAGTAAGCAAGATCAGTCACCATAATCAAAGGTCTTGGGAGTTGAAGTGAACAGACAGTAGCCCCTCAGCAACAAACCAATACACAGCCAATAAACTCATGAGATCAATCATCACATCCCCCAGTCCCTACCTTGGTAGATCACAAACCTCAAACCCCACGGCAGTGTGCCCTTCACTCCATGTCAGGCGTGGTAAGGCGATCAATTAGGACGGGTCACATGAAGACAAGAAGCAACCAGAAAACCGGTAGCTATCCTCCCGCTCATCTCCCAGTCTCTAACTCGGCTGGTTATCGGACCACTATTCCCCAGAGCAGTGACTCCCCAATCACTCCTGGCAGAGATGGCTCAAAACCACCCTCATATCGAGTCACATGAGGATCACACGACCAATCAACACAAGAAAATCAACTGTAGAAGATCCGCGACCTTGAGGCTAAACAGGAGCTATAACAATGCACCAAAAAGAAAAGGAGCCCACGGACTGCCCACAGTAGGAAACAATGCCCAATAGACGGCCCAAAATTCCTATGGTCCTTCTAAGCAGCAACATCTCAAGCCAACAGACAAGTGGGCCCCATAAGCATCCACTAGCACAAAACACTTCTGACTTAAACAAAAGAAATAGCTATGTATATATAAAATAAAAATATTTATATATAACTAACCAATTTCAACTTTTTGAATCCCAACCAAAAGATGGAGGGCCCCACGATGAGAACTAATTCCACGTGCTAGCCATCTATGCTGAAGACAAAACCACCTTTTGATCGGCAGAAAAGTTCAGCCCACAGCTTTACAAAACCACTCATCAAAACCATACGTACACATACCTACACGGTATTGCACAACCACCCATGAAACAAAGCCCACCTCACTTAACACGCGTGGAACTCACATCTGCCATGCCAACCAATCTCAAACGTTACAGACCCTCCGATGAGTGGCAGCAACTTAACGACAGTGAGCAAACAAACCGCAGTGGCGGTAAACCAAACCAAACAGCAGCACCAAAAGAATGGTAGACCCCATCTTCGGCAAAAAACCAGCTCGGAAGCCCTCCTCAGAACTAGAATCACCACCGAAGCTCTAACAACCCAGAACAACTAGGACACGTGCACCGGCAGACAACCACAACGCCACAATCTCACGACGCCATTGCCGGATAACTCCGCCGGAACTGAAACATAAGCATTACCGCCATTACAGTAGCAATGCCTGCCATAATCACCGTTCAATACAAACCACAACAGCACACCAGCATCGGAAAGAAAACTCCGGCGTGATAGCAAGTGCCAAGGTAGACCAAAATCATCCCAGAAACAACCAGAAGACTTGAAACAAAGAACCTACACCCAGGTCGCCTGAACCAAACTTAGCGGAGAGTCTCTGTACTTCTCATCCATTTGAACTTAAGCTTGACCAGCAAACTCAAATCCAACCGAAACACACGACCGGTACACCCAGCCAAGCAAAGAAATCAAGCCTCACCAGCATGGAACAACGCCGGATAAGGCCACCAACCGCCAACATTCACCAAGAACGGCGGCACCAACTTCTCAACATGATCTGCACTTCCCTACTTGAGGAACCCGAGCAGGAAAGAACATACATGAATAGAATAACAAGGAGTAAAAGTATGACAACCCATGGTAGGACAAACTGATACTCTCAACAAAATCACAAAGAATATTGCCGTAACAAATGATGCACAGGAAATACACCATAACCCAATCTTCACGACAGCAACGAACCCAACACATTTCAGACCCTCCTAAATCTGGACAAAGATAGACCAGATTCAGTAACATCTACAGAACCACCAAAAACCAGACAAAAATCTGATAATGGACCCTCAAACCTCCATGGGTAACAACGGAAGGAGCTTAGAGAGAGAAGCTCTCAACCTAATCCCCAATCCATATCTCACAACCGATACCTAAAACTCCATATCATATGTCTACTAGTGAATTGCTAAGATTTAGTACTAATGAAAGAGAGTTTACTGAGTAAATGTAGCTTAACGATATTAGGAATACTTAAGCAACTCATTCAATGTTTTGCAAATCATCTAAGTGTTCAATTCTCAAGTCCAAAATGATAAATTTGAATTCGATTTAAATTTAGGAATATTTCCCTTACATTTATTTCTCTCTAAATTTATCTTTTGCCACTCAAGATAGAAGTTATTTTTCTCACTCTCTTCATCCTTCTCCATGCTTCTCTCTTTTGTTGTACGAACTAATTAGCTTTGGCGGGTAATAGTTTCATCAGATTAACTGGCCAAGTTCGACTCAAACTAATCTTGCTTAGCCTCCAAGAAAGAGAAGTTACTGAGTAACTGTAACTTAGCAATATAAGTTTAGTTCAAGCAAGTCATTTAATCTTTTCTAAATCGCCTAAACGTTCAATTCTCCTGTCAAAAATCATTAATTTGAATTTGCTTTAATTATCATCCTATTTCCCTTTCTTTTCTCTAGACTTCTCTTCTAGCTCTCAAGAAGAAAGCTTCTCTCTAACTTTCTCTGTCCTTATCCGTCGTTCTCTCTTTTGTTCTAGGAACTAATTTGGTTAGGCAACTAATAGCTTCATTAGCTTAAGTGGCCAAGTTTAACTCGAACTAACCTTGGTTGCCTCCCAAAAAAGAGAATTTACTCAACAAAATTAGTTTAACTTAAGAAACTCATTTAATGTTTTCTCAATCGACAACGTGTTCAATTCTCACGTCCAAAAGGATAAATTTGAATTCCATTTAATTTTCTTCCTATTTCCATTTATTATCTCTAACTTTCTCTGCTAATTCTCAAGAACAAAGTCTCTCTAATTCTCTTTGTCCTTCTCCAACCTTCTCTCTTTTGCTCTTGGAAATAATTACCATAAGCAACTAATAGTTTCATTAGCTTAAGTGGCTAAGTTTAACTCAAACTAATCTTGCTTAGCCTCCCAGATAGAGAATCTACTGAGTAATTGTAGCTTAACGATATTGGTTTTACTTAAGCACATCATTTAAGGTTTTGTAAATCACCTAAGTGTTCAATTCTCAAGTCTAAACGGATGATTTGAATTCGATTTAATTTAAATCCTATTTCTTTTCCTTTTATCTAACTTTTTCTTCTGGCTCTCAAGAAGAATGTGTCTCTTTAACTCTCCGGTCCTTCTTGTCCCTTCTCCATTTTGTTCTTGAACAAATTAGGTTAGGCAACTAATAGCTTCATTAGCTTAAGTGGCCAAGCTTAACTCAAACTAATTTTTCTTGGCCTCCGTGAAAGAGAGTTTACAATGTAATTGTGGCTTAACGATATTAGGAATACTTAAGCAACTCATTTAATATTTTGTAAATCAGCTAAGTGTTCAATTCTCAAGTCCAAAACGATAGATTTGAATTCGATTTAATTTTCATCCAATTTCCCTTACATTTATTTCTCTCTAAATTTCTCTTTTACCACTTAAGATGGAAGTTTTTTTTTCTCACTCTCTTCGTCCTTCTCCATGCTTGTCTCTTTTGTTCTACGAACTAATTAGTTTTGGCGACTAATAGTTTCATCAGATTAACTGGCCAAGTTCGACTCAAACTAATCTTGCTTAGCCTCCATGAAAGAGAAGTTACTGAGTAATTGTAACTTAACAATATAAGTCATTCACCCCATAAAAACAATATAAGTTTAGTTTAAGCAACTCATTTAATGTTTTCTAAATCGCCTAAACGTTCAATTCTCCTGTCAAAAACATTAATTTGAATTTGCTTTAATTATCATCCTATTTCCCTTTCTTTTCTCAAGCCTTCTCTTCTAACTCTCAAGAAGAGAAGAATGTTTCTCTTTAACTCTCCTAGTACTTCTCTTCCCTTCTCCCTTTTGTTCTTGAACAAATTAGGTTAGGCAAACTAATAGCTTCATTAGCTTAAGTGACCAAGCTTAACTCAAGCTAATTTCTTTTGGCCCCCAAGAAAGAGAGTTTACTGAGTAATTGTAGCTTAACGATATTAGGATTACTTAAGCAACTCATTTAATGTTTTGTAAATCAGCTAAGTGTTCAATTCTCAAGTCCAAAAGGATAGATTTGAATTCGATTTAATTTTCATCCTATTTCCTTTACATTTATTTCTCTCTAAATTTCTCTTTTTTTTTCTTTTTTTTGGGTAAGTAAGTCATAAAATAAAGATAAAGAAATTTACAAGTTTACAAGGGGCATACCCCAGACACACCCAACTACAAATAATTAAACAAATACATAACCAACATAACCTACCACTGCACCCCTTAAGATAGGAGGAGAAATACAAGAACAACAAAAAACAAAATAACCCAACTTTGCCCATATATCCTTTTGTCCCCAAGTAACCCCTACCATCAGAAATAATAGGATGGATACTTGGGATGGATATATGGGCAAAGATACAAACAAACACCATAAAACTAAGAAAACCACAACAAACATACTCACAAAGCAACAACCCTCAAGACAAATCAAAAATGATAACCAACCCCATTCACCCCCAGTCTCTGTCGTAGATAAACACATAGAATCCAGTAAGCATCCCACTCCTCACAGCCGTGACATCCTAGCCACTCAACAAAAGCCATGACAGAGGAAAAAATCTACCCCATGAGAAATCCCAACAGAGTCGCATGAAGCTAGCACGATCAGTAACCATAAGCAACAGTCTTGAGAGTCGTAGTGACAACGGTAGCCCCACAACAACAAACCAATACATAGCCAAAAAATAACCTGTGATCAATCATCACATCCCCCAGTCCCTACCTTGGTAGATCACAAGCCTCAAACCCCATGGCAGTGTGCCCTTCACTCTATGTCAGGTGTGGCAATACGATCAATTAGGATGGGTCACATGAAGACAAGAAGCAATCGGAACCGGTAGCTATCCTCCCGCTCATCTCCCAGTCTCTAACTCGGCTAGTCATCGAACCACTTTTCCCCATAGCAGTGACCCCTCAATCACTCTTGGCAGAGATGGCTCAAAACTAACCTCATATCGAGTCACATGAGGATCACATGATTAATCAACATGAAAAAATCAACTATAAAAGATCTGCTGCAATGAGGCTGAACAGAAATATATGGGCTCACCAAACATATAAATATATGCAATTTGTCCAAAATTCAATGAACCCAAACATAAAATTCCAAAATGAACCAGTTACGGCCCAAAACCATAACAAACCGTAGGTCAACAAATGAAAATCCATGAAGCAATATAGCGTCGGGCCCCACATCAACCAACACTCAAAATTCCATACAGCTCACAAGCTCCCAGATGATGCAAAACGTCCAAAAGAAACCAAACTTACGGCCAATAACCAACGGTGGCCCAACAAAATACCCACAAAGAGTAATAATGTCGGGCCCCACTTGCAACCAGTACATGAAGCCAGAATAACCCACGGATTGGCAACCAAAAATAAACCCATGGGTCCAAAAACTCGGGCCCCACTTCAACCAACCTTCTCAAATTACACAAATTTCACACGTGGCTTCCACTAAACAAAAGTATATATAAATATTATATATACCACACACACACTGGCACTATCTGGGCAAAGAAAATCCCACCAGCGCCACGTGATAGCAGAACATCAGCAGGCATTGCACTCAAAACATATACAATATAATATTATATATATTTATAACAAGAGACAAACTTTGCTTTTTAACACCCCAACACCACTAACAGCCGTCCTTAGCTGTCCATGTCCCACGTTTGAACCAAAAAGGCAACTCCACTGACCAAGACTTATATATAACATATTATATATACCACTCACATACCTGCCCCATGTCTGAAACAACAGGCCTCCCCAAAACCGTGAGCCAAGGTGCAACCTACTGAACCCGCAAGGGTAGCCCAGTTGGTTGAGGGCAAGGGACCAGGGACCTAGGAGTATGCTCCTCTCTAGGTCTCAGGTTCGAATCCCACCCCCAGCTGGCTACTGGTGGGCCACTGCGTCTTTGCCCGGTCGATAAGCTCAGGGCCCCGAGATTAGTCGAGGTGCGACACTCCGAAGGGGTGCTGGCCCGGACACTCGGTTATCAAAAAAAAAAAAGGTGCAACCTACTGCGTAGCTACATTATGGCACTCATCACTCGTCCAAACACTTCAGTCATAATCCCACGCGCCCAAGGCTCGTGAAGCCCACTTCATCTCCTTCAGAACACATGCATCAAAAAACAAATGTACCAACGGCCAGAAAAACCAGTGCAACGGCACCTGAAAAACTAGCCCAGTTCTGAAGCTTCACCACCTTCATCAGTTTCCAAAAACCGGCGACTGTAACTCACAGCAGACTGCTAGTAAACAGAACGCCGATGAACACCATGAACACCAAAATGATTTGCTCACACCGAGACCAAAACAACGGCCAGCAAGAAACCAATACCACCCAGCAGAAAACTGCCGGCAGGCCATATCCATGTACCCTAACGCCGGAGCTGCAAAACCATACACCGGAGTACCACAAAACCAGATGCCGGAGCAGCAACTGGACACAGTCATTTAACCGTGAACAAACTCCATGAGCCCCGACGGACTTGGAACCCAAGCTCACTAACACACAAATATTAGCATAGGAGCTAAAACAACTGGCCAAAAAAGCACCAGAACTTCATCTTCACGACAGCAATGACCCAAACAGCTGCAAAACCTCCTGAATCTGGAAATAAGAACAGATTCAATAACAACACACATTAACACCCAAATCAGACAAAGAATCTGATAAGGGACCCTCAAAACTCCATGGGTAACAACGGATGAAGCTTTCTCTCTCTCTATATTCTAGAGAGAGAAGCTCTCAACCTAATCCCCACATTTTTGAGAGAGAATGTTTCTCTCAACCCAAATTTCTCTTTTACCACTCAAGATGGAAGTTTTTTTTTTCTCACTCTCTTCGTCCTTCTCCATGCTTCTCTCTTCTGTTTTACGAACTAATTAGCTTTGGTGACTAATAGTTTCATCAGATTAACTGGCTAAGTTCGACTCAAACTAACCTTGCTAAGTCTCCAAGAAAGAGAAGTTTTTTTTTTTTTGGTAAGTAAGTCATAAAATAAAGACAATGAAATTTACACGTTTACAAGGGGCATACCCCAGGCACGCCCAACAACAAATAAAAAAACAAATGTAACCAACATAAACTACCACTGCAACCCCTAAAAGTAGGGGGAACATGGAAGAACAACAGAAATACAGAAAAACCCCAACTCTGCCCATATATATCCTCTTTGTCCTCAAGTAACCCCTACCATCAGAGATAATAGATGGGAACTTGAGGTGGATATATGGGCAGAGATACACACAAAATAACACCACTAAGCTAATAAGCAAAACAGACACAGACCAAACAACAACCCTCAAGCCGAGTCAAAGATAATAATCAACCCCACAAGCCCACAGTCTCTAATGCAGATAAAACATGGAATCCAATAAGCAACCCACTCCTCACAGCCGTGACATCCAAGCCACTTAACCCAAGCCATGACGGAGGATAAGATCTACCCCATGAGAAATCTCAGCAGAGTCACATGAAGCTAGCACGATCAAAAAAACCATAAGCCACGGACCAGGGAGTTGAAGTGAAAAGACAGTAGCCCCTCAGCAACAAATCAATACACAGCCAACAAAAACATGAGATCAATCATCACATCCCCCAGTCCCATCCTTGGTAGATCACAAGCCTCAAACCCCACGGCAGTGGGCCCTACACTCCATGTCAGGCATGGCAATACGATCAATTAGGACGGGTCACATGAAGACAAGAAGCAACCAGAAAACCGGTAGCTATCCTCCCGCTCATCTCCCAGTCTCTAACTCGGTTGGTTATCAAACCACTGTTCCCCATAGCAGTGACTCCCCAATCACTCGTGGCAGAGATGGCTCAAAACCACCCTCATATCGAGTCACATGAGGATCACACAATCAATCATCATAAAATCACTAACTATAAATGATTCGCTACCAAGAGTCTAAACAACAGAATAACCAAAATGAAACCAATAATAGAGCCCATCTGCCCCAATATAGAAGCCCAAAAGTTAAACCCAAGAACACAGCCCACAAAACATAGTGAGCCCAATAAAAGCCCACTATTTTCACCAAAATTTCCATCCCACGAATAGCCCACGGCTAAAAACCATGGCCCACTAACACATTAAGTGAAACCAACGAGGATGTCTGCCACACAAACTCATCCTGGCCCACTACATTACATATTTATATATAAAATATATAACACTCACATGGTTTGAACTCAATTGACAGCCTGCCCACCATTACAGCAAACCAAGCCGACAAAATCCACAGAAAAATCCCCGCAGCACGTGATAAACCACAGCCATACCTGCACTAGCTAGCTACCACACACGCCCACAAGCTACCTTCTTCGGCAGAACAGCAGCACACCAACACGCGACAAACTAGAATGTGAAAAACACGCCCCAAACTCGACAGTGAAAACACGCCCAGATACAGCCCGAGCCGGAATAACCGGTGTAGCGACGACGCCAGCAGACTGAAACAAGATTACCAGTGCCGGAGAATGTGCACCCTTGACAGACTGCCTTAACCCAACCGAATCCATTCCGAAGCAGCAAACACCTACACGGTGCAACCAACCGAACCAGTTCAACCCACGCTGGATTAAAGCAACTAACGTCGGATAAACACACGCCGAAGTAGACAAAAATCTTCTCCGGTCAGCTCAAAGTCTAAACCCAGAAAACGTTGCCGACGTAGCAAGTAGACACACCACGCCGGAAGAACCTTGCAACGCACACTTAGCGACCACGCTCTGCAACTGCCGGCACAGAACTAGCCCACCACACAGCCCCACCTCATGGACAGACCAAACAAAAAACACATATCACCATAGAAAACGGCCAACAGCCAGCAGTAAGCCATTGAAAACCGAGCTCACAGCCGGCGAACTAACCACCCAGCAAAAAACACCACAGTGAACGGAATACAAACACCTCCATGAACAGCGAAACCACTTCCACGGAGTACACCAACAAGAAATGCATTCCGAAACGCTGAACCCCAGCCAAGAACACACACCGACTTCGTAGAAGACCGGTTGCAACAACTTCAACATGATCTGAACATCCCATCTTGAAGACCCAAGCTGGACGGATCAATACATGTAAAGAATAACCTTCCAGCCAATATCTGAGATATGGCCGTAACAAAAGGCACTAAAAAGCACCATAACATAAACTCACACAACTCACTCTATGGATAACAAAACCAGCCGGAAAGATTTCACCGGACTGGTAACTCACACAATAAACATTCTCCCTCAACAGGTGAGAAAGACAAACGGACAGTGCACCATTTACACTCCGGGGGGAGCTTTCTCTCTCTAGATTCTAGAGAGAGAGGCTCTACTTTCTTCCCCTTTTTTCTAAAAAATACACACACACACCAGCTTCATGTATACACATGCACCCCCATTACCCACGTATTGTCCTAGAACAGAGCAAAACGTGGGTGATAGTGACAACCAACAGCTTTGTAGCTGGTCCCTAAGAAAGAGAAGTTACTGCGTAATTGTAACCTAACAATATCAGTTTGGATTGGTGCGGAGGTGTGGTGCTTCCTTACTTCGAAGTTACATGAGGCTGCTACAAGTGTATTTATATCATGGTGTGGAGGGGTGGTGTTTGATTGCTGCACAGGTTCAGGTGGCAGTTGGCAAGGCTAAACAATCACTTGAATGGTGGTGTGGAGTTGTTCTTCGCTGTTTCGGCAGTTCCAGATTGCTTCATTTCGATCAGGTTTACAGTATGGCTTAGAGGTATGGTGGCTGCTTGCTGTGTAGATGTAGAAGGCAGTCGGAAGAGTGTATATATACAGTGGTGATGGCTGCTTCAAGTGCCTTGCTGTGGTATATGAGAGAGTTAATCAGTTGTCTTCCTTATTGTTTGTTCATAATTTTATTGTGTAATTTCGCCTACCCCCTACGGGCTGTGTAGGTGGACTTTAGGGCATTTCATAGGGTTGTGCTATAGACATTCAAGCAAAAATGATGGGATGGGTCTGTTTTGGTATTCCCATCAGGGTCTCTTGGGGATTTTATCTTTGTATGGTAATGCTACAGGTGCCTATTCCTACGGGTTGTGTAGAGGGTCTTTTGTTGTTGTGTACTTTTAGCTGGGACGGTTTTGTGTGGGATGCTGGTTACTTATTTTGTACAAAGTCCCTATCCATTACTGGACATGGCCTCTATACAAACCGATTGGCTAGTATCTTCTTACTGCTTCCCCGAGCTTCGAATGTAGATTCTTTCGGCTTTGTATAGTTTTCTCTGTTGTTGTTTATGTCTTGGCTGGGCCTCGGTGGTCTGTGCCGAGGTTTGTGCGGTGTTTTGCTAGTAGGGCCTGGGGTATGCCCCTTGTAATCGTGTAAATCTTTCTGTTTTATTTTATTTCTTATTCACCCAAAAAAAAAAAAAAAAAAAAAAAAAAAAAAACATTATCAGTTTAGCTTAAGCAACTCATTTAATGTTTTCTAAATCTCCTAAGCATTCAATTCTCCTGTCAAAAATCATTAATTTGAAATTGCTTTAATTATCATCCTATTTCCCTTTCTTTTCACTCTCAAGAAGAGAAGAATGTTTCTCGTTAACTCTCTCGGTCCTTCTCGTCCCTTCTCCGTTTTGTTATAGAACAAATTAGGTTAGGCAACTAATAGCTTCATTAGCTTAAGTGGCCAAGCTTAACTCAAACTAATTTTTCTTCGCCTCCTTGAAATAGAGTTTACTAAGTAATTGTAGCTTAACCATATTAGGATTACTTAAGCAACTGATTTAATGTTTTGTAAATCAGCGAAGTGTTCAATTCTCAAGTCCAAAACGATAGATTTGAATTCGATTTAATTTTCATCCTATTTCCCTTACATTTATTTCTCAGTTAATTTCTCTTTTACCACTCAAGATCGAAGTTTTTTTCTCTCTCTCTTCGTCCTTCTCCACGCTTCTCTCTTTTGTTCTACGAACTAATTAGCTTTGGCGAGTAATAGTTTCATCAGATTAACTGGCCAGGTTCAATTCAAACTAATCTTGCTTAGCCTCCAAGAAAGAGAAGTCAGTGAGTAATATTAATTTAACAATATAAGTTTAGCTCAAGCAACTCATGTTTTCTAAATCGCCTAAGCATTCAATTCTCCTGTCAAAAGTCATTAATTTGAATTTACTGTAATTATCATTCTATTTCCCTTTCTTTTCTCCAGCCTTCTCTTCCAACTCTCAAGAAGAAAGTTTCTCTCTAACTCTCTCCGTCAATCTCTCTTTTGTTGTAGGAACTAATTTGGTTAGGCAACTAATAGTCTCATTAGCTTAATAAGTGGCCAACTTTAACTCAAACTACTTACCCAAAAAAAACTTTTACTCAAACTAATCTTTGTTAGCCTCCAGAAAAGAGAATTTACTTAACGAAATTAGTTCAACTTAGGAAACTCATTTAATGTTTTCTCAATGAACCACATGTTCAATTCTCATGTCCAAAAGGATAAATTTGAATTCCCTTTAATTTTCTTCCTTTTTCCATTTATTTTCTCAAGCTTTCTCTTCAAATTCTCAAGAAAAAAGTTTCTCTCTAAATCTCGCCGTCC
The DNA here is from genome assembly GCA_036172215.1 of Camellia granthamiana. NCBI lineage: Eukaryota > Viridiplantae > Streptophyta > Magnoliopsida > Ericales > Theaceae > Camellia > Camellia granthamiana. The sequence goes on along the minus strand of CM069916.1, from coordinate 106,803,796 downwards.
TTCTCCAACCTGCTCTCTTTTGTTCTAGGAATTAATTACCTTAGGCAACTAATAGTTTCATTGGCTTAAGTGGCCAAGTCTCAGACTAATCTTGCTTAGCCTCCGAGAAAGAGAATCTACTGAGTAATTGTAGCTTAACGATATTGGTTTAACTTAGGCACCTCATTTAAGGTTTTGTAAATCACCTCAAGTCCATCCACCCAAAAAAAAATTCTCAAGTCCAAACAGATGATTTGAATTCGCTTTAATTTTAATCCTATTTCTTTTTCTCTTTTATCTAACTTTCTCTTCTAGCTCTCAAGAAGAATGTTTCTCTTTAACTCTCTCGTCCTTCTCCTCCCTTCTCTCTTTTGTTCTTGAACTAATAAGGTTAGGCAACTAATAGCTTCATTAGCTTAAGTGGCCAAGCTTAACTCAAACTAATTTTTCTTGGCCTCCGTGAAAGAGAGTTTACTGAGTAATTTTGGCTTTACGATATTAGGATTACTTAAGCAACTCATTTAATGTTTTGTAAATCAGCTAAGTGTTCAATTCTCATGTCCGAAAGCATAAATTTAAATTCGATTTAATTTTCATCCTATTTTCCTTCCATTTATTTCTCTCTAAATTTCTCTTTTCCACTCAAGAAGGAAGTTTTTTTTTCTCACTCTCTTCGTCCTTCTCCATGCTTCTCCCTTTTGTTCTAGGAACTAATTAGCTTTGGCAAGTAATAGTTTCATTAGATTAACTGGCCGGGTTCAATTCAAACTAGTCTTGCTTAGCCTCCAAGAAAGAGAAGTCACTGAGTAATATAAATTTAACAATATAAGTTTAGCTCAAGCAGATCATTTAATGTTTTCTAAATCGCCTAAGCGTTCAATTCGCTTGTCAAAAATCATTAATTTGAATTTGCTTTAATTATCATCCTGTTTCCCTTTCTTTTCTCCAGCCTTCTCTTCTAACTCTCAAGAAAAAAGTTTCTCTCTAACTCTCTCCATCCTTCTCCGTCAATCTCTCTTTTGTTGTAGGAACTAATTTGGTTAGGCAACTAATAGTTTCATTAGCTTAATAAGTGGCCAACTTTAACTCAAACTATTCTTTGTTAGCCTCCAGAAAAGAGAATTTACTTAACGAAATTAGTTTAACTTAGGAAACTCATTTAATGTTTTCTCAATGAACCACATATTCAATTCTTATGTCCAAAAGGATAAATTTGAATTCCCTTTAATTTTCTTCCTTTTTCCATTTATTTTCTCAAGCTTTCTCTTCTTCTTTTTTTTTGTTACAGAACAAGCTTTCTCTTCAAATTCTCAAGAAGAAAGTTTCTCTCTAACTCTCTCCGTCCTTCTCCAACCTGCTCTCTTTTGTTCCAGGAAATAAATACCTTAGGCAACTAATAGTTTCATTAGCTTAAGTGGCCAAGTTTAACTCAAACTAATCTTGCTTAGCCTCCGAGAAAGAGAATCTACTGAGTAATTGTAGCTTAACGATGTTGGTTTAACTTAGGCACCTCATTTAAGGTTTTGTAAATCACCTAAGTGTTCAATTCTCAAGTCCAAACGGATGATTTGAATTCGCTTTAATTATAATCCTATTTCTTTTTCTTTTTTATCTAACTTTCTCTTCTAGCTCTCAAGAAGAATGTTTCTCTTTAACTCTCTCGATCCTTCTCCTCCCTTCTCTTATTACTTCATGAACTAATAAGGTTAGGCAACTAATAGCTTCCTTAGCTTAAGTGGCCAAACTTAACTCAAACTAATTTTTCTTGGCCTCCATGAAAGAGAGTTTACTGAGTAATTGTAACTTAACGATATTGGGATTACTTAAGTAACTCATTTAATGTTTTGTAAGTGTTCAATTCTCAAGTCCAAAAGGATAAATTTGAATTCGATTTAATTTTCATCCTATTTCCCTTACATTTATTTCTCTCTAAATTTCTCTTTTGCCACTCAAGATGGAAGCTATTTTTCTTACTCTTTTTGTCCTTCTCCATGCTTCTCTCTTTTGTTCTATGAACTAATTAGCTTTGGCGGGTAATAGTTTCATCAGGTTAACTGGCCAAGTTCGACTCAAACTAATCTTGCATAGCATCCAAGAAAGAGAAGTTAATGTGTAATTGTAACTTAGCAATATAAGTTTAGGTCAAGCAAGTCATTTAATCTTTTCTAAATCGCCTAAGCGTTCAATTCTCCTGTCAAAAATCATTAATTTGAATTTGCTTTAATTATCATCCTATTTCACTTTCTTTTCTCTAGCCTTCTCTTCTATCTCTGAAGAAGAAAGTTTCTCTCTAACTCTCTCTGTCCTTATCCGTCGTTCTCTCTTTTGTTCTAGGAACTAATTTTTTTGGGTGGAACTAATTTGGTTAGGCAACTAATAGCTTCATTAGCTTAAGTGGCCAATTTACTTAACGAAATTAGTTTAACTTAAGAAACTCATTTAATGTTTTCTCAATCAACAACGTGTTCAATTCTCACATCCAAAAGGATAAATTTGAATTCCCTTTAATTTTCTTTCTATTTCCATTTATTTTCTCTTTCTCTTCTAATTCTCAAGATGGAAGTTTCTCTCCAACCCTCTCTGTCCTTCTTCAATCTTCTCTCTTTTGTTCTAGGAAATAATTGCCTTGGGCAACTAATAGTTTCATTAGCTTAAGTGGCAAAGTTTAACTCAAACTAATCTTGCATAGCCTCCCAGAAAGCGAATCTACTGAGTAATTATAGCTTAACAATATTGGTTTAACTTAAGCAACTCATTTAAGGTTTTGTAAATCACCAAGTGTTCAATTCTCAAGTCCAAATGGATGATTTGAATTCGCTTTAATTTTAATCCTATTTCTTTTTCTTCTTTTTTTTTTTAGGTAAATAAGTCATAAAATAAAAACAATGAAATTTTACAGGTTTACAAGGGGCTTATCCCAGGCACGCGCAACAACAAATAAAAAAAACTAACAAAACCATCTCATGTTTCTTTATATTTTATCTAACTTTCTTTTCTAGCTCTCAAGAAGAATGTTTCTATTTAACTCTCTCGGTCCTTCTCCTCCCTCTCTCTTTTGTTCTTGAACTAATTAGGTTAGGCAACTAATAGCTTCATTAGCTTAAGTGGCGAAGCTTAACACAAACTAATTTTTCTTGGCCTCCATGAAAGAGAGTTTTTTTTTTTTTTGGGTAAGTAAGTCATAAATTAAAGACAATGAAATGTACAAGTTTACAAGGGGCATACCCCAGGCACGCCCAACAACAATAAAAAAACGGTTACAAGACCAACAAAACCCAAACCCGCAAGAGCAGGAGAATAATCAGAAGAAGAACAAAACCCAAATTTGCCCATATATCATTTTTCCCCCAAGTAACCCCTACCATCAAAGATAATAGATGGAAACTAGGGGTAGATATATGGGCAAAGATACAAATAGACACCACAAAACTTAGAGAAAACAAACAAAACACACAAAACAACAACCCACAAGCCCAATAAACAGATGATCTCTCCCACAAGCCCCCAGTCCCTACCATAGATACAACACATGGAACCCAATAAGCATCCCACTCCTCACTGCCGTGACATCCTAGCCACTTGACTAAAGCAATGACAGAGGAAAAAATCTATCCCATGAGAGATCCAGACAGAGTCACATGAAGTAAGCAAGATCAGTCACCATAATCAAAGGTCTTGGGAGTTGAAGTGAACAGACAGTAGCCCCTCAGCAACAAACCAATACACAGCCAATAAACTCATGAGATCAATCATCACATCCCCCAGTCCCTACCTTGGTAGATCACAAACCTCAAACCCCACGGCAGTGTGCCCTTCACTCCATGTCAGGCGTGGTAAGGCGATCAATTAGGACGGGTCACATGAAGACAAGAAGCAACCAGAAAACCGGTAGCTATCCTCCCGCTCATCTCCCAGTCTCTAACTCGGCTGGTTATCGGACCACTATTCCCCAGAGCAGTGACTCCCCAATCACTCCTGGCAGAGATGGCTCAAAACCACCCTCATATCGAGTCACATGAGGATCACACGACCAATCAACACAAGAAAATCAACTGTAGAAGATCCGCGACCTTGAGGCTAAACAGGAGCTATAACAATGCACCAAAAAGAAAAGGAGCCCACGGACTGCCCACAGTAGGAAACAATGCCCAATAGACGGCCCAAAATTCCTATGGTCCTTCTAAGCAGCAACATCTCAAGCCAACAGACAAGTGGGCCCCATAAGCATCCACTAGCACAAAACACTTCTGACTTAAACAAAAGAAATAGCTATGTATATATAAAATAAAAATATTTATATATAACTAACCAATTTCAACTTTTTGAATCCCAACCAAAAGATGGAGGGCCCCACGATGAGAACTAATTCCACGTGCTAGCCATCTATGCTGAAGACAAAACCACCTTTTGATCGGCGGAAAAGTTCAGCCCACAGCTTTACAAAACCACTCATCAAAACCATACGTACACATACCTACACAGTATTGCACAACCACCCATGAAACAAAGCCCACCTCACTTAACACGCGTGGAACTCACATCTGCCATGCCAACCAATCTCAAACGTTACAGACCCTCCGATGAGTGGCAGCAACTTAACGACAGTGAGCAAACAAACCGCAGTGGCGGTAAACCAAACCAAACAGCAGCACCAAAAGAATGGTAGACCCCATCTTCGGCAAAAAACCAGCTCGGAAGCCCTCCTCAGAACTAGAATCACCACCGAAGCTCTAACAACCCAGAACAACCAGGACACGTGCACCGGCAGACAACCACAACGCCACAATCTCACGACGCCATTGCCGGATAACTCCGCCGGAACTGAAACATAAGCATTACCGCCATTACAGTAGCAATGCCTGCCATAATCACCGTTCAGTACAAACCACAACAGCACACCAGCATCGGAAAGAAAACTCCGGCGTGATAGCAAGTGCAAAGGTAGACCAAAATCATCCCAGAAACAACCAGAAGACTTGAAACAAACAACCTACACCCAGGTCGCCTGAACCAAACTCAGCGGAGAGTCTCTGTACTTCTCATCCGTTTGAACTTAAGCTTGACCAGCAAACTCAAATCCAACCGAAACACACGACCGGTACACCCAGCCAAGCAAAGAAATCAAGCCTCACCAGCATGGAACAACGCCGGATAAGGCCACCAACCGCCAACATCCACCAAGAACGGCGGCACCAACTTCTCAACATGATCTGCACTTCCCTACTTGAGGAACCCGAGCAGGAAAGAACATACATGAATAGAATAACAAGGAGTAAAAGTATGACAACCCATGGTAGGACAAACTGATACTCTCAACAAAATCACAAAGAATATTGCCGTAACAAATGATGCACAGGAAATACACCATAACCCAATCTTCACGACAGCAACGAACCCAACACATTTCAGACCCTCCTAAATCTGGACAAAGATAGACCAGATTCAGTAACATCTACAGAACCACCAAAAACCAGACAAAAATCTGATAATGGACCCTCAAACCTCCATGGGTAACAACGGAAGGAGCTTAGAGAGAGAAGCTCTCAACCTAATCCCCAATCCATATCTCACAACCGATACCTAAAACTCCATATCATATGTCTACTAGTGAATTGCTAAGATTTAGTACTGATGAAAGAGAGTTTACTGAGTAAATGTAGCTTAACGATATTAGGAATACTTAAGCAACTCATTCAATGTTTTGCAAATCATCTAAGTGTTCAATTCTCAAGTCCAAAATGATAAATTTGAATTCGATTTAAATTTAGGAATATTTCCCTTACATTTATTTCTCTCTAAATTTATCTTTTGCCACTCAAGATAGAAGTTATTTTTCTCACTCTCTTCATCCTTCTCCATGCTTCTCTCTTTTGTTCTACGAACTAATTAGCTTTGGCGGGTAATAGTTTCATCAGATTAACTGGCCAAGTTCGACTCAAACTAATCTTGCTTAGCCTCCAAGAAAGAGAAGTTACTGAGTAACTGTAACTTAGCAATATAAGTTTAGTTCAAGCAAGTCATTTAATCTTTTCTAAATCGCCTAAGCGTTCAATTCTCCTGTCAAAAATCATTAATTTGAATTTGCTTTAATTATCATCCTATTTCCCTTTCTTTTCTCTAGACTTCTCTTCTAGCTCTCAAGAAGAAAGCTTCTCTCTAACTTTCTCTGTCCTTATCCGTCGTTCTCTCTTTTGTTCTAGGAACTAATTTGGTTAGGCAACTAATAGCTTCATTAGCTTAAGTGGCCAAGTTTAACTCGAACTAACCTTGGTTGCCTCCCAAAAAAGAGAATTTACTCAACAAAATTAGTTTAACTTAAGAAACTCATTTAATGTTTTCTCAATCGACAACGTGTTCAATTCTCACGTCCAAAAGGATAAATTTGAATTCCATTTAATTTTCTTCCTATTTCCATTTATTATCTCTAACTTTCTCTGCTAATTCTCAAGAACAAAGTCTCTCTAATTCTCTTTGTCCTTCTCCAACCTTCTCTCTTTTGTTCTTGGAAATAATTACCATAAGCAACTAATAGTTTCATTAGCTTAAGTGGCTAAGTTTAACTCAAACTAATCTTGCTTAGCCTCCCAGATAGAGAATCTACTGAGTAATTGTAGCTTAACGATATTGGTTTTACTTAAGCACATCATTTAAGGTTTTGTAAATCACCTAAGTGTTCAATTCTCAAGTCTAAACGGATGATTTGAATTCGATTTAATTTAAATCCTATTTCTTTTCCTTTTATCTAACTTTTTCTTCTGGCTCTCAAGAAGAATGTTTCTCTTTAACTCTCCGGTCCTTCTTGTCCCTTCTCCATTTTGTTCTTGAACAAATTAGGTTAGGCAACTAATAGCTTCATTAGCTTAAGTGGCCAAGCTTAACTCAAACTAATTTTTCTTGGCCTCCATGAAAGAGAGTTTACAATGTAATTGTGGCTTAACGATATTAGGAATACTTAAGCAACTCATTTAATGTTTTGTAAATCAGCTAAGTGTTCAATTCTCAAGTCCAAAACGATAGATTTGAATTCGATTTAATTTTCATCCAATTTCCCTTACATTTATTTCTCTCTAAATTTCTCTTTTACCACTTAAGATGGAAGTTTTTTTTTCTCACTCTCTTCGTCCTTCTCCATGCTTATCTCTTTTGTTCTACGAACTAATTAGTTTTGGCGACTAATAGTTTCATCAGATTAACTGGCCAAGTTCGACTCAAACTAATCTTGCTTAGCCTCCATGAAAGAGAAGTTACTGAGTAATTGTAACTTAACAATATAAGTCATTCACCCCATAAAAACAATATAAGTTTAGTTTAAGCAACTCATTTAATGTTTTCTAAATCGCCTAAACGTTCAATTCTCCTGTCAAAAACATTAATTTGAATTTGCTTTAATTATCATCCTATTTCCCTTTCTTTTCTCAAGCCTTCTCTTCTAACTCTCAAGAAGAGAAGAATGTTTCTCTTTAACTCTCCTAGTACTTCTCATCCCTTCTCCCTTTTGTTCTTGAACAAATTAGGTTAGGCAAACTAATAGCTTCATTAGCTTAAGTGACCAAGCTTAACTCAAGCTAATTTCTTTTGGCCTCCATGAAAGAGAGTTTACTGAGTAATTGTAGCTTAACGATATTAGGATTACTTAAGCAACTCATTTAATGTTTTGTAAATCAGCTAAGTGTTCAATTCTCAAGTCCAAAAGGATAGATTTGAATTCGATTTAATTTTCATCCTATTTCCTTTACATTTATTTCTCTCTAAATTTCTCTTTTTTTTTTCTTTTTTTTGGGTAAGTAAGTCATAAAAAAAAGACAAAGAAATTTACAAGTTTACAAGGGGCATACCCCAGGCACACCCAACTACAAATAATTAAACAAATACATAACCAACATAACCTACCACTGCACCCCTTAAGATAGGAGGAGAAATACAAGAACAACAAAAAACAAAATAACCCAACTTTGCCCATATATCCTTTTGTCCCCAAGTAACCCCTACCATCAGAAATAATAGGATGGATACTTGGGATGGATATATGGGCAAAGATACAAACAAACACCATAAAACTAAGAAAACCACAACAAACATACTCACAAAGCAACAACCCTCAAGACAAATCAAAAATGATAACCAACCCCATTCACCCCCAGTCTCTGCGGTAGATAAACACATAGAATCCAGTAAGCATCCCACTCCTCACAGCCGTGACATCCTAGCCACTCAACAAAAGCCATGACAGAGGAAAAAATCTACCCCATGAGAAATCCCGACAGAGTCGCATGAAGCTAGCACGATCAGTAACCATAAGCAACAGTCTTGAGAGTCGTAGTGACAACGGTAGCCCCACAACAACAAACCAATACATAGCCAAAAAATAACCTGTGATCAATCATCACATCCCCCAGTCCCTACCTTGGTAGATCACAAGCCTCAAACCCCATGGCAGTGTGCCCTTCACTCTATGTCAGGTGTGGCAATACGATCAATTAGGATGGGTCACATGAAGACAAGAAGCAATCGGAACCGGTAGCTATCCTCCCGCTCATCTCCCAGTCTCTAACTCGGCTAGTCATCGAACCACTTTTCCCCATAGCAGTGACCCCTCAATCACTCTTGGCAGAGATGGCTCAAAACTAACCTCATATCGAGTCACATGAGGATCACATGATTAATCAACATGAAAAAATCAACTATAAAAGATCTGCTGCAATGAGGCTGAACAGAAATATATGGGCTCACCAAACATATAAATATATGCAATTTGTCCAAAATTCAATGAACCCAAACATAAAATTCCAAAATGAACCAGTTACGGCCCAAAACCATAACAAACCGTAGGTCAACAAATGAAAATCCATGAAGCAATATAGCGTCGGGCCCCACATCAACCAACACTCAAAATTCCATACAGCTCACAAGCTCCCAGATGATGCAAAACGTCCAAAAGAAACCAAACTTACGGCCAATAACCAACGGTGGCCCAACAAAATACCCACAAAGAGTAATAATGTCGGGCCCCACTTGCAACCAGTACATGAAGCCAGAATAACCCACGGATTGGCAACCAAAAATAAACCCATGGGTCCAAAAACTCGGGCCCCACTTCAACCAACCTTCTCAAATTACACAAATTTCACACGTGGCTTCCACTAAACAAAAGTATATATAAATATTATATATACCACACACACACTGGCACTATCTGGGCAAAGAAAATCCCACCAGCAACCCCCCCACGTGATAGCAGAACATCAGCAGGCATTGCACTCAAAACATATACAATATAATATTATATATATTTATAACAAGAGACAAACTTTGCTTTTTAACACCCCAACACCACTAACAGCCGTCCTTAGCTGTCCATGTCCCACGTTTGAACCAAAAAGGCAACTCCACTAACCAAGACTTATATATAATATATTATATATACCACTCACATACCTGCCCCATGTCTGAAACAACAGGCCTCCCCAAAACCGTGAGCCAAGGTGCAACCTACTGAACCCGCAAGGGTAGCCCAGTTGGTTGAGGGCAAGGGACCAGGGACCTAGGAGTATGCTCCTCTCTAGGTCTCAGGTTCGAATCCCACCCCCAGCTGGCTACTGGTGGGCCACTGCGTCTTTGCCCGGTCGATAAGCTCAGGGCCCCGAGATTAGTTGAGGTGCCACACTCCGAAGGGGTGTTGGCCCGGACACTCGGTTATCAAAAAAAAAAAAAAGGTGCAACCTAGCGTAGCTGCATTATGGCACTCATCACTCGTCCAAACACTTCAGTCATAATCCCACGCGCCCAAGGCTCGTGAAGCCCACTTCATCTCCTTCAGAACACATGCATCAAAAAACAAATGTACCAACGGCCAGAAAAACCAGTGCAACGGCACCTGAAAAACTAGCCCAGTTCTGAAGCTTCACCACCTTCATCAGTTTCCAAAAACCGGCGACTGTAACTCACAGCAGACTACTAGTAAACAGAACGCCGATGAACACCATGAACACCAAAATGATCTGCTCACACCGAGACCAAAACAACGGCCAGCAAGAAACCAATACCACCCAGCAGAAAACTGCTGGCAGGCCATATCCATGTACCCTGATGCCGGAGCTGCAAAACCATACACCGGAGTACCACAAAACCAGATGCTAGAGCAGCAACTGGACATAGTCATTTAACCATGAACAAACTCCATGAGCCCCGACGGACTTGGAACCCAAGCTCACTAACACACAAATATTAGCATAGGAGCTAAAACAACTGGCCAAAAAAGCACCAGAACTTCATCTTCACGACAGCAACGACCCAAACAGCTGCAAAACCTCCTGAATCTGGAAATAAGAACAGATTCAATAACACACATTAACACCCAAATCAGACAAAGAATCTGATAAGGGACCCTCAAAACTCCATGGGTAACAACGGATGAAGCTTTCTCTCTCTCTATATTCTAGAGAGAGAAGCTCTCAACCTAATCCCCACATTTTTGAGAGAGAATGTTTCTCTCAACCCAAATTTCTCTTTTACCACTCAAGATGGAAGTTTTTTTTTTCTCACTCTCTTCGTCCTTCTCCATGCTTCTCTCTTCTGTTTTACGAACTAATTAGCTTTGGTGACTAATAGTTTCATCAGATTAACTGGCTAAGTTCGACTCAAACTAATCTTGCTAAGTCTCCAAGAAAGAGAAGTTACTGCGTAATTGTAACCTAACAATATCAGTTTGGATTGGTGCGGAGGTGTGGTGCTTCCTTACTTCGAAGTTACATGAGGCTGCTACAAGTGTATTTATATCATGGTGTGGAGGGGTGGTGTTTGATTGCTGCACAGGTTCAGGTGGCAGTTGGCAAGGCTAAACAATCACTTGAATGGTGGTGTGGAGTTGTTCTTCGCTGTTTCGGCAGTTCCAGATTGCTTCATTTCGATCAGGTTTACAGTATGGCTTGGAGGTATGGTGGCTGCTTGCTGTGTAGATGTAGAAGGCAGTCGGAAGAGTGTATATATACAGTGGTGATGGCTGCTTCAAGTGCCTTGCTGTGGTATATGAGAGAGTTAATCAGTTGTCTTCCTTATTGTTTGTTCATAATTTTATTGTGTAATTTCGCCTACCCCCTACGGGCTGTGTAGGTGGACTTTAGGGGATTTCATAGGGTTGTGCTATAGACATTCAAGCAAAAATGATGGGATGGGTCTGTTTTGGTATTCCCATCAGGGTCTCTTGGGGATTTTATCTTTGTATGGTAATGCTACAAGTGCCTATTCCTACGGGTTGTGTAGAGGGTCTTTTGTTGTTGTGTACTTTTAGCTGGGACGGTTTTGTGTGGGATGCTGGTTACTTATTTTGTACAAAGTCCCTATCCATTACTGGACATGGCCTCTGTACAAACCGATTGGCTAGTATCTTCTTACTGCTTCCCCGAGCTTCGAATGTAGATTCTTTCGGCTTTGTATAGTTTTCTCTGTTGTTGTTTATGTCTTGGCTGGGCCTTGGTGGTCTGTGCCGAGGTTTGTGCGGTGTTTTGCTAGTAGGGCCTGGGGTATGCCCCTTGTAATCGTGTAAATCTTTATGTTTTATTTTATTTCTTATTCACCCAAAAAAAAAAAAAAAAAAACAATATCAGTTTAGCTTAAGCAACTCATTTAATGTTTTCTAAATCTCCTAAGCATTCAATTCTCCTGTCAAAAATCATTAATTTGAAATTGCTTTAATTATCATCCTATTTCCCTTTCTTTTCACTCTCAAGAAGAGAAGAATGTTTCTCGTTAACTCTCTCGGTCCTTCTCGTCCCTTCTCCGTTTTGTTATAGAACAAATTAGGTTAGGCAACTAATAGCTTCATTAGCTTAAGTGGCCAAGCTTAACTCAAACTAATTTTTCTTCGCCTCCATGAAATAGAGTTTTCTAAGTAATTGTAGCTTAACCATATTAGGATTACTTAAGCAACTGATTTAATGTTTTGTAAATCAGCGAAGTGTTCAATTCTCAAGTCCAAAACGATAGATTTGAATTCGATTTAATTTTCATCCTATTTCCCTTACATTTATTTCTCTGTTAATTTCTCTTTTACCACTCAAGATCGAAGTTTTTTTCTCTCTCTCTTCGTCCTTCTCCACGCTTCTCTCTTTTGTTCTACGAACTAATTAGCTTTGGCGAGTAATAGTTTCATCAGATTAACTGGCCAGGTTCAATTCAAACTAATCTTGCTTAGCCTCCAAGAAAGAGAAGTCAGTGAGTAATATTAATTTAACAATATAAGTTTAGCTCAAGCAACTCATGTTTTCTAAATCGCCTAAGCATTCAATTCTCCTGTCAAAAGTCATTAATTTGAATTTGCTGTAATTATCATTCTATTTCCCTTTCTTTTCTCCAGCCTTCTCTTCCAACTCTCAAGAAGAAAGTTTCTCTCTAACTCTCTCCGTCAATCTCTCTTTTGTTGTAGGAACTAATTTGGTTAGGCAACTAATAGTCTCATTAGCTTAATAAGTGGCCAACTTTAACTCAAACTACTTACCCAAAAAAAACTTTTACTCAAACTAATCTTTGTTAGCCTCCAGAAAAGAGAATTTACTTAACGAAATTAGTTCAACTTAGGAAACTCATTTAATGTTTTCTCAATGAACCACATGTTCAATTCTCATGTCCAAAAGGATAAATTTGAATTCCCTTTAATTTTCTTCCTTTTTCCATTTATTTTCTCAAGCTTTCTCTTCAAATTCTCAAGAAGAAAGTTTCTCTCTAAATCTCGCCGTCCTTCTCCAACCTGCTCTCTTTTGTTCTAGGAATTAATTACCTTAGGCAACTAATAGTTTCATTGGCTTAAGTGGCCAAGTCTCAGACTAATCTTGCTTAGCCTCTGAGAAAGAGAATCTACTGAGTAATTGTAGCTTAACGATATTGGTTTAACTTAGGCACCTCATTTAAGGTTTTGTAAATCACCTCAAGTCCATCCACCCAAAAAAAAATTCTCAATTCCAAACGGATGATTTGAATTCGCTTTAATTTTAATCCTATTTCTTTTTCTCTTTTATCTAACTTTCTCTTCTAGCTCTCAAGAAGAATGTTTCTCTTTAACTCTCTCGTCCTTCTCCTCCCTTCTCTCTTTTGTTCTTGAACTAATAAGGTTAGGCAACTAATAGCTTCATTAGCTTAAGTGGCCAAGCTTAACTCAAACTAATTTTTCTTGGCCTCCGTGAAAGAGAGTTTACTGAGTAATTTTGGCTTTACGATATTAGGATTACTTAAGCAACTCATTTAATGTTTTGTAAATCAGCTAAGTGTTCAATTCTCATGTCCGAAAGCATAAATTTAAATTCGATTTAATTTTCATCCTATTTTCCTTCCATTTATTTCTCTCTAAATTTCTCTTTTCCACTCAAGAAGGAAGTTTTTTTTTCTCTCTCTTCGTCCTTCTCCAGAACCAATCAAGAAGAGGCATCGTAATGCCAAGACGAAGGGCCAACGGAGGAAGATATTCCACTTCCAATGCGGCTGTACGTTATTCCATACGAACGGATGTATCGAACCACATCTACTGGAGAGAAAGGATGCAATCAGGGGTCTTCTACGACACTTTGACCAATCCGATGTGGTTCAGAGCCGTAGACATGTCCATGCCGAGGAATCAGGGGGTATACAAGATACGATGCCTGTTCAACTACAACCTCCGGAAGGCATTGGGAATCCGGACGTTCACTGCGGCGATGTATACATGGCTGACATCCAGTGGTCGCAGAAGCCTATCGGAGAATGTATTTTCCCAGCTTATTGCATGCAGGATGACGAAGACATTATCCAGCTTTGGGATTATTAGCCCTGTAAATTATTGTCTCACACTGATTATTGTACTCGACGAGCTTTCGTATTATGTAAAAGATTGGCGATGGGAAAATATTTATGTAAATTTTCATGATTAAATAAAAATCCAATTTTATTTAATTTATTCTGTGTTAATAAATTATATTTCTGAGCAGGTTTAAGATGGGTAAATGGGCTGTAATTGGTAGACAAGCCCAAAGGACCAATTACAATAATGAGGCCCATTTAATATTTAACAGGAACAATTAAAATAGGCCCAGACCAATGGCACAGCAGCCCATTAGACATAGGCCCATCAATAAGAGACGCGGCCCACTAAACATAGGCCCATTACATTGCTCTATGAAAGAAGTGGACACTAGAGAGAAGGCCCAAATTTTATTGCGGATCAAATAGTTACAAAATAATAATTTACAATTTTTTTTTATCCTCATCTGGATAAGGCGCAGTGACGTAATAATAATCAGCGGCAGAAAATGTGTCCTGTTCCGTCGCCTGGGTTTCTAATTCCGAAACAGCTTTCAGACCGGCGAATACAGCATCTTGGTGCCGCTGATAGGCGTTGATGAGCCGGATTAGTTTTTCGGCGTTGTTTTCGCCGACGACCAACAAGGACCAGTACATCAGCAGTAGATCCGGCTCGTATTTTAAAATCAACCGCCTAAATTGGCCTAGATCTCCACGATCCATCTGCAAAATAATTCAAACTCCCCCAATTATTTTGGCTTATATAAATTCCCGCCTGCGCTTGCCTTTTTAGATTGTTAATCTTGGCCGCAGATCTAGGAGCCGCAGATCTAGGAGCGGCGCATCCCTTTTTCAACTTTTAATCCTAGCCGCAGATCTGGGCGCGGAGCGGAGACACTAGCCGACAACACGCCACAAAATGCGGAAGGGAGCACCAATCGGGGGACGACACGTGGCGCGGGGGGAGCGTCGCAGGTAATATTAATGGGACGCTCCTGGGCACCTATATAAGTCACTCCCTAACTCTCTTGCACCAGTATAGTTTTTGGGAGAGTGACTGACGTCATTTGAGAGAGTTAGTGACGTCAGCGAGAGTGAGTTATGGCATCAGAACGCCGTCGTTTTAGAGTCCAGAATAAGAACGTCTTCCTCACATATGCCCAATGTCCTATACCTAAAGAGAGATTATTAGAGAAAATTAGGGAGTTGTTCACGACCAGACAACCAAATTATGTGAGGGTTGCACATGAATTACATGAGGACGGGCAACCCCATCTCCATGCTCTCGTCCAGTTTCCATACCGTTTTCAGACACAGAATGAACGGTTCTTCGACGTCACTCACGATCGAACGAATCGCCATTTCCATCCAAATGTACAAGGGGCATACAACCATCAGAATGTGCTGGAATACATCTCCAAACGCGGAGATTACACGGAATGGGGCGAATTCCGTGAGGGGGGCCCCTGATTAATATAATAGTTGGAATCCCGCCCTTTATTTTCTTTGGGCGGGCATATTTACAATTTGAAAAAAAAATCCCGTTGGGCGCCTATAAACTCGCGCCAGTGTTTCAAAAATTGTGGGGCCACATCATCAATTATGTTGTAGAAAGCGTCGTCCTTGTGGTCCCTCAGATCGATGTGGCCAGAATAATAATTATGGGGCCCCAAAGACCGGGCCCAACATGTTTTCTCAATTCTAGATGGGCCTTCAATTATAATGCTCTTGGGCCTGTGCGGTCTTTGGGCTTCTTCTTTTATGTTGTCATCGACCCATTGCTGTATATCTGCTGGGATGGCCCATACTGTGTCTGTAAATGGATGAACATACGGCAATGGCGGATTAAATGAAATCCGGTCGTAATTTTTTTTTTTTTTTTTGGGTAAGTAAGTCATAAATTAAAGACAGTAAAATGTACAAGTTTACAAGGGGCATACCCCAGGTACGCCCTACAACAAATAAAGAAAACACCACAAAACTATCTCAGGACTACCTATAACATATAACCACACTCGCAGCAGTGAAAGAACAACAGAACCGAAAAGAAAACAAGACCCCACTTTGCCCATATATCCTTTTTGTCCCCAAGTAACCCCTACCATCAGAGACAATAGATAGGAACTTGGGGTGAATATATGGGCAAATAAACAAAACACACCACAGACTCAAGAACCAAACAAACAAAAACACAATACAATGTAACTCACTAAACACCCAACAAGATCAACAAAGAAGCATAGCCCATGCAAAAAGATGTCCACACCAACGAGCCAAACAAAGTCCAATTAACTCACCACACATCTCCCAGTTCCAGCAATGGCAAATTCCACACCTCAATTCCCCATGGCAGTGTCTCCCTCACTCCACACCAGAAGAGGTCAGAGAACTGCACTAAGCCGAATCACATGAATTTGTACGGATCATCAAACAAACAACGAAAAAGCCAAATATAGTAGACAGTAGCATGCATAAAGGCCCACCAATTTCCAAACAAAATAACCACTCACCCACTTGGATTTAACAAGAACAAAGAGGCTTACCCCATGTAAAATGTTGTCCACACAATGAGCCAATCAAAATCCAATTAACTCACCACACATCTCCCAGTTCCAGCAATGGCAAATTCCACACCTCAATTCCCCATGGCAGTGTCCCCCTCACTCCACACCAGAAGAGGTCAGAGAACTGCACTAAACCAAATCACATGGATATGTACGGATCATCAACCAAATAACGAAAAAACCAAATATAGTAGACAGCAGAATGCATAAAGGCCCACCAATTTCCAAACAAAAACCACTCAACATAGCCCAGGCAAAAATGATGTCCACACAAGAGATAGTAGACATCATAATGCATAAAGGCCCACAAAAGAAACCACTCACCCACTTGGGTTTACCATCAACAAAGAAGCATAGCCCATGCAAGCCGTTGTCCATACAAAAGAGCCAATCAAATCCAATTAACTCACCACACATCTCCCAGTTCCAACAATGGCAAATTCCACACCTCAATTCCCCATGGCAGTGTCCCCCTCACTCCACACCAGAAGAGGTCAGAGAACCGCACTAAGCCGAATCACATGAATATGTACGGATCATCAACCAAATAATGAAAAAACCAAATATAGTAGACAGAGAATGCATAAAGGCCCACCAATGTCCAAACAAAAAACCAGTAAACATAGCCCATACAACAATGTTGTCCACACAAAAGAGCCAATCAAAATCCAATTAACTCACCACACATCTCCCAGTTCGTAATTGGACGATAACTTATCATAATTTAGCCAGAAACATTTGGGATCGCCATTTCTTACCAGTGCCAGTGCTTCTTCCTTGTTGCCGGCGGCAAGTGCCTCGCGATATATATTTTCTTTGTTGTTCTGGTTAGCGCAGCGGCCCCCCTCACGGAATTCGCCGCATTCCGTGTAATCTCCGCGTTTGGAGATGTATTCCAGCACATTCTGATGGTTGTATGCCCCTTGTACATTTGGATGGAAATGGCGATTCGTTCGATCGTGAGTGACGTCGAAGAACCGTTCATTCTGTGTCTGAAAACGATATGGAAACTGGACGAGAGCATGGAGATGGGGTTGCCCGTCCTCATGTAATTCATGTGCAACCCTCACATAATTTGGTTGTCTAGTCGTGAACAGCTCCCTAATTTTCTCTAATAATCTCTCTTTAGGTATAGGACATTGGGCATATGTGAGGAAGACGTTCTTATTCTGGACTCTAAAACGACGGCGTTCTGATGCCGTAACTCACTCTCGCTGACGTCACTAACTCTCTCAAATGACGTCAGTCACTCTCCCAAAAACTATACTGGTGCAAGAGAGTTAGGGAGTGACTTATATAGGTGCCCAGGAGCGTCCCATTAATATTACCTGGGACGCTCCCCCCGCGCCACGTGTCGTCCCCCGATTGGTGCTCCCTTCCGTATTTTGTGGCGTGTTGTCGGCTAGTGTCTCCGCTCCGCGCCCAGATCTGCGGCCAGGATTAAAAGTTGAAAAAGGGATGCGCCGCTCCTAGATCTGCGGCCAAGATTAACAATCTAAAAAGGCAAGCGCAGGCGGAAATTTATATAAGCCAAAATAATTGGGGGAGTTTGAATTATTTTGCAGATGGATCATGGAGATCTAGGCCAATTTAGGCGGTTGATTTTAAAATACGAGCCGGATCTACTGCTGATGTACTGGTCCTTGTTGGTCGTCGGCGAAAACAACGCCGAAAAAATAATCCGGCTCATCAACGCCTATCTGGGACGGTTTTGTGTGGGATGCTGGTTACTTATTTTGTACAAAGTCCCTATCCATTACTGGACATGGCCTCTGTACAAACCGATTGGCTAGTATCTTCTTACTGCTTCGCCGAGCTTCGAATGTAGATTCTTTCGGCTTTGTATAGTTTTCTATGTTGTTGTTTATGTCTTGGCTGGGCCTCGGTGGTTTGTGCCGAGGTTTGTGCGGTGTTTTGCTAGTAGGGCCTGGGGTATGCCCCTTATAATCGTGTAAATCTTTCTGTTTTATTTTATTTCTTATTCACCCCAAAAAAAAAAAAACAATATCAGTTTAGCTTAAGCAACTCATTTAATGTTTTCTAAATCTCCTAAGCATTCAATTCTCCTGTCAAAAATCATTAATTTGAAATTGCTTTAATTATCATCCTATTTCCCTTTCTTTTCACTCTCAAGAAGAGAAGAATGTTTCTCGTTAACTCTCTCGGTCCTTCTCGTCCCTTCTCCGTTTTGTTATAGAACAAATTAGGTTAGGCAACTAATAGCTTCATTAGCTTAAGTGGCCAAGCTTAACTCAAACTAATTTTTCTTCGCCTCTATGAAATAGAGTTTACTAAGTAATTGTAGCTTAACCATATTAGGATTACTTAAGCAACTGATTTAATGTTTTGTAAATCAGCGAAGTGTTCAATTCTCAAGTCCAAAACGATAGATTTGAATTCGATTTAATTTTCATCATATTTCCCTTACATTTATTTCTCTGTTAATTTCTCTTTTACCACTCAAGATCGAAGTTTTTTTTCTCTCTCTCTTCGTCCTTCTCCACGCTTCTCTCTTTTGTTCTACGAACTAATTAGCTTTGGCGAGTAATAGTTTCATCAGATTAACTGGCCAGGTTCAATTCAAACTAATCTTGCTTAGCCTCCAAGAAAGAGAAGTCAGTGAGTAATATTAATTTAACAATATAAGTTTAGCTCAAGCAACTCATGTTTTCTAAATCGCCTAAGCGTTCAATTCTCCTGTCAAAAGTCATTAATTTGAATTTGCTTTAATTATCATTCTATTTCCCTTTCTTTTCTCCAGCCTTCTCTTCCAACTCTCAAGAAGAAAGTTTCTCTCTAACTCTCTCCGTCAATCTCTCTTTTGTTGTAGGAACTAATTTGGTTAGGCAACTAATAGTCTCATTAGCTTAATAAGTGGCCAACTTTAACTCAAACTACTTACCCAAAAAAAACTTTTACTCAAACTAATCTTTGTTAGCCTCCAGAAAAGAGAATTTACTTAACGAAATTAGTTCAACTTAGGAAACTCATTTAATGTTTTCTCAATGAACCACATGTTCAATTCTCATGTCCAAAAGGATAAATTTGAATTCCCTTTAATTTTCTTCCTTTTTCCATTTATTTTCTCAAGCTTTCTCTTCAAATTCTCAAGAAGAAAGTTTCTCTCTAAATCTCGCCGTCCTTCTCCAACCTGCTCTCTTTTGTTCTAGGAATTAATTACCTTAGGCAACTAATAGTTTCATTGGCTTAAGTGGCCAAGTCTCAGACTAATCTTGCTTAGCCTCCGAGAAAGAGAATCTACTGAGTAATTGTAGCTTAACGATATTGGTTTAACTTAGACACCTCATTTAAGGTTTTGTAAATCACCTCAAGTCCATCCACCCAAAAAAAATTCTCAAGTCCAAACGGATGATTTGAATTCGCTTTAATTTTAATCCTATTTCTTTTTCTCTTTTATCTAACTTTCTCTTCTAGCTCTCAAGAAGAATGTTTCTCTTTAACTCTCTCGTCCTTCTCCTCCCTTCTCTCTTTTGTTCTTGAACTAATAAGGTTAGGCAACTAATAGCTTCATTAGCTTAAGTGGCCAAGCTTAACTCAAACTAATTTTTCTTGGCCTCCGTGAAAGAGAGTTTATTGAGTAATTTTGGCTTAACGATATTAGGATTACTTAAGCAACTCATTTAATGTTTTGTAAATCAGCTAAGTGTTCAATTCTCATGTCCGAAAGCATAAATTTAAATTCGATTTAATTTTCATCCTATTTTCCTTCCATTTATTTCTCTCTAAATTTCTCTTTTCCACTCAAGAAGGAAGTTTTTTTTTCTCACTCTCTTCGTCCTTCTCCATGCTTCTCTCTTTTGTTCTAGGAGCTAATTAGCTTTGGCGAGTAATAGTTTCATTAGATTAACTGGCCAGGTTCAATTCAAACTAATCTTGCTTAGCCTCCAAGAAAGAGAAGTCACTGAGTAATATAAATTTAACAATATAAGTTTAGCTCAAGCAGATCATTTAATGTTTTCTAAATCGCCTAAGCGTTCAATTCGCTTGTCAAAAATCATTAATTTGAATTTGCTTTAATTATCATCCTATTTCCCTTTCTTTTCTCTAGCCTTCTCTTCTAACTCTCAAGAAGAAAGTTTCTCTTTAACTCTCTCCATCCTTCTCCGTCAATCTCTCTTTTGTTGTAGGAACTAATTTGGTTAGGCAACTAATAGTTTCATTAGCTTAATAAGTGGCCAACTTTAACTCAAACTAATCTTTGTTAGCCTCCAGAAAAGAGAATTTACTTAACGAAATTAGTTTAACTTAGGAAACTCATTTAATGTTTTCTCAATGAACCACATATTCAATTCTTATGTCCAAAAGGATAAATTTGAATTCCCTTTAATTTTCTTCCTTTTTCCATTTATTTTCTCAAGCTTTCTCTTTTTCTTTTTTTTTTGTTACAGAACAAGCTTTCTCTTCAAATTCTCAAGAAGAAAGTTTCTCTCTAACTCTCTCCGTCCTTCTCCAACCTGCTCTCTTTTGTTCTAGGAAATAAATACCTTAGGCAACTAATAGTTTCATTAGCTTAAGTGGCCAAGTTTAACTCAAACTAATCTTGCTTAGCCTCCAAGAAAGAGAATCTACTGAGTAATTGTAGCTTAACGATATTGGTTTAACTTAGGCACCTCATTTAAGGTTTTGTAAATCACCTAAGTGTTCAATTCTCAAGTCCAAACGGATGATTTGAATTCGCTTTAATTATAATCCTATTTCTTTTTCTTTTTTATCTAACTTTCTCTTCTAGCTCTCAAGAAGAATGTTTCTCTTTAACTCTCTCGGTCCTTCTCCTCCCTTCTCTTATTACTTCATGAACTAATAAGGTTAGACAACTAATAGCTTCCTTAGCTTAAGTGGCCAAACTTAACTCAAACTAATTTTTCTTGGCCTCCATGAAAGGGAGTTTACTGAGTAATTGTAACTTAACGATATTGGGATTACTTAAGTAACTCATTTAATGTTTTGTAAGTGTTCAATTCTCAAGTCCAAAAGGATAAATTTGAATTCGATTTAATTTTCATACTATTTCCCTTACATTTATTTCTCTCTAAATTTCTCTTTTGCCACTCAAGATGGAAGCTATTTTTCTTACTCTTTTTGTCCTTCTCCATGCTTCTCTCTTTTGTTCTACGAACTAATTAGCTTTGGCGGGTAATAGTTTCATCAGGTTAACTGGCCAAGTTCGACTCAAACTAATCTTGCATAGCATCCAGGAAAGAGAAGTTACTGTGTAATTGTAACTTAGCAATATAAGTTTAGGTCAAGCAAGTCATTTAATCTTTTCTAAATCGCCTAAGCGTTCAATTCTCCTGTCAAAAATCATTAATTTAAACCAACCGCCCAAAGAAAGTGAAAGCTATGGCTTAGAGAGAGAAGCTCTGACATCTCTCTAGAAAACTTTTGTTTTCTAGGGTTTCAATACCTCATTGAATTCCGATGCCTGTAGTTAATGCTTCCCCGGATAAGTTTAATGCGATAGTTAATGATTCTTCGGTGGCTACATCATCGCTGAACGAGGGCTTTATGCTGGGTGGTTCGGAGTTAGCAACACGGGGTACATCTGTGGTCCACCAGGGACCTGTAAACAATACCAAATCTGAGAATCTGAGTGTTTCATCGATGGAGGTAACTAAAACACAGGTGGGGAGTGAGGCAAGTGCTGGTGTTAGGGTTGATAGTCCTACGCAAAGGGATCAACTCGTTGAAACCCTAGATCTTCAGGAGCCTTCGAGTGAAGTTGTTAAGGGGCCGATCGTCCCTCAAGTGCGATCTGATCATGGAGTAGGGGAAGTTCATACGGGTACGGGGGTGATCGTTGTCGATGGGGGTTCGCAGGGATATATTGATCGTGTGGAAAAGCTTAAAGACCCTCAGAGCATAGATTCAGAGAAGATTGGTGGTGAGGTCATCCCTTCGTCCCCGATCGGTCAGACCTCAAACCCTAGGTGGTCGGATATTATTGATAATGCAGGAAATAACTTTCAGAATCTCCCTGATAGCCTTGATGTTACTAGGAATAGAGGAGAAGGGAGGAATCGTCAAGCCCTTGGTGTCCAATCGGGGGTGGATGATGTCGAAATCCCTGAGGATGATGCCCCTCATATCCAGTTTGAGGGCCATGGTAGGGGTGGACGAGGATACCGTGGAACCAGAGGGGGTCGAGGTGGGAATGGTGGACGTAACCCTGCATCAACAGAGGGTGGCCCTAGTCAACCTCAACAGAGAACCTGGGCTAACGTCGCCTCTGCATCAACTCGATCCAAAATCAAGTTAAGGTATGTCCCTCCGACTTTTATCGAAGATGCTGTAGTGGTTAACATGCCTCGCAGATCCGATCCGTTGGAGAAATGGGACTCATGTCTGGTGGGCTATTTCATAGATAAGGGAGTGGGTTATAACTATCTCCGTAACAGCGCATTTGGGTTATGGAAGAATAAGGGGCTCAAGGAGGTCTTAACCAACGGAGATGGATTCATGTTCTTTGTCTTCGAATCTCCGGACTGCTGTAGGGAAGTTCTTGAGGAGGGGCCGTGGTATATTGGTGGCTATCCTCAAATAGTGGAAAAGAATGATGAAACTAGCTAAGGAAAAAGCTACCAAGATTCCAGTCTGGGTCAAATTCTTCAATATTCCACTTGAATACTGGGATCCTGATGGCCTTAGTAGAATTGCTAGTGCGATTGGAAACCCGTTGTGCATGGACCAACTCACTGCCAGAGGATCTAGGGTGGCCTTTGCCAGGATTTGCATTGAGATAGAAGCAACGTCCAAGCTGCCTACCTACTTTCAAATCCACTGTGACGATGAGGCAGTTCTAATCCGGGCTGAATACCAAGGTTTGCCTTCCATCTGTCAACATTGCCAAATCTTTGGCCATGAAACCAAGAAGTGTGTGTCCAAACAGGTGGCTCACCTAATAAGCCTCCAAAAGAACTCTGAGGAAGCAACTGAGGTTCCAGCAGATGAGTGGACGTCTGTTCAAGCCAAAGGGAAAAAAAAGGTTGGGGAGGCTGAACCAGATAGCTCTGAAGATGTGGATGTTCCCCCTCCAGTGCCTGCTGAGAACCTTGCTCCAATTAGTCCTGAAGTGGAGGTTCCTGTTCCAGCAGTGGAAGTGAGCACACCAGATGAGGAATTGGCTAAGGTACAGAAAGAGGCTCAGGCACTTCAAGATAGCATTTTTGATGTGACAAGATTGGTGCTTCCGCATGCAGCACATCTTTTGGATGAGGTGATTGCTGATACTATTCCAGTGAAGGTGGGTACTCCAGGGACTGCTACAGCCAGCAAGGCCAAGCAAGCTCAAGGTAGTAAATCTTCTGGTAAGGGTAACAGCAGTCAGAAGAAAAAGAAGAAGTGACTATTGCTTCAGTTGGTTGAGGGTTAGTGATATTTTTGTTTTTGTTTCCAATGACTTTGAAAATTGCTTCTTGGAATGTTAGAGGGTTTAATGACCCTTCTAAACATAAAGATCTCAAAAAACTTGTGCTTAATGATGATATTCATGTCATTGGTGTTTTGGAGACCAAAGTTAGACAGTGTAATGAGAATAACATTTTCAAAAAATGCTTTGGTAATTGGTCGTTTTTGTCCAACTCTCAACCAACTGAAACTGGCAGGCTGTGGGTGTGTTGGAATAATGAGTTTTGTGATGTAAAACTGTGTTCAAAGTCTAACCAACACATCTTTTGTGAAATTATGATATTGGCCACTAAAGTCACCTTTTTTGCAACTTTTGTGTATGCGGATAATAAACATTCTGTGAGGAAAGTGGTTTTTGAAAACATGTTGTCTATCTCCCGTGGTAAGTCCAATTCCCCCAGCATTTTCCTGGGTGATTTTAATGCTGTGCGATATCGCCAGGAAAAAGTGGGGGGTTCCTCTGTTTGGTCAAATGAGAGTGAAGAATTCAACTCCTATATTAACTCATCTGAGTTGACTGACTTATCTTATGGTGGTTGTCAATTCACATGGGCTAATAAAAGAGGTGCTGGTGACTATATTGCTACCAAGATTGATAGGGTTCTTGTTAATGAGGCGTGGCTGGAAAAGTTCCCTAAGTCCAGTGCCCTTTTCCTTCCCTCTGGCATTTATGATCACTCTCCTGCTGTGGTTACTATCAGTGAGTCCAAAACTTCTTTTAAGAAACCTTTTAAATACTTTGATTTCTGGTCCAAACACCCTGATTTCCTAAAATGTGTGTCTGCTAATTGGGTTCAATTTATTAAAGGGGTTCCCATGTTCAGGGTTTGTCAAAAGCTGAAACAACTCAAGTCTGATCTCAAGTTGTTGAATAAAAATGATTTTAGTGATATCTCTGTTAGAGTCCAAGTTGCTAAAGCAAGACTGGAATCTGTCCAGATCAAGCTTGACAAAGACCCTCAGAATTGTGACCTCCAGGTTCAGGAAAGGAATGAGCTTAAGAGCTATCTGGATCTTAGCAAGGTGGAGGAGAGTCTCGCTCTCCAAAAATCTAGAGTCCAATGGCTTAGCTTGGGTGATAAGAATAGTAGCTTCTTCTTTAGGTCGGTGAGGAACAATATTAATAGGGGTAAAATTGTGAGTGTGGATTCGGGGGGATGGCAATAAGATTACAGAGATGAGTGATATTCATAATGCTTTTGGGCAATTCTATACAAATCTTTTCGGAGCCCCTTTTGTTGACAATTACAATGGCCTTGATAGGATTAGAACCTTGGTGAAAACTAAGGTGACTCTATCTCAGTCGGATATGCTTGCTAAGCCTATTTCTGACGCTGAGATAAAGGATGTCTTTTGGTCCCTCAAGGCCAATAAGGCTCCGGGCCCTGATGGTTATTCGGCGGGTTTCTTCGAGAGTTCTTGGGACATTGTCGGTAAGGAGGTCACTCTTGCTATAAGATCCTTTTTTGAAACTGGCAAACTTCTCTCCGAGGTTAACAGTACGATTATAGCCCTGATTCCTAAAATCCCTAACCCCATGAAGGTTGGGGACTATAGGCCTATCTCCTGCTGTAATACGATCTATAAATGCATAGCCAAAATCATTGCTAATAGAATCAAAATTGTCCTTCCTGACCTTGTTGACCCTGTGCAGTCAGCTTTTGTCCAGGGTAGAAGGATCTCGGATAACATTTTTTTGTTTCAAGAGCTTATGAGGGGCTATCACCGGGATTCTAAAATTCCTAAGTGTGCTATGAAAGTTGACATTATGAAGGCCTATGATAACGTTCGGTGGGAATTCATTCTTGACATTTTGAATGCCATGAACTTTCCTCCTTGTATGATTAATTGGATCAAGGCTTGTATGACTAGCCCTTCTTTCTCTATATGCATCAATAGGAGTCTTCATGGGTATTTCAAAGGGGCGAGAGGGCTTAGACAAGGGGATCCGATGTCCCCTTACTTGTTTGTTTTGGCTATGGAAATCCTTTCCAGGATTCTTGCTGAAAAAGCCAGTGATCCTCATTTCAAATTTCATTGGAGGTGTGACAGAACCAAGATTGTTAATCTGTGCTTTGCCGATGACCTCATGATCTTTAGTAAGGGTGATCTTGGCACGGTTAACCTTATCATGCAAGGCTTAGATGAGTTCAGACTTCTGTCTGGGCTTACTCCTAGCCCTAACAAAAGCAACATGTTCTTCTCGGGGTGTAGCAATGATCTTAAAAATGATATCCTTAGTGTTGCCAAATTTATTGAGGGCACCCTCCCAGTGAGATACCTGGGTGTGCCTCTGATCACTACGAAGCTTAAGGCCACTGATTGTCAAATCCTGGTTGAGATGATTACCAAGAGGATTAAGAGTTGGACCAATAAGCCTCTTTCCTATGCGGGTAGAGCCCAACTTATTCAGACTGTCCTTTTCTCTATGCAAGTCTACTGGTCCTCCCTTTTTATCCTCCCTAAGAAGGTGATGAGGGAAATTGATAGTATGCTGAGAGCTTTCTTGTGGTCTGGTGTTGATCTTAAGAAACATAGTGCTAAGATTGCTTGGAATAATGTGTGTAGGCCTAAAGGTGAAGGGGGTTTAGGTTTTAAAGAGATGGGGGTCTGGAATAGGGCTGCTGTAGCTAAGCATGTCTGGTATCTGTTTTCGGGTGAGGAGGGTTCCATGTGGTGTCAATGGGTCAAGTCCTACTTACTCAAGGGTAGGAGCCTTTGGCATGTTAGTATGCCTAGCGACCCTTCTTGGGTCTGGCGTAAGATTCTATCTCTTAGAAATCTCATTTATCCTCTTATCAGGTTCAGAATTGGTAAAGGGGATAAGGTGTTCTTGTGGTTCGATAACTGGCATCCTTTGGGTTCTTTATGGCACAGGTTTGGTCACCGCATTTTGTACGATACGGGTCTTTCTTTCAATTCCAAAGTTAGTGAAATTATTTCTAATAATGATTGGAAGTGGCCTGTTGATAACTCTTGGGAGATCAAGGAGCTGATCTCCTCAACTCCCAGTGACCTTAAACCTGTGAGGGATAACCAGGACTGTCCTATTTGGAACCTGACTATGGATGGGAAGTTTACCATACAATCTACTTGGGATTGTTGGAGGGATAAGGGTACGAAAGTGCCTTGGGGTAATCTTGTTTGGGGTCATCCTTCCATACCTAGGGTGAGCTTTATGGTTTGGATGGCTATTCATGAGAGATTGAATATGGGGGATAGGCTGCAATTGTTTGGCCTTGCTCCTAACCCTTCTTGCCCTTTGTGTCATGGCCTTGGGGAGAGTCACTCCCATTTGTTCTTTAGCTGCGTGTACTCTTCTAGGATTTGGGGGACTTTACAGGTTAAGTGCAATATTAGTTGGCCCCAGTTATCCTGGCAGGAATCTGTTGTCCATGCTACACAGTCCATCACAGGTAAAACTCTGAAGTCTATCATTACTAAACTCTCTTTCCCTGGTACTATGTACCAAATTTGGTTAGAAAGGAATAGGAGGATTTTTAGCAAGGAGTCTAGACCTGAGAGTGTGGTTACTAATCTTATTGTCCAGATGGTTAGAAGTAGGGTGCTCTCTTTGAATAATTTGATTAACTCTACAGGTGATGCTTGGTTTCTGGCTCAATGGAACTTACCTATATCTATTATGAAGCAGCCCAAGGTCAACAATGCTGACAACTTCTTGAGTGTGGAAAGTGCTCCTATATTGAGGGTTGAGTGAATGTGAGCATAAATTGTGGGTTTTTTCTAATGTCGCTTCTCTTTTACAGGTTTTTTATCATGGCTGCTGGGTCTTTCTTGGAGATTGTTCCTTGCTCTCTAGCTTATTGGATTATTGTTACTTGTGGGCCGAGTGGAGTGAGCCTATATAATCTGATTCTACATTGTGGGTTGAGGGGTGTGAGACATCTCATAATTCTTTTAACCATATCTATATATTATATCTTTTATATGCAGGTTAAGGAAGCTCCTCATTACAAGTTGCTGGCTGGATGCTTGTGTGTGTTGAAGAGATGTGGGCCGAGTGGTGTGAGACCATATAATGTGTGGAGTGATGTTATTAGAAGTGGGTCGAGTGATGGGAGGTCTCATATATTGTGTGCTTTATTCCTTCTCCTCTATAATCATACATGCTCTGATGTTTCTTTGTCTGGGCAGGGTTACCCGATCTCAATATGGTTATGTGGGGATGGCTGCTCTCTGGACCATCTCTGCAGGAACGGTTCGCTTGGTCAAATTTTCGTGGGATGGTGTGCAGGTGTATGCCCCAGGCATTACGGATGCAAGGTTCTTTTTCGATGGGACTGCTCCGTGTTAATGGCGGCATGGGGGATGTTGGTTGAGGGTGCGTGTTCCGTGGCGATGGCTGCTCTTAGCGCCTGGCTATGTTACATGAGTGTGTTTATCAGTTGTCTTCTTTATTGTTTGTACATATGTTTTGTGGGTATCTTGGCCTACTCCTACGGGCTGTGTAAGAGGACTTTAGTGTGTTTCATTGCGTTGTGTAATACGTTTTCTAGCTATCTGTTGGAATGGGTCTCCTTTGGTATTATTATCAGGTTCTCTGGGGGATGTTATTTTTGTATGATAATGCCCCACGTGCCTAGTCCTACGGGCTGTGTAGGACAATTTCTTAGCTGTTGTGCTCCTTTAGAAGGGACGGTTCTGTGTGAGCTGCTGGGTTTGTATTTTGTACACAGTCCCTATCCTTTACAGGACATGGACTATGTACATCCCGTTTGGCCTTCTCTTGACTTTCGGATGTAGTTCTCTCGGCATTGTATAGTTTTGGATTCTTAGCCGTGTTTTGTGCTGTTTTGTTTGTAGGGCCTGGGGTATGCCCCTTGTAATCGTGTAAATCTTTCTGTTTTATTTATTTCTTATTCACCCAAAAAAAAAATCATTAATTTGAATTTGCTTTAATTATCATCCTATTTCACTTTCTTTTCTCTAGCCTTCTCTTCTATCTCTGAAGAAGAAAGTTTCTCTCTAACTCTCTCTGTCCTTATCTGTCGTTCTCTCTTTTGTTCTAGGAACTAATTTTTTTGGGTGGAACTAATTTGGTTAGGCAACTAATAGCTTCATTAGCATAAGTGGCCAATTTACTTAACGAAATTAGTTTAACTTAAGAAACTCATTTAATGTTTTCTCAATCAACAACGTGTTCAATTCTCACATCCAAAAGGATAAATTTGAATTCCCTTTAATTTTCTTTCTATTTCCATTTATTTTCTCTTTCTCTTCTAATTCTCAAGATGGAAGTTTCTCTCCAACCCTCTCTGTCCTTCTTCAATCTTCTCTCTTTTGTTCTAGGAAATAATTGCCTTGGGCAACTAATAGTTTCATTAGCTTAAGTGGCAAAGTTTAACTCAAACTAATCTTGCATAGCCTCCCAGAAAGCGAATCTACTGAGTAATTATAGCTTAACAATATTGGTTTAACTTAAGCACCTCATTTAAGGTTTTGTAAATCACCAAGTGTTCAATTCTCAAGTCCAAATGGATGATTTGAATTCGCTTTAATTTTAATCCTATTTCTTTTTCTTCTTTTTTTTTTAGGTAAATAAGTCATAAAATAAAAACAATGAAATTTTACAGGTTTACAAGGGGCTTATCCCAGGCACGCGCAACAACAAATAAAAAAACTAACAAAACCATCTCATGTTTCTTTATATTTTATCTAACTTTCTTTTCTAGCTCTCAAGAAGAATGTTTCTATTTAACTCTCTCGGTCCTTCTCCTCCCTCTCTCTTTTGTTCTTAAACTAATTAGGTTAGGCAACTAATAGCTTCTTTTTTTGGGTGAATAAGAAAAACAACTAATAGCTTCATTAGCTTAAGTGGCGAAGCTAAACACAAACTAATTTTTCTTGGCCTCCATGAAAGAGAGTTTACTGAGTAAATGTAGCTTAACGATATTAGGAATACTTAAGCAACTCATTCAATGTTTTGCAAATCATCTAAGTGTTCAATTCTCAAGTCCAAAATGATAAATTTGAATTCGATTTAATTTTCATCCTATTTCCCTTACATTTATTTCTCTCTAAATTTATCTTTTGCCACTCAAGATAGAAGTTATTTTTCTCACTCTCTTCATCCTTCTCCATGCTTCTCTCTTTTGTTCTACGAACTAATTAGCTTTGGCGGGTAATAGTTTCATCAGATTAACTGGCCAAGTTCGACTCAAACTAATCTTGCTTAGCCTCCAAGAAAGAGAAGTTACTGAGTAACTGTAACTTAGCAATATAAGTTTAGTTCAAGCAAGTCATTTAATCTTTTCTAAATCGCCTAAGCGTTCAATTCTCCTGTCAAAAATCATTAATTTGAATTTGCTTTAATTATCATCCTATTTCCCTTTCTTTTCTCTAGACTTCTCTTCTAGCTCTCAAGAAGAAAGCTTCTCTCTAACTTTCTCTGTCCTTATCCGTCGTTCTCTCTTTTGTTCTAGGAACTAATTTGGTTAGGCAACTAATAGCTTCATTAGCTTAAGTGGCCAAGTTTAACTCGAACTAACCTTGGTTGCCTCCCAAAAAAGAGAATTTACTCAACAAAATTAGTTTAACTTAAGAAACTCATTTAATGTTTTCTCAATCGACAACGTGTTCAATTCTCACGTCCAAAAGGATAAATTTGAATTCCATTTAATTTTCTTCCTATTTCCATTTATTATCTCTAACTTTCTCTGCTAATTCTCAAGAACAAAGTCTCTCTAATTCTCTTTGTCCTTCTCCAACCTTCTCTCTTTTGTTCTTGGAAATAATTACCATAAGCAACTAATAGTTTCATTAGCTTAAGTGGCTAAGTTTAACTCAAACTAATCTTGCTTAGCCTCCCAGATAGAGAATCTACTGAGTAATTGTAGCTTAACGATATTGGTTTTACTTAAGCACATCATTTAAGGTTTTGTAAATCACCTAAGTGTTCAATTCTCAAGTCTAAACGGATGATTTGAATTCGATTTAATTTAAATCCTATTTCTTTTCCTTTTATCTAACTTTCTCTTCTGGCTCTCAAGAAGAATGTTTCTCTTTAACTCTCCGGTCCTTCTTGTCCCTTCTCCATTTTGTTCTTGAACAAATTAGGTTAGGCAACTAATAGCTTCATTAGCTTAAGTGGCCAAGCTTAACTCAAACTAATTTTTCTTGGCCTCCGTGAAAGAGAGTTTACGATGTAATTGTGGCTTAACGATATTAGGAATACTTAAGCAACTCATTTAATGTTTTGTAAATCAGCTAAGTGTTCAATTCTCAAGTCCAAAACGATAGATTTGAATTCGATTTAATTTTCATCCAATTTCCCTTACATTTATTTCTCTCTAAATTTCTCTTTTACCACTTAAGATGGAAGTTTTTTTTTCTCACTCTCTTCGTCCTTCTCCATGCTTATCTCTTTTGTTCTACGAACTAATTAGTTTTGGCGACTAATAGTTTCATCAGATTAACTGGCCAAGTTCGACTCAAACTAATCTTGCTTAGCCTCCAAGAAAGAGAAGTTACTGAGTAATTGTAACTTAACAATATAAGTCATTCACCCCATAAAAACAATATAAGTTTAGTTTAAGCAACTCATTTAATGTTTTCTAAATCGTCTAAACGTTCAATTCTCCTGTCAAAAATCATTAATTTGAATTTGCTTTAATTATCATCCTATTTCCCTTTCTTTTCTCTAGACTTCTCTTCTTGCTCTCAAGAAGAAAGCTTCTCTCTAACTTTCTCTGTCCTTATCCGTCGTTCTCTCTTTTGTTCTAGGAACTAATTTGGTTAGGCAACTAATAGCTTCATTTGCTTAAGTGGCCAAGTTTACCTCGAACTAACCTTGGTTGGCCTCCCAAAAAAGAGAATTTACTTAACAAAATTAGTTTAACTTAAGAAACTCATTTAATGTTTTCTCAATCGACAACGTGTTCAATTCTCACGTCCAAAAGGATAAATTTGAATTCCATTTAATTTTCCTCCTATTTCCATTTATTTTCTCTAACTTTCTCTTCTAATTCTCAAGAAGAAAGTTCTCTAATTCTCTTTGTCCTTCTCCAACCTTCTCTCTTTTGTTCTTGGAAATAATTACCATAGGTAACTAATAGTTTCATTAGCTTAAGTGGCTAAGTTTAACTCAAACTAATCTTGCTTAGCCTCCCAGAAAGAGAATTTACTGAGTAATTGTAGCTTAACGATATTGGTTTTACTTAAGCACATCATTTAAGGTTTTGTAAATCACCTAAGTGTTCAATTCTCAAGTCTAAACGGATGATTTGAATTCGATTTAATTTAAATCCTATTTCTTTTCCTTTTATCTAACTTTCTCTTCTGGCTCTCAAGAAGAATGTTTCTCTTTAACTCTCCGGTCCTTCTTGTCCCTTCTCCATTTTGTTCTTGAACAAATTAGGTTAGGCAACTAATAGCTTCATTAGCTTAAGTGGCCAAGCTTAACTCAAACTAATTTTTCTTGGCCTCCGTGAAAGAGAGTTTACAATGTAATTGTGGCTTAACGATATTAGGAATACTTAAGCAACTCATTTAATGTTTTGTAAATCAGCTAAGTGTTCAATTCTCAAGTCCAAAACGATAGATTTGAATTCGATTTAATTTTCATCCAATTTCCCTTACATTTATTTCTCTCTAAATTTCTCTTTTACCACTTAAGATGGAAGTTTTTTTTTCTCACTCTCTTCGTCCTTCTCCATGCTTATCTCTTTTGTTCTACGAACTAATTAGTTTTGGCGACTAATAGTTTCATCAGATTAACTGGCCAAGTTCGACTCAAACTAATCATGCTTAGCCTCCAAGAAAGAGAAGTTACTGAGTAATTGTAACTTAACAATATAAGTCATTCACCCCATAAAAACAATATAAGTTTAGTTTAAGCAACTCATTTAATGTTTTCTAAATCGCCTAAACGTTCAATTCTCCTGTCAAAAACATTAATTTGAATTTGCTTTAATTATCATCCTATTTCCCTTTCTTTTCTCAAGCCTTCTCTTCTAACTCTCAAGAAGAGAAGAATGTTTCTCTTTAACTCTCCTAGTACTTCTCATCCCTTCTCCCTTTTGTTCTTGAACAAATTAGGTTAGGCAAACTAATAGCTTCATTAGCTTAAGTGACCAAGCTTAACTCAAGCTAATTTCTTTTGGCCTCCATGAAAGAGAGTTTACTGAGTAATTGTAGCTTAACGATATTAGGATTACTTAAGCAACTCATTTAATGTTTTGTAAATCAGCTAAGTGTTCAATTCTCAAGTCCAAAAGGATAGATTTGAATTCGATTTAATTTTCATCCTATTTCCTTTACATTTATTTCTCTCTAAATTTCTCTTTTTTTTTCTTTTTTTTGGGTAAGTAAGTCATAAAATAAAGACAAAGAAATTTACAAGTTTACAAGGGGCATACCCCAGGCACACCCAACTACAAATAATTAAACAAATACATAACCAACATAACCTACCACTGCACCCCTTAAGATAGGAAGAGAAATACAAGAACAACAAAAAACAAAATAACCCAACTTTGCCCATATATCCTTTTGTCCCCAAGTAACCCCTACCATCAGAAATAATAGGATGGATACTTGGGATGGATATATGGGCAAAGATACAAACAAACACCATAAAACTAAGAAAACCACAACAAACATACTCACAAAGCAACAACCCTCAAGACAAATCAAAAATGATAACCAACCCCATTCACCCCCAGTCTCTGCCGTAGATAAACACATAGAATCCAGTAAGCATCCCACTCCTCACAGCCGTGACATCCTAGCCACTCAACAAAAGCCATGACAGAGGAAAAAATCTACCCCATGAGAAATCCCGACAGAGTCACATGAAGCTAGCACGATCAGTAACCATAAGCAACAGTCTTGAGAGTCGTAGTGACAACGGTAGCCCCACAGCAACAAACCAATACATAGCCAAAAAATAACCTGTGATCAATCATCACATCCCCCAGTCCCTAACTTGGTAGATCACAAGCCTCAAACCCCATGGCAGTGTGCCCTTCACTCTATGTCAGGTGTGGCAATACGATCAATTAGGATGGGTCACATGAAGACACGAAGCAATCGGAACCAGTAGCTATCCTCCCGCTCATCTCCCAGTCTCTAACTCGGCTAGTCATCGAACCACTTTTCCCCATAGCAGTGACCCCTCAATCACTCTTGGCAGAGATGGCTCAAAACTAACCTCATATCGAGTCACATGAGGATCACATGATTAATCAACATGAAAAAATCAACTATAAAAGATCTGCTGCAATGAGGCTGAACAGAAATATATGGGCTCACCAAACATATAAATATATGCAATTTGTCCAAAATTCAATGAACCCAAACATAAAATTCCAAAATGAACCAGTTACGGCCCAAAACCATAACAAACCGTAGTTCAACAAATGAAAATCCATGAAGCAATATAGCGTCGGGCCCCACATCAACCAACACTCAAAATTCCATACAGCTCACAAGCTCCCAGATGATGCAAAACGTCCAAAAGAAACCAAACTTACGGCCAATAACCAACGGTGGCCCAACAAAATACCCACAAAGAGTAATAATGTCGGGCCCCACTTGCAACCAATACATGAAGCCAGAATAACCCACGGATTGGCAACCAAAAATAAACCCATGGGTCCAAAAACTCGGGCCCCACTTCAACCAACCTTCTCAAATTACACAAATTTCACATGTGGCTTCCATTAAACAAAAGTATATATAAATATTATATATACCACACACACACTGGCACTATCTGGGCAAAGAAAATCCCACCAGCAACCCCCCCACGTGATAGCAGAACATCAGCAGGCATTGCACTCAAAACATATACAATATAATATTATATATATTTATAACAAGAGACAAACTTTGCTTTTTAACACCCCAACACCACTAACAGCCGTCCTTAGCTGTCCATGTCCCACGTTTGAACCAAAAAGGCAACTCCACTAACCAAGACTTATATATAATATATTATATATACCACTCACATACCTGCCCCATGTCTGAAACAACAGGCCTCCCCAAAACCGTGAGCCAAGGTGCAACCTACTGAACCCGCAAGGGTAGCCCAGTTGGTTGAGGGCAAGGGACCAGGGACCTAGGAGTATGCTCCTCTCTAGGTCTCAGGTTCGAATCCCACCCCCAGCTGGCTACTGGTGGGCCACTGCGTCTTTGCCTGGTCGATAAGCTCAGGGCCCCGAGATTAGTCGAGGTGCGACACTCCGAAGGGGTGCTGGCCCGGACACTCGGTTATCAAAAAAAAAAAAGGTGCAACCTACTGCGTAGCTGCATTATGGCACTCATCACTCGTCCAAACACTTCAGTCATAATCCCACGTGCCCAAGGCTCGTGAAGCCCACTTCATCTCCTTCAGAACACATGCATCAAAAAACAAATGTACCAACGGCCAGAAAAACCAGTGCAACGGCACCTGAAAAACTAGCCCAGTTCTGAAGCTTCACCACCTTCATCAGTTTCCAAAAACCAGCGACTGTAACTCACAGAAGACTGCTAGTAAACAGAACGCCGATGAACACCATGAACACCAAAATGATCTGCTCACACCGAGACCAAAACAACGGCCAGCAAGAAACCAATACCACCCAGCAGAAAACTGCCGGCAAGCCATATCCATGTACCCTGACGCCGGAGTTGCAAAACCATACACCGGAGTACCACAAAACTAGATGCCGGAGCAGCAACTGGACACAGTCATTTAACCATGAACAAACTCCATGAGCCCCGATGGACTTGGAACCCAAGCTCACTAACACACAAATATTAGCATAGGAGCTAAAACAACTGGCCAAAAAAGCACCAGAACTTCATCTTCACGACAGCAACGACCCAAACAGCTGCAAAACCTCCTGAATCTGGAAATAAGAACAGATTCAATAACAACACACATTAACACCCAAATCAGACAAAGAATCTGATAAGGGACCCTCAAAACTCCATGGGTAACAACGAATGAAGCTTTCTCTCTCTCTATATTCTAGAGAGAGAAGCTCTCAACCTAATCCCCACATTTTTGAGAGAGAATGTTTCTCTCAACCCAAATTTCTCTTTTACCACTCAAGATGGAAGTTTTTTTTTTCTCACTCTCTTCGTCCTTCTCCATGCTTCTCTCTTCTGTTTTACGAACTAATTAGCTTTGGTGACTAATAGTTTCATCAGATTAACTGGCTAAGTTCGACTCAAACTAATCTTGCTAAGTCTCCAAGAAAGAGAAGTTACTGCGTAATTGTAACCTAACAATATCAGTTTGGATTGGTGCGGAGGTGTGGTGCTTCCTTACTTCGAAGTTACATGAGGCTGCTACAAGTGTATTTATATCATGGTGTGGAGGGGTGGTGTTTGATTGCTGCACAGGTTCAGGTGGCAGTTGGCAAGGCTAAACAATCACTTGAATGGTGGTGTGGAGTTGTTCTTCGCTGTTTCGGCAGTTCCAGATTGCTTCATTTCGATCAGGTTTACAGTATGGCTTGGAGGTATGGTGGCTGCTTGCTGTGTAGATGTAGAAGGCAATCGGAAGAGTGTATATATACAGTGGTGATGGCTGCTTCAAGCGCCTTGCTGTGGTATATGAGAGAGTTAATCAGTTGTCTTCCTTATTGTTTGTTCATAATTTTATTGTGTAATTTCGCCTACCCCCTACGGGCTGTGTAGGTGGACTTTAGGGCATTTCATAGGGTTGTGCTATAGACATTCAAGCAAAAATGATGGGATGGGTCTGTTTTGGTATTCCCATCAGGGTCTCTTGGGGATTTTATCTTTGTATGGTAATGCTACAGGTGCCTATTCCTACGGGTTGTGTAGAGGGTCTTTTGTTGTTGTGTACTTTTAGCTGGGACGGTTTTGTGTGGGATGCTGGTTACTTATTTTGTACAAAGTCCCTATCCATTACTGGACATGGCCTCTGTACAAACCGATTGGCTAGTATCTTCTTACTGCTTCCCCGAGCTTCGAATGTAGATTATTTCGGCTTTGTATAGTTTTCTCTGTTGTTGTTTATGTCTTGGCTGGGCCTCGGTGGTCTGTGCCGAGGTTTGTGCGGTGTTTTGCTAGTAGGGCCTGGGGTATGCCCCTTGTAATCGTGTAAATCTTTCTGTTTTATTTTATTTCTTATTCACCCCAAAAAAAAAAAAAAAAAAAACAATATCAGTTTAGCTTAAGCAACTCATTTAATGTTTTCTAAATCTCCTAAGCATTCAATTCTCCTGTCAAAAATCATTAATTTGAAATTGCTTTAATTATCATCCTATTTCCCTTTCTTTTCACTCTCAAGAAGAGAAGAATGTTTCTCGTTAACTCTCTCGGTCCTTCTCGTCCCTTCTCCGTTTTGTTATAGAACAAATTAGGTTAGGCAACTAATAGCTTCATTAGCTTAAGTGGCCAAGCTTAACTCAAACTAATTTTTCTTCGCCTCCATGAAATAGAGTTTACTAAGTAATTGTAGCTTAACCATATTAGGATTACTTAAGCAACTGATTTAATGTTTTGTAAATCAGCGAAGTGTTCAATTCTCAAGTCCAAAACGATAGATTTGAATTCGATTTAATTTTCATCCTATTTCCCTTACATTTATTTCTCTGTTAATTTCTCTTTTACCACTCAAGATCGAAGTTTTTTTTCTCTCTCTCTTCGTCCTTCTCCACGCTTCTCTCTTTTGTTCTACGAACTAATTAGCTTTGGTGAGTAATAGTTTCATCAGATTAACTGGCCAGGTTCAATTCAAACTAATCTTGCTTAGCCTCCAAGAAAGAGAAGTCAGTGAGTAATATTAATTTAACAATATAAGTTTAGCTCAAGCAACTCATGTTTTCTAAATCGCCTAAGCGTTCAATTCTCCTGTCAAAAGTCATTAATTTGAATTTGCTTTAATTATCATTCTATTTCCCTTTCTTTTCTCCAGCCTTCTCTTCCAACTCTCAAGAAGAAAGTTTCTCTCTAACTCTCTCCGTCAATCTCTCTTTTGTTGTAGGAACTAATTTGGTTAGGCAACTAATAGTCTCATTAGCTTAATAAGTGGCCAACTTTAACTCAAACTACTTACCCAAAAAAAACTTTTACTCAAACTAATCTTTGTTAGCCTCCAGAAAAGAGAATTTACTTAACGAAATTAGTTCAACTTAGGAAACTCATTTAATGTTTTCTCAATGAACCACATGTTCAATTCTCATGTCCAAAAGGATAAATTTGAATTCCCTTTAATTTTCTTCCTTTTTCCATTTATTTTCTCAAGCTTTCTCTTCAAATTCTCAAGAAGAAAGTTTCTCTCTAAATCTCGCCGTCCTTCTCCAACCTGCTCTCTTTTGTTCTAGGAATTAATTACCTTAGGCAACTAATAGTTTCATTGGCTTAAATGGCCAAGTCTCAGACTAATCTTGCTTAGCCTCCGAGAAAGAGAATCTACTGAGTAATTGTAGCTTAACGATATTGGTTTAACTTAGGCACCTCATTTAAGGTTTTGTAAATCACCTCAAGTCCATCCACCCAAAAAAAAATTCTCAAGTCCAAACGGATGATTTGAATTCACTTTAATTTTAATCCTATTTCTTTTTCTCTTTTATCTAACTTTCTCTTCTAGCTCTCAAGAAGAATGTTTCTCTTTAACTCTCTCGTCCTTCTCCTCCCTTCTCTCTTTTGTTCTTGAACTAATAAGGTTAGGCAACTAATAGCTTCATTAGCTTAAGTGGCCAAGCTTAACTCAAACTAATTTTTCTTAGCCTCCGTGAAAGAGAGTTTACTGAGTAATTTTGGCTTAACGATATTAGGATTACTTAAGCAACTCATTTAATGTTTTGTAAATCAGCTAAGTGTTCAATTCTCATGTCCGAAAGCATAAATTTAAATTCGATTTAATTTTCATCCTATTTTCCTTCCATTTATTTCTCTCTAAATTTCTCTTTTCCACTCAAGAAGGAAGTTTTTTTTTCTCACTCTCATCGTCCTTCTCCATGCTTCTCTCTTTTGTTCTAGGAGCTAATTAGCTTTGGCGAGTAATAGTTTCATTAGATTAACTGGCCAGGTTCAATTCAAACTAATCTTGCTTAGCCTCCAAGAAAGAGAAGTCACTGAGTAATATAAATTTAACAATATAAGTTTAGCTCAAGCAGATCATTTAATGTTTTCTAAATCGCCTAATCGTTCAATTCGCTTGTCAAAAATCATTAATTTGAATTTGCTTTAATTATCATCCTATTTCCCTTTCTTTTCTCCAGCCTTCTCTTCTAACTCTCAAGAAGAAAGTTTCTCTCTAACTCTCTCCATCCTTCTCCGTCAATCTCTCTTTTGTTGTAGGAACTAATTTGGTTAGGCAACTAATAGTTTCATTAGCTTAATAAGTGGCCAACTTTAACTCAAACTAATCTTTGTTAGCCTCCAGAAAAGAGAATTTACTTAACGAAATTAGTTTAACTTAGGAAACTCATTTAATGTTTTCTCAATGAACCACATATTCAATTCTTATGTCCAAAAGGATAAATTTGAATTCCCTTTAATTTTCTTCCTTTTTCCATTTATTTTCTCAAGCTTTCTCTTTTTCTTTTTTTTTGTTACAGAACAAGCTTTCTCTTCAAATTCTCAAGAAGAAAGTTTCTCTCTAACTCTCTCCGTCCTTCTCCAACCTGCTCTCTTTTGTCCTAGGAAATAAATACCTTAGGCAACTAATAGTTTCATTAGCTTAAGTGGCCAAGTTTAACTCAAACTAATCTTGCTTAGCCTCCGAGAAAGAGAATCTACTGAGTAATTTTAGCTTAACGATATTGGTTTAACTTAGGCACCTCATTTAAGGTTTTGTAAATCACCTAAGTGTTCAATTCTCAAGTCCAAACGGATGATTTGAATTCGCTTTAATTATAATCCTATTTCTTTTTCTTTTTTATCTAACTTTCTCTTCTAGCTCTCAAGAAGAATGTTTCTCTTTAACTCTCTCGGTCCTTCTCCTCCCTTCTCTTATTACTTCATGAACTAATAAGGTTAGGCAACTAATAGCTTCCTTAGCTTAAGTGGCCAAACTTAACTCAAACTAATTTTTCTTGGCCTCCATGAAAGAGAGTTTACTGAGTAATTGTAACTTAACGATATTGGGATTACTTAAGTAACTCATTTAATGTTTTGTAAGTGTTCAATTCTCAAGTCCAAAAGGATAAATTTGAATTCGATTTAATTTTCATCCTATTTCCCTTACATTTATTTCTCTCTAAATTTCTCTTTTGCCACTCAAGATGGAAGTTATTTTTCTTACTCTTTTTGTCCTTCTCCATGCTTCTCTCTTTTGTTCTACGAACTAATTAGCTTTGGCGGGTAATAGTTTCATCAGGTTAACTGGCCAAGTTCGACTCAAACTAATCTTGCATAGCATCCAAGAAAGAGAAGTTACTGTGTAATTGTAACTTAGCAATATAAGTTTAGGTCAAGCAAGTCATTTAATCTTTTCTAAATCGCCTAAGCGTTCAATTCTCCTGTCAAAAATCATTAATTTGAATTTGCTTTAATTATCATCCTATTTCACTTTCTTTTCTCTAGCCTTCTCTTCTATCTCTGAAGAAGAAAGTTTCTCTCTAACTCTCTCTGTCCTTATCCGTCGTTCTCTCTTTTGTTCTAGGAGCTAATTTTTTTGGGTGGAACTAATTTGGTTAGGCAACTAATAGCTTTTTTTTTTGGGGTGAGTAAGTCATAAATTAAAACAATGAAATTTACAAGTTTACAAGGGGCATACCCCAGGCACGCCCAACAACAATAAATAAACGATTACAAGACCAACAAAACCCAAACCCGCAAGAGCGGGAGAACAAACAGAAAAAGAACAAAACCCAAATTTGCCCATATATCATTTACCCCAAGTAACCCCTATCATCAGATATAATAGAAGGAAGCTAGGGGTAGATATATGGGCAAAGATACAAACACACACCACAATGCGTAGAAACAACAAACAAAAACACAATACAACAACCCACAAGCCCAAAAAACAGATGATAACTCCCACAAGCCCTCAGTCCCTACCACAGATACAACACATGGAACCCAATAAGCATCCCACTCCTCACTGCCGTGACATCCTAGCCACTTGACTAAAGCAATGACAGAGGAAAAAATCTATCCCATGAGAGATCCAAATAGAGTCACATGAAGTAAGCAAGATCAGTCACCATAATCAATGGTCTTAGGAGTTGAAGTGAAAAGACAGTAGCCCCTCAGCAACAAACCAAATACACAGCCAATAAACTCACGAGATCAATCATCACATCCCCCAGTCCCTACCTTGGTAGATCACAAACCTCAAACCCCACGGCAGTGTGCCCTTCACTCCATGCAGGCGTGGTAAGGCGATCAATTAGGACGGGTCACATGAAGACAAGAAGCAACCAGAAAACCGGTAGCTAACCTCCCGCTCATCTCCCAGTCTCTAACTCGGCTGGTTATCGAACCACTATTCCCCAAAGCAGTGACTCCCCAATCACTCTTGGCGGAGATGGCTCAAAACCACCCTCATATCGAGTCACATGAGGATCACACGACCAATCAACACAAGAAAATCAACTGAAAAAGATCCGCTACCTTGAGGCTAAATAGGAATTTATGGGCTCACCAATCATATAAATATAAACAATATTCCCAAAAGAATTGAGGAGCCCAAATCATAAAAACAATATTCAGTCCAAAACCGTAAGCCCACCCGGGACCCACAACGTAATGGCTGAGTAAAACCTTGAAAATAATACCAATATTACCGAAGCAACTAATAGCTTCATTAGCTTAAGTGGCCAATTTACTTAACGAAATTAGTTTAACTTAAGAAACTCATTTAATGTTTTCTCAATCAACAACGTGTTCAATTCTCACATCCAAAAGGATAAATTTGAATTCCCTTTAATTTTCTTTCTATTTCCATTTATTTTCTCTTTCTCTTCTAATTCTCAAGATGGAAGTTTCTCTCCAACCCTCTCTGTCCTTCTTCAATCTTCTCTCTTTTGTTCTAGGAAATAATTGCCTTGGGCAACTAATAGTTTCATTAGCTTAAGTGGCAAAGTTTAACTCAAACTAATCTTGCATAGCCTCCCAGAAAGCGAATCTACTGAGTAATTATAGCTTAACAATATTGGTTTAACTTAAGCACCTCATTTAAGGTTTTGTAAATCACCAAGTGTTCAATTCTCAAGTCCAAATGGATGATTTGAATTCGCTTTAATTTTAATCCTATTTCTTTTTCTTCTTTTTTTTTTAGGTAAATAAGTCATAAAATAAAAACAATGAAATTTTACAAGTTTACAAGGGGCTTATCCCAGGCACGCGCAACAACAAATAAAAAAACTAACAAAACCATCTCATGTTTCTTTATATTTTATCTAACTTTCTTTTCTAGCTCTCAAGAAGAATGTTTCTATTTAACTCTCTCGGTCCTTCTCCTCCCTCTCTCTTTTGTTCTTGAACTAATTAGGTTAGGCAACTAATAGCTTCTTTTTTTGGGTGAATAAGAAAAACAACTAATAGCTTCATTAGCTTAAGTGGCGAAGCTAAACACAAACTAATTTTTCTTGGCCTCCATGAAAGAGAGTTTACTGAGTAAATGTAGCTTAACGATATTAGGAATACTTAAGCAACTCATTCAATGTTTTGCAAATCATCTAAGTGTTCAATTCTCAAGTCCAAAATGATAAATTTGAATTCGATTTAATTTTCATCCTATTTCCCTTACATTTATTTCTCTCTAAATTTATCTTTTGCCACTCAAGATAGAAGTTATTTTTCTCACTCTCTTCATCCTTCTCCATGCTTCTCTCTTTTGTTCTACGAACTAATTAGCTTTGGCGGGTAATAGTTTCATCAGATTAACTGGCCAAGTTCGACTCAAACTAATCTTGCTTAGCCTCCAAGAAAGAGAAGTTACTGAGTAACTGTAACTTAGCAATATAAGTTTAGTTCAAGCAAGTCATTTAATCTTTTCTAAATCGCCTAAGCGTTCAATTCTCCTGTCAAAAATCATTAATTTGAATTTGCTTTAATTATCATCCTATTTCCCTTTCTTTTCTCTAGACTTCTCTTCTAGCTCTCAAGAAGAAAGCTTCTCTCTAACTTTCTCTGTCCTTATCCGTCGTTCTCTCTTTTGTTCTAGGAACTAATTTGGTTAGGCAACTAATAGCTTCATTAGCTTAAGTGGCCAAGTTTAACTCGAACTAACCTTGGTTGCCTCCCAAAAAAGAGAATTTACTCAACAAAATTAGTTTAACTTAAGAAACTCATTTAATGTTTTCTCAATCGACAACGTGTTCAATTCTCACGTCCAAAAGGATAAATTTGAATTCCATTTAATTTTCTTCCTATTTCCATTTATTATCTCTAACTTTCTCTGCTAATTCTCAAGAACAAAGTCTCTCTAATTCTCTTTGTCCTTCTCCAACCTTCTCTCTTTTGTTCTTGGAAATAATTACAATAAGCAACTAATAGTTTCATTAGCTTAAGTGGCTAAGTTTAACTCAAACTAATC
Organism: Camellia granthamiana; assembly: GCA_036172215.1. Classification (NCBI taxonomy): domain Eukaryota; kingdom Viridiplantae; phylum Streptophyta; class Magnoliopsida; order Ericales; family Theaceae; genus Camellia; species Camellia granthamiana. The sequence continues at coordinate 106,760,587 of CM069916.1, read as the reverse complement.
TTGCTTAGCCTCCCAGATAGAGAATCTACTGAGTAATTGTAGCTTAACGATATTGGTTTTACTTAAGCACATCATTTAAGGTTTTGTAAATCACCTAAGTGTTCAATTCTCAAGTCTAAACGGATGATTTGAATTCGATTTAATTTAAATCCTATTTCTTTTCCTTTTATCTAACTTTCTCTTCTGGCTCTCAAGAAGAATGTTTCTCTTTAACTCTCCGGTCCTTCTTGTCCCTTCTCCATTTTGTTTTTGAACAAATTAGGTTAGGCAACTAATAGCTTCATTAGCTTAAGTGGCCAAGCTTAACTCAAAATAATTTTTCTTGGCCTCCGTGAAAGAGAGTTTACGATGTAATTGTGGCTTAACGATATTAGGAATACTTAAGCAACTCATTTAATGTTTTGTAAATCAGCTAAGTGTTCAATTCTCAAGTCCAAAACGATAGATTTGAATTCGATTTAATTTTCATCCAATTTCCCTTACATTTATTTCTCTCTAAATTTCTCTTTTACCACTTAAGATGGAAGTTTTTTTTTCTCACTCTCTTCGTCCTTCTCCATGCTTATCTCTTTTGTTCTACGAACTAATTAGTTTTGGCGACTAATAGTTTCATCAGATTAACTGGCCAAGTTTGACTCAAACTAATCTTGCTTAGCCTCCAAGAAAGAGAAGTTACTGACTAATTGTAACTTAACAATATAAGTCATTCACCCCACAAAAACAATATAAGTTTAGTTTAAGCAACTCATTTAATGTTTTCTAAATCGCCTAAACGTTCAATTCTCTTGTCAAAAATCATTAATTTGAATTTGCTTTAATTATCATCCTATTTCCCTTTCTTTTCTCTAAACTTTTTTTTTTTGGGTGAATATTCTCTAGACTTCTCTTCTAGCTCTCAAGAAAAAAGCTTCTCTCTAACTTTCTCTGTCCTTATCCGTCGTTCTCTCTTTTGTTCTAGGAACTAATTTGGTTAGGCAACTAATAGCTTCATTAGCTTAAGTGGCCAAGTTTAACTCGAACTAACCTTGGTCGGCCTCCCAAAAAAGAGAATTTACTTAACAAAATTAGTTTAACTTAAGAAACTCATTTAATGTTTTCTCAATCGACAACGTGTTCAATTCTCACGTCCAAAAGGAGAAATTTGAATTCCATTTAATTTTCCTCCTATTTCCATTTATTTTCTCTAACTTTCTCTTCTAATTCTCGAGAAGAAAGTCTCTCTAATTCTTTTTGTCCTTCTCCAACCTTCTCTCTTTTGTTCTTGGAAATAATTACCATAGGCAACTAATAGTTTCATTAGCTTAAGTGGCTAAGTTTAACTCAAACTAATCTTGCTTAGCCTCCCAGAAAGAGAATCTACTGAGTAATTGTAGCTTAACGATATTGGTTTTACTTAAGCACATCATTTAAGGTTTTGTAAATCACCTAAGTGTTCAATTCTCAAGTCTAAACGGATGATTTGAATTCGATTTAATTTAAATCCTATTTCTTTTCCTTTTATCTAACTTTCTCTTCTAGCTCTCAAGAAGAATGTTTCTCTTTAACTCTCCGGTCCTTCTTGTCCCTTCTCCATTTTGTTCTTGAACAAATTAGGTTAGGCAACTAATAGCTTCATTAGCTTAAGTGGCCAAGCTTAACTCAAACTAATTTTTCTTGGCCTCCGTGAAAGAGAGTTTACGATGTAATTGTGGCTTAACGATATTAGGAATACTTAAGCAACTCATTTAATGTTTTGTAAATCAGCTAAGTGTTCAATTCTAAGTGTTCAATTCTTAGTGTTCAATTCACCCAAAAAAAAAGCTAAGTGTTCAATTCTCAAGTCCAAAACGGTAGATTTGAATTCGATTTAATTTTCATCCAATTTCCCTTACATTTATTTCTCTCTAAATTTCTCTTTTACCACTTAAGATGGAAGTTTTTTTTTCTCACTCTCTTCGTCCTTCTCCATGCTTATCTCTTTTGTTCTACAAACTAATTAGTTTTGGCGACTAATAGTTTCATCAGATTAACTGGCCAAGTTCGACTCAAACTAATCTTGCTTAGCCTCCAAGAAAGAGAAGTTACTGAGTAATTGTAACTTAACAATATAAGTCATTCACCCCATAAAAACAATATAAGTTTAGTTTAAGCAACTCGTTTAATGTTTTCTAAATCGCCTAAACGTTCAATTCTCCTGTCAAAAATCATTAATTTGAATTTGCTTTAATTATCATCCTATTTCCCTTTCTTTTCTCTAGACTTCTCTTCTAGCTCTCAAGAAGAAAGCTTCTCTCTAACTTTCTCTGTCCTTATCCGTTGTTCTCTCTTTTGTTCTAGGAACTAATTTGGTTAGGCAACTAATAGCTTCATTTGCTTAAGTGGCCAAGTTTACCTCGAACTAACCTTGGTTGGCCTCCCAAAAAAGAGAATTTACTTAACAAAATTAGTTTAACTTAAGAAACTCATTTAATGTTTTCTCAATCGACAACGTGTTCAATTCTCACGTCCAAAAGGATAAATTTGAATTCCATTTAATTTTCCTCCAATTTCCATTTATTTTCTCTAACTTTCTCTTCTAATTCTCAAGAAGAAAGTTCTCTAATTCTTTTTTTTTGGGTGAATAAAGTTCTCTAATTTTCTTTGTCCTTCTCCAACCTTCTCTCTTTTGTTCTTGGAAATAATTACCATAGGTAACTAATAGTTTCATTTAGCTTAAGTGGCTAAGTTTAACTCAAACTAATCTTGCTTAGCCTCCCAGAAAGAGAATCTACTGAGTAATTGTAGCTTAACGATATTGGTTTTACTTAAGCACATCATTTAAGGTTTTGTAAATCACCTAAGTGTTCAATTCTCAAGTCTAAACGGATGATTTGAATTCGATTTAATTTAAATCCTATTTCTTTTCCTTTTATCTAACTTTCTCTTCTGGCTCTCAAGAAGAATGTTTCTCTTTAACTCTCCGGTCCTTCTTGTCCCTTCTCCATTTTGCTCTTGAACAAATTAGGTTAGGCAACTAATAGCTTCATTAGCTTAAGTGGCCAAGCTTAACTCAAACTAATTTTTCTTCGCCTCCGTGAAAGAGAGTTTACAATGTAATTGTGACTTAACGATATTAGGAATACTTAAGCAACTCATTTAATGTTTTGTAAATCAGCTAAGTGTTCAATTCTCAAGTCCAAAACGATAGATTTGAATTCGATTTAATTTTCATCCAATTTCCCTTACATTTATTTCTCTCTAAATTTCTCTTTTACCACTTAAGATGGAAGTTTTTTTTTCTCACTCTCTTCGTCCTTCTCCATGCTTATCTCTTTTGTTCTACGAACTAATTAGTTTTGGCGACTTATAGTTTCATCAGATTAACTGGCCAAGTTCGACTCAAACTAATCTTGCTTAGCCTCCAAGAAAGAGAAGTTACTGAGTAATTGTAACTTAACAATATAAGTCATTCACCCCATAAAAACAATATAAGTTTAGTTTAGGCAACTCATTTAATGTTTTCTAAATCGCCTAAACGTTCAATTCTCCTGTCAAAAACATTAATTTGAATTTGCTTTAATTATCATCCTATTTCCCTTTCTTTTCTCAAGCCTTCTCTTCTAACTCTCAAGAAGAGAAGAATGTTTCTCTTTAACTCTCCTAGTACTTCTCATCCCTTCTCCCTTTTGTTCTTGAACAAATTAGGTTAGGCAAACTAATAGCTTCATTAGCTTAAGTGACCAAGCTTGACTCAAGCTAATTTCCTTTGGCGTCCATGAAAGAGAGTTTACTGAGTAATTGTAGCTTAACGATATTAGGATTACTTAAGCAACTCATTTAATGTTTTGTAAATCAGCTAAGTGTTCAATTCTCAAGTCCAAAAGGATAGATTTGAATTCGATTTAATTTTCATCCTGTTTCCTTTACATTTATTTCTCTCTAAATTTCTCTTTTTTTTCTTTTTTTTGGGTAAGTAAGTCATAAAATAAAGACAAAGAAATTTACAAGTTTACAAGGGGCATACCCCAGGCACACCCAACTACAAATAATTAAACAAATACATAACCAACATAACCTACCACTGCACCCCTTAAGATAGGAGAAGAAATACAAGAACAAAAAACAAAATAACCCAACTTTGCCCATATATCCTTTTGTCCCCAAGTAACCCCTACCATCAGAAATAATAGGATGGATACTTGGGATGGATATATGGGCAAAGATACAAACAAACACCATAAAACTAAGAAAACCACAACAAACATACTCACAAAGCAACAACCCTCAAGACAAATCAAAAATGATAACCAACCCCATTCACCCCCAGTCTCTGCCGTAGATAAACACATAGAATCCAGTAAGCATCCCACTCCTCACAATCGTGACATCCTAGCCACTCAACAAAAGCCATGACAGAGGAAAAAATCTACCCCATGAGAAATCCCGACAGAGTCACATGAAGCTAGCACGATCAGTAACCATAAGCAACAGTCTTGAGAGTCGTAGTGACAACGGTAGCCCCACAACAACAAACCAATACATAGCCAAAAAATAACCTGTGATCAATCATCACATCCCCCAGTCCCTACCTTGGTAGATCACAAGCCTCAAACCCCATGGCAGTGTGCCCTTCACTCTATGTCAGGTGTGGCAATACGATCAATTAGGATGGGTCACATGAAGACAAGAAGCAATCGGAACCGGTAGCTATCCTCCCGCTCATCTCCCAGTCTCTAACTCGGCTAGTCATCGAACCACTTTTCCCCATAGCAGTGACCCCTCAATCACTCTTGGCAGAGATGGCTCAAAACTAACCTCATATCGAGTCACATGAGGATCACATGATTAATCAACATGAAAAAAATCAACTATAAAAGATGTGCTGCAATGAGGCTGAACAGAAATATATGGGCTCACCAAACATATAAATATATGCAATTTGTTCAAAATTCAATGAACCCAAACATAAAATTCCAAAATGAACCAGTTACGGCCCAAAACCATAACAAACCGTAGGTCAACAAATGAAAATCCATGAAGCAATATAGCGTCGGGCCCCACATCAACCAACACTCAAAATTCCATACAGCTCACAAGCTCCCAGATGATGCAAAACGTCCAAAAGAAACCAAACTTACGGCCAATAACCAACGGTGGCCCAACAAAATACCCACAAAGAGTAATAATGTCGGGCCCCACTTGCAACCAATACATGAAGCCAGAATAACCCATGGATTGGCAACCAAAAATAAACCCATGGGTCCAAAAACTCGGGCCCCACTTCAACCAACCTTCTCAAATTACACAAATTTCACACGTGGCTTCCACTAAACAAAAGTATATATAAATATTATATATACCACACACACACTGGCACTATCTGGGCAAAGAAAATCCCACCAGCAACCCCCCCACGTGATAGCAGAACATCAGCAGGCATTGCACTCAAAACATATACAATATAATATTATATATATTTATAACAAGAGACAAACTTTTGCTTTTTAACACCCCAACACCACTAACAGCCGTCCTTAGCTGTCCATGTCCCACGTTTGAACCAAAAAGGCAACTCCACTAACCAAGACTTATATATAATATATTATATATACCACTCACATACCTGCCCCATGTCTGAAACAACAGGCCTCCCCAAAACCGTGAGCCAAGGTGCAACCTACTGAACCCGCAAGGGTAGCCCAGTTGATTGAGGGTTGGGTTTTATGGAAATATTGGTGGGGCCCATTTGGATTTCATGTTATATTATTATATGGGTCTACTATCCATGGTGGGTTTGAAACAGCCCACGTGTTTTATGCAAGTTTAATTGTTCCAGTGGGTTGCTTAATTGTTTTATCCACCGGATTTTTGGCCCACGATTTTATTGTGGTTATTAGTCTGTAATGTTATATTTCTGTGGGGCCTATGCTGTTGTTTTGTGGGCCACGAGTTGTTTCAAGTACTGATGTTTCGTGGGGCTTATATTTTGCAACCAAGTGTTTTCTGTTAATTTGTTCAGCCCATGGATTCTGATGCCTACTATCTTTAGTCTTTTATTATTTGGTTAATGATCTGTGCATATTCATGTGATTTGGCTTAGAGCAGTTCTCTGACCTCTTCTGGCGTGGAGTGAGAGGGACACTGCCATGGGGAATTGAGGTGTGGAATTTGCCATTGCTGGAACTGGGAGATGTGTGGTGAGTTAATTGAATTTTGATTGGCTCTTTTGTGTGGACAGCATCTTGCATGGGCTATGTTTCTATGTTGTTGATAGATCCAAGTGGGTGAGTGGTGTCTGGTTTTGTTTTTTGGAAATATGTGGGCCTTTAATTTTGATTAGCCATAATGCAGCAGACCTTTTGTAGTCGGTTATTTCATGATGGTTGATTGTGTGATCCTCATGTGACTCGATACGAGGGTGGTTTTGAGCCATCTCTACCAAGAGTGATTGGGGAGTCACTGGTTTGGGGAATAATGGTTTGATAACTAGCCGAGTTAGAGACTGGGAGATGAGCAGGAGGATAGCTACCGGTTTTCTGGTCGCTTCTTGTCTTCATGTGACCCATCCGAATTGATTGTATTGCCACGCCTGACATGGAGTGAAGGGGACACTACCATGGGGTTTGAGGCTTGTGATCTACCAAGGAAGGGACTGGGGGATGTGATGATTGCTCTCATGTTTTGTTGGCTATGTATTGGTTTGTGGCAGCGGGGCTATTGCTTTTTCACTAAACTTCTCAAGACTGTTGATTATGGTGACTGACTATGCAGGCTTCATGTGACTCAGCCAGGATCTTTCATGGGATAGATATTTTCCTTCGTCATAGCTTTGGTTGAGTGGCTAGGATGTCACGGCTATGAGAAGCGAGATGCTTATTGGATTCCATGCTTTCATCTGAGGTAGAGACTGGGAGCTAGCAGGGGGCAGTTATCATTTTCGATTGGTCTTGTTGGGTGTTTAGTTAGCTACATTTGTTTGTGTGGTTGTATGTCATGTTTTTGAGTCTGTGGTTTGTTTTTGTTTATTTGCCCATATATCCACCCCAAGTTTCCATCTATTATCTTTGATGGTAGGGGTTACTTGGGGACAAAAAGGATATATGGGCAAAGTGGGGTTTTGTTTTTTCTGTTGTTCTTTCATTTGTGGTGTTGTTTATTCGTCTATTATTTGATGTAGGGCGTACCTGGGGTATGCCCCTTGTAAACTTGTATATTTTACTGTCTTTATTTTATGACTTACTTACCCAAAAAAAAAAAGTTGATTAAGGGCAAGGGACCAGGGACCTAGGAGTATGCTCCTCTCTAGGTCTCAGGTTCGAATCCCACCCCTAGCTGGCTACTGGTGGGCCACTACGTCTTTGCCCGGTCGATAAGCTCAGTTTCATCAGATTAACTGGCTAAGTTCGACTCAAACTAATCTTGCTAAGTCTCCAAGAAAGAGAAGTTACTGCGTAATTGTAACCTAACAATATCAGTTTGGATTGGTGCGGAGGTGTGGTGCTTCCTTACTTCGAAGTTACATGAGGCTGCTGCAAGTGTATTTATATCATGGTGTGGAGGGGTGGTGTTTGATTGCTGCACAGGTTCAGGTGGCAGTTGGCAAGGCTAAACAATCACTTGAATGGTGGTGTGGAGTTGTTCTTCGCTGTTTCGGCAGTTCCAGATTGCTTTATTTCGATCAGGTTTACAGTATGGCTTGGAGGTATGGTGGCTGCTTGCTGTGTAGATGTAGAAGGCAGTCGGAAGAGTGTATATATACAGTGGTGATGGCTGCTTCAAGCGCCTTGCTATGGTATATGAGAGAGTTAATCAGTTGTCTTCCTTATTGTTTGTTCATAATTTTATTGTGTAATTTCGCCTACCCCCTACGGGCTGTGTAGAAGGACTTTAGGGCATTTCATAGGGTTGTGCTATAGACATTCAAGCAAAAATGATGGGATGGGTCTGTTTTGGTATTCCCATCAGGGTCTCTTGGGGATTTTATCTTTGTATGGTAATGCTACAGGTGCCTATTCCTACGGGTTGTGTAGAGGGTCTTTTGTTGTTGTGTACTTTTAGCTAGGACGGTTTTGTGTGGGATGCTGGTTACTTATTTTGTACAAAGTCCCTATCCATTACTGGACATGGCCTCTGTACAAACTGATTGGCTAGTATCTTCTTACTGCTTCCCCGAGCTTCGAATGTAGATTCTTTCGGCTTTGTATAGTTTTCTCTGTTGTTGTTTATGTCTTGGCTGGGCCTCGGTGGTCTGTGCCTAGGTTTGTGCGGTGTTTTGCTAGTAGGGCCTGGGGTATGCCCCTTGTAATCGTGTAAATCTTTATGTTTTATTTTATTTCTTATTCACCCAAAAAAAAAGAAACAATATCAGTTTAGCTTAAGCAACTCATTTAATGTTTTCTAAATCTCCTAAGCATTCAATTCTCCTGTCAAAAATCATTAATTTGAAATTGCTTTAATTATCATCCTATTTCCCTTTCTTTTCACTCTCAAGAAGAGAAGAATGTTTCTCGTTAACTCTCCCGGTCCTTCTCGTCCCTTCTCCGTTTTGTTATTGAACAAATTAGGTTAGGCAACTAATAGCTTCATTAGCTTAAGTGGCCAAGCTTAACTCAAACTAATTTTTCTTCGCCTCCATGAAATAGAGTTTACTAAGTAATTTTAGCTTAAACATATTAGGATTACTTAAGCAACTCATTTAATGTTTTGTAAATCAGCGAAGTGTTCAATTCTCAAGTCCAAAACGATAGATTTGAATTCGATTTAATTTTCATCCTATTTCCCTTACATTTATTTCTCTGTTAATTTCTCTTTTACCACTCAAGATCGAAGTTTTTTTCTCTCTCTCTTCGTCCTTCTCCACGCTTCTCTCTTTTGTTCTACGAACTAATTAGCTTTGGCGAGTAATAGTTTCATCAGATTAACTGGCCAGGTTCAATTCAAACTAATCTTGCTAAGCCTCCAAGAAAGAGAAGTCACTGAGTAATATTAATTTAACAATATAAGTTTAGCTCAAGCAACTCATGTTTTCTAAATCGCCTAAGCGTTCAATTCTCCTGTCAAAAGTCATTAATTTGAATTTGCTTTAATTATCATCCTATTTCCCTTTCTTTTCTCCAGCCTTCTCTTCCAACTCTCAAGAAGAAAGTTTCATGTGTTTATCTGCAGTAGAGACTGGCGGCTTGTGGGGGTGGCTATCCATTTGGTTTGGGATTGTGGGTTGTAGCTTTGTGTGTATGTATGTTATGTTTAACTAGTATTGTGGTGTTTATTTGTATCTTTGCCCATATATCCACCCCAAGTTACCATCTATTATCTCTGATGGTAGGGGTTACTTGGGGAATAAAAATGATATATGGGCAAAGTTGGGTTACGTTGCTTTCTGTTGTTCTTCCGCTTTGCGGGATTGGGTTGTATCTCCCCCCTTTCCTTAGGGGGTTGCAGTGTTTGTTTTACGTAGATTTTGTAATTTTTTTGTCGTTGGGCGTGCCTAGGGTATGCCCCTTGTAAACTTGTACACTTCATTGTCTTTATTTTATGACTTACTCACCCAAAAAAAAAAGAAAGTTTCTCTCTAACTCTCTCCGTCAATCTCTCTTTTGTTGTAGGAACTAATTTCGTTAGGCAACTAATAGTCTCATTAGCTTAATAAGTGGCCAACTTTAACTCAAACTACTTACCCAAAAAAAACTTTTACTCAAACTAATCTTTGTTAGCCTCCAGAAAAGAGAATTTACTTAACGAAATTAGTTCAACTTAGGAAACTCATTTAATGTTTTCTCAATGAACCACATGTTCAATTCTCATGTCCAATTTTTTTTTTTGGGTGAATAAGAAATAAATAAAACAGAAAGATTTACAAAACTACAAGGGGCAAACCCCAGGCCCTAACGCAGCAACACTAAGAACCGCGGGACAGAGACCCCGAAGCCCAAGAAAACAACAACCAAAAGAAGAAAAAAAACCACTACAGCAAGCCTAGGAAATTACAACTGAGAGAAGGGAGCATATTTGATAAACTAGCTATTCGGCCTGTACAAAGGCCATATCCGATGATGGATAGGGACTTTGTACAGGTGACAAAGCCAGCTGCCAAACAAGCATCAACCCAACAAGAAGTTTCCCTATACAACCCATAGGGATAGGCACCTATACCAATTAAAAGCATACAAAAATAACAGTCCAAATTGACCTTAGGAATAAGCCAATCCAGACCCAGATTTCCGAAGATGCTCAACCTATTACATGGTATACCAGAAAGTACAAAAAACCTCCTACACAGCCCGTAGGGGTAGGCGAGATACCCACAAAAACTATATAAATATAATAAAGAAGACAACTGATTTTCTCTCTCATGTAGCCTAGCAAGGCGCTGGAAGCAGCCATCGCCACGGTACACCCACACACTGTCAACTGCCACCGAAATCTGAGCAGCAAGCAGCCGCCATCCCACAATACAAAGATGTAAATACACAAGCAGCAGCATAATGAAGCTGCGAAGTAGAGAAGCAACACACATCCACACCATTACGGAAACCCGAGCCAGCCAACCACAGAAGGTGCCATACAGATTGCCATCTAAATTGCCTACACCATAGCGAAAATCATACAGAAGAAGAAATAACAAGCACACAGTATAGGACCTCCCCACACTCGGCCCACAATAGAGCTTGGCACTCCACTCCATATATAAACTCACATCACTAGGCTCACACCTCACATGATTCCTCAGGATAACAATATTGCCAGAATACTTGGGAGCTCCATAAACCTGCACAAACCATATATAATATATAATAATAAATGTTAGACCAAAACATATGTACTGTCTCTCATCACTCAACCCACTACTCATGTCCAATTTGAATTCCCTTTAATTTTCTTCCTTTTTCCATTTATTTTCTCAAGCTTTCTCTTCAAATTCTCAAGAAGAAAGTTTCTCTCTAAATCTCGCCGTCCTTCTCCAACCTGCTCTCTTTTGTTCTAGGAATTAATTACCTTAGGCAACTAATAGTTTCATTGGCTTAAGTGGCCAAGTCTCAGACTAATCTTGCTTAGCCTCCGAGAAAGAGAATCTACTGAGTAATTGTAGCTTAACGATATTGGTTTAACTTAGGCACCTCATTTAAGGTTTTGTAAATCACCTCAAGTCCATCCACCCAAAAAAAAATACTCAAGTCCAAACGGATGATTTGAATTCGCTTTAATTTTAATCCTATTTCTTTTTCTTTTTTATCTAACTTTCTCTTCTAGCTCTCAAGAAGAATGTTTCTCTTTAACTCTCTCGTCCTTCTCCTCCCTTCTCTCTTTTGTTCTCGAACTAATAAGGTTAGGCAACTAATAGCTTCATTAGCTTAAGTGGCCAAGCTTAACTCAAACTAATTTTTCTTGGCCTCCATGAAAGAGAGTTTACTGAGTAATTTTGGCTTAATGATATTAGGATTACTTAAGCAACTCATTTAATGTTTTGTAAATCAGCTAAGTGTTCAATTCTCAAGTCCGAAATTATAAATTTAAATTCGATTTAATTTTCATCCTATTTTCCTTACATTTATTTCTCTCTAAATTTCTCTTTTCCACTCAAGAAGGAAGTTTTTTTTTCTCACTCTCTTCGTCCTTCTCCATGCTTCTCTCTTTTGTTCTAGGAACTAATTAGCTTTGGCGAGTAATAGTTTCATTAGATTAACTGGCCAGGTTCAATTCAAACTAATCTTGCCTAGCCTCCAAGAAAGAGAAGTCACTGAGTAATATAAATTTAACAATATGAGTTTAGCTCAAGCAGCTCATTTAATGTTTTCTAAATCGCCTAAGCGTTCAATTCTCTTGTCAAAAATCATTAATTTGAATTTGCTTTAATTATCATCCTATTTCCCTTTCTTTTCTCCAGCCTTCTCTTCTAACTCTCAAGAAGAAAGTTTCTCTCTAACTCTCTCCATCCTTCTCCGTCAATCTCTCTTTTGTTGTAGGAACTAATTTGATTAGGCAACTAATAGTTTCATTAGCTTAATAAGTGGCCAACTTTAACTCAAACTAATCTTTGTTAGCCTCCAGAAAAGAGAATTTACTTAACGAAATTAGTTTAACTTAGGAAACTCATTTAATGTTTTCTCAATGAACCACATGTTCAATTCTCATGTCCAAAAGGATAAATTTTAATTCCCTTTAATTTTCTTCCTTTTTCCATTTATTTTCTCAAGCTTTCTCTTCAAATTCTCAAGAAGAAAGTTTCTCTCTAACTCTCGCCGTCCTTCTCCGACCTGCTCTCTTTTGTTCTAGGAAATAATTACCTTAGGCAACTAATAGTTTCATTAGCTTAAGTGGCCAAGTTTAACTCAAACTAATCTTTGCTTAGCCTCCGAGAAAGAGAATCTACTGAGTAATTGTAGCTTAAAGATATTGGTTTAAGTTAGGCACCTCATTTAAGGTTTTGTAAATCACCTAAGTGTTCAATTCTCAAGTCCAAACGGATGATTTGAATTCGCTTTAATTATAATCCTATTTCTTTTTCTTTTTTATCTAACTTTCTCTTCTAGCTCTCAAGAAGAATGTTTCTCTTTAACTCTCTCGGTCCTTCTCCTCCCTTCTCTTATTTGTTCATGAACTAATAAGGTTAGGCAACTAATAGCTTCATTAGCTTAAGTGGCCAAACTTAACTCAAACTAATTTTTCTTGGCCTCCATGAAAGAGAGTTTACTGAGTAATTGTAACTTAACGATATTGGGATTACGTAAGTAACTCATTTAATGTTTTGTAAATCAGCTAAGTGTTCAATTCTCAAGTCCAAAAGGATAAATTTGAATTTGATTTAATTTTCATCCTATTTCCCTTACATTTATTTCTCTCTAAATTTCTCTTTTGCCACTCAAGATGGAAGCTATTTTTCTTACTCTTTTCGTCCTTCTCCATGCTTCTCTCTTTTGTTCTACGAACTAATTAGCTTTGGCGGGTAATAGTTTCATCAGGTTAACTGGCCAAGTTCGACTCAAACTAATCTTGCTTAGCATCCAAGAAAGAGAAGTTACTGTGCAATTGTAACTTAGCAATATAAGTTTAGGTCTAGCAAGTCATTTAATCTTTTCTAAATCGCCTAAGCGTTCAATTCTCCTGTCAAAAATCATTAATTTGAATTTGCTTTAATTATCATCCTATTTCACTTTCTTTTCTCTAGCCTTCTCTTCTATCTCTGAAGAAGAAAGCTTCTCTCTAACTCTCTCTGTCCTTATCCGTCGTTCTCTCTTTTGTTCTAGGAACTAATTTTTTTGGGTGGAACTAATTTGGTTAGGCAACTAATAGCTTCATTAGCTTAAGTGGCCAATTTACTTAACGAAATTAGTTTAACTTAAGAAACTCATTTAATGTTTTCTCAATCAACAACGTGTTCAATTCTCACATCCAAAAGGATAAATTTGAATTCCCTTTAATTTTCTTTCTATTTCCATTTATTCTCTTTCTCTTCTAATTCTCAAGATGGAAGTTTCTCTCTAACCCTCTCTGTCCTTCTTCAATCTTCTCTCTCTTGTTCTAGGAAATAATTGCCTTGGGCAACTAATAGTTTCATTAGCTTAAGTGGCAAAGTTTAACTCAAACTAATCTTGCATAGCCTCCCAGAAAGAGAATCTACTGAGTAATTATAGCTTATCAATATTGGTTTAACTTAAGCACCTCATTTAAGGTTTTGTAAATCACCAAGTGTTCAATTCTCAAGTCCAAATGAATGATTTGAATTCGCTTTAATTTTAATCCTATTTCTTTTTCTTCTTCTTTTTTTAGGTAAATAAGTCATAAAATAAAAACAATGAAATTTTACAAGTTTACAAGGGGCTTATCCCAGGCACGCGCAACAACAAATAAAAAAATGAACAAAGCCATCTCCTGTTTCTTTTTCTTTTATCTAACTTTTTTTTTGGGTAAGTAAGTCATAAAATAAAAACAATGGAATTTACACGTTTACAAGGGGCATACCCCAGGCATGCCCAAACAACAAATAAAAAAAACATATATAACCAACAAAAACGACCACTACGCCCCTCAAGAAAGAGGTAAACAAGAAGCTGAAAACATAATAACCCAACTTTGCCCATATATCCTTTTTGTCCTCAAGTACCCTCTACTATCAGAGATAATAAAAAGGAGCTTGAGGTGGATATATGGGCAAAGAAATACAAACCAACACAAATTATAAGAAACAAAACACACACACTAACAAAGCAACAACCCTCCAGCCGAAACAAAGATGATGATCAATCCCACAAGCCCCCAGTCTCTACCGCAGATAAAAACATGGAATCCAATAAGCTCCCACTCCTCACAGCCGTGACATCCAAGCCACTTAACTAAAGCCAAGATGGAGGAAAAGATATACCCCAAGAGAAATCCCAGCAAAGTCACATGAAGCAAGCACGATAAAAAACCATATGCCACGGACTAGGGAGTTGAAGTAACAGACAATAACCCCTTTGCAACAAACCAATCCACAGCCAACAAAATCATGAAATCAATCATCACATCCCCCAGTCCCTTCCTTGGCAGATCACAAGCCTCAAACCCCACGGCAGTGTGACCAGCACTCCATGTCAGGCGTGGCAATATGATCAATTAGGACGGGTCACATGAAGACAAGAAGCGACCAGAAAACCGGTAGCTATCCTCCCGCTCATCTCCCAGTCTCTAAGTCGGCTGGTTGTTGAACCACTATTCCCCATAGCAGTGACTCCCCAATCACTCTTGGCGGAGATGGCTCAAAACCACCCTCATATCGAGTCACATGAGGATCACACGATCAATCACCATAAAATAATCAACTATAAAAGATCCGCTACAAAGAGGTTAAACAAAATATCCAAAATAAACTCAATTATAAAAACAAAACCACGAGCACCATAACAGGAAGCCCACGGACTGCCCAAAAAAACCAACACTGAAAATTCCACGCAGCCCATAAGCTCCAAAATGATGCAAAACGTCCAAAAGAAACCAAACTTATAGCCAATAACCAACGGTGGCCCAACAAAATACCCACAAAGAATAATAATGTCGGGCCCCACTTGCAACCAAAATAGCCCACGGATTGGCAACCAAAATAATCCCATGGGTCCAAAAAACTGGGGCCCCACTTCAACCAACCTTCTCAAATTACACAACTGTCACACGTGGATTCCACAAAACAAAGTATATATAAATATTATATATACCATACACACTGCACTGCACCATTTGGGAAAAGAAAATCCCACCAACAACTACCCCACATGGTCCAACACGTGGGGCTTATCATAAAACAGTCACTTATAACCCTTCCCAATGTTGCTACAACACGCCATAGCCAGGCGTAGCCACCTAGCTACAGCACGCCATTTCCACGCCTATAACAGTGAACCAAGCGTATAGACACGCTCCACCAAAAGAGCGTGAAACCACGCCCCATCCCAAATATTCTGAAAACACAATAACCGGCAGTAGCCCATCGCCGGTTTAACACCAAACTGTAATAATGGAACCAAAAATTGCACCAGCGGCCAGAACACGGCGAGGTACAACAAACAAACCACGACGGACAGCGAAACCCAAAACAGAGCACCCACTGACCTTACAACCTGTACACATCCAGCTCAAGCAACCCAAAAATAGAGCACCCACGTAGAGAACTCCATTGCCAAATCTGCTGGAGCGTGACTAAACACCCTTAGCTCATGCACCGAGATCCTCGAGCTCACTACACCATGCTACAGCACAAAATCACTATAGCAACGACGCCGGAACTGAGAATAATCTGATGACAAACCACCGATAACGATAACGCGTTGACAGGAAGCCACCTCCATTACCAGTGAAACCCGACAACACAACGGCAACCACTCCAAGCATGGATCAAGAAGCCAGCACCGGCGCTAGAAACCCAGCGGCAATACCATCCACTACCGGAGAACCCACTAAAACCATCTACAGAACAAACAAAGGTTATGAACCCAACATCAACCTCAACACAGCAGCTACGGCGTCTGAAACTAACCAAACGATCTTCACCTCGGTGGAGTAACACAACCACTCGGACAAAACTCTGTCCAGCAACGGAACAAGCAATAAACCCTCCTAAATCTGGCCAAAAAATAAGACCAGATTCAGTAACAAGAACCAGCATCCCACCCAAAAAAAAAAAAAAAAAAAAACAAGAACCAGCACCACCCAAACCAGACCAAGAATCTGGAAAGGAACCCTCAAGACTCCATGGGTAACAACGGAGGGAGCTTTCTCTCTCTAGAATCTAGAGAGAGAAGCTCTCAACCTAATCCCCTACACTAGGAATAAGAGCAATAGTGGTACTGACTCTTTTATCTAACTTTAACTAGCTCTCAAGAAGAATGTTTCTATTTAACTCTCTCGGTCCTTCTCCTCCCTTCTCTCTTTTGTTCTTGAACTAATTAGGTTAGGCAACTAATAGCTTCATTAGCTTAAGTGGCGAAGCTTAACACAAACTAATTTTTCTTGGCCTCCATGAAAGAGAGTTTACTGAGTAAATGTAGCTTAACGATATTAGGAATACTTAAGCAACTCATTCAATGTTTTGCAAATCATCTAAGTGTTCAATTCTCAAGTCCAAAAGAATAAATTTGAATTCGATTTAATTTTCATCCTATTTCCCTTACATTTATTTCTCTCCAAATTTATCTTTTGCCACTCAAGATGGAAGTTATTTTTCTCACTCTCTTCGTCCTTCTCCATGCTTCTCTCTTTTGTTCTACGAACTAATTAGCTTTGGCGGGTAATAGTTTCATCAGATTAACTGGCCAAGTTCGACTCAAACTAATCTTGCTTAGCCTCCAAGAAAAAGAAGTTACTGAGTAACTGTAACTTGGCAATATAAGTTTAGTTCAAGCAAGTCATTTAATCTTTTCTAAATCGCCTAAGCGTTCAATTCTCTTGTCAAAAATCATTAATTTGAATTTGCTTTAATTATCATCCTATTTCCCTTTCTTTTCTCTAGACTTCTCTTCTAGCTCTCAAGAAGAAAGCTTCTCTCTAACTTTCTCTGTCCTTATCCGTCGTTCTCTCTTTTATTCTAGGAACTAATTTGGTTAGGCAACTAATAGCTTCATTAGCTTAAGTGGCCAAGTTTAACTCGAACTAACCTTGGTCGGCCTCCCAAAAAAGAGAATTTACTTAACAAAATTAGTTTAACTTAAGAAACTCATTTAATGTTTTCTCAATCGACAACGTGTTCAATTCTCACGTCCAAAAGGATAAATTTGGATTCCATTTAATTTTCTTCCTATTTCCATTTATTTTCTCTAACTTTCTCTTCTAATTCTCAAGAAGAAAGTCTCTCTAATGCTCTTTGTCGTTCTCCAACCTTCTCTCCTTTGTTCTTGGAAATAATTACCATAGGCAACTAATAGTTTCATTAGCTTAAGTGGCTAAGTTTAACTCAAACTAATCTTGCTTAGCCTCCCAGAAAGAGAATCTACTGAGTAATTGTAGCTTAACGATATTTGTTTTACTTAAGCACATCATTTAAGGTTTTGTAAATTACCTAAGTGTTCAATTCTCAAGTCTAAACGGATGATTTGAATTCGATTTAATTTAAATCCTATTTCTTTTCCTTTTATCTAACTTTCTCTTCTAGCTCTCAAGAAGAATGTTTCTCTTTAACTCGTCGGTCCTTCTTCTCCCTTCTCCATTTTGTTCTTGAACAAATTAGGTTAGGCAACTAATAGCTTCATTAGCTTAAGTGGCCAAGCTTAACTCAAACTAATTTTTCTTGGCCTCCGTGAAAGAGAGTTTACGATGTAATTGTGGCTTAACGTTATTAGGAATACTTAAGCAACTCATTTAATGTTTTGTAAATCAGCTAAGTGTTCAATTCTCAAGTCCAAAACGATAGATTTGAATTCGATTTAATTTTCATCCAATTTCCCTTACATTTATTTCTCTCTAAATTTCTCTTTTACCACTTAAGATGGAAGTTTTTTTTTCTCACTCTCTTCGTCCTTATCCATGCTTATCTCTTTTGTTCTACGAACTAATTAGTTTTGGCGACTAATAGTTTCATCAGATTAACTGGCCAAGTTCGACTCAAACTAATCTTGCTTAGCCTCCAAGAAAAAGAAGTTACTGAGTAATTGTAACTTAACAATATAAGTCATTCACCCCATAAAAACAATATAAGTTTAGTTTAAGCAACTCATTTAATGTTTTCTAAATCGCCTAAACGTTCAATTCTCCTGTCAAAAACATTAATTTGAATTTGCTTTAATTATCATTGGGTTCAATGTGCTGTATCTGTGGTAGAGACTGGGGGCTTGTAGGAGAGGTCATCTATTTATTGAGCTTGTGGGTTGTTGTTTTGTGTGCTTTGTTTGTTGTTTCTTACCTTTGTGGAGTCTGTTTGTATCTTTGACCATATATCTACCCCTAGTTTCCATCTATTATTTCTGATGGTAGGGGTTACTTGGGGATAAATGATATATGGGCAAATTTGGGTTTCTGTTCTTTTTCTGTTTGTTCTCCCGCTCTAGCGGGTTTGGGTTTGGTTGGTTTTGTAATCGTTTATTTATTGTTGTTGCGCGTGCCTGGGGTATGCCCCTTGTAAACTTGTATATTTCATTGTCTTTAATTTATGACTTACTCACCCAAAAAAAAAATCATCCTATTTCCCTTTCTTTTCTCAAGCCTTCTCTTCTAACTCTCAAGAAGAGAAGAATGTTTCTCTTTAACTCTCCTAGTACTTCTCATCCCTTCTCCCTTTTGTTCTTGAACAAATTAGGTTAGGCAAACTAATAGCTTCATTAGCTTATGTGACCAAGCTTAACTCAAGCTAATTTCTTTTGGCCTCCATGAAAGAGAGTTTACTGAGTAATTGTAGCTTAACGATATTAGGATTACTTAAGCAACTCATTTAATGTTTTGTAAATCAGCTAAGTGTTCAATTCTCAAGTCCAAAAGGATAGATTTGAATTCGATTTAATTTTCATCCTATTTCCTTTACATTTATTTCTCTCTAAATTTCTCTTTTACCACTCAAGATGGAAGTTTTTTTTTTCTCACTCTCTTCGTCCTTCTCCATGCTTCTCTCCTTTGTTCTACGAACTAATTAGCTTTGGCGACTAATAGTTTCATCAGATTAACTGGCCAAGTTCGACTTAAACTAATCTTGCTAAGTCTCCAAGAAAGAGAAGTTATTGCGTAATTGTAACCTAACAATATCAGTTTGGATTGGTGCGGAGGTGTGGTGCTTCCTTACTTCGAAGTTACATGAGGCTGCTGCAAGTGTATTTATATCATGGTGTGGAGGGGTGGTGTTTGATTGCTGCACAGGTTCAGGTGGCAGTTGGCAAGGCTAAACAATCACTTGAATGGTGGTGTGGAGTTGTTCTTCGCTGTTTCGGCAGTTCCAGATTACTTCATTTCGATCAGGTTTACAGTATGGCTTGGAGGTATGGTGGCTGCTTGCTGTGTAGATGTAGAAGGCAGTCGGAAGAGTGTATATATACAGTGGTGATGGCTGCTTCAAGCGCCTTGCTGTGGTATATGAGAGAGTTAATCAGTTGTCTTCCTTATCGTTTGTTCATAATTTTATTGTGTAATTTCGTCTACCCCCTACGGGCTGTGTAGAAGGACTTTAGGGCATTTCATAGGGTTGTGCTATAGACATTCAAGCAAAAATGATGGGATGGGTCTGTTTTGGTATTCCCATCAGGGTCTCTTGGGGATTTTATCTTTGTATGGTAATGCTACAGGTGCCTATTCCTACGGGTTGTGTAGAGGGTCTTTTGTTGTTGTGTACTTTTAGCTGGGGTGGTTTTGTGTGGGATGCTGGTTACTTATTTTGTACAAAGTCCCTATCCATTACTGGACATGGCCTCTGTACAAACCGATTGGCTAGTATCTTCTTACTGCTTCCCCGAGCTTCGAATGTAGATTCTTTCGGCTTTGTATAGTTTTCTCTGTTGTTGTTTATGTCTTGGCTGGGCCTCGGTGGTCTGTGCCTAGGTTTGTGCGGTGTTTTGCTAGTAGGGCCTGGGGTATGCCCCTTGTAATCGTGTAAATCTTTATGTTTTATTTTATTTCTTATTCACCCAAAAAAAAAGAAACAATATCAGTTTAGCTTAAGCAACTCATTTAATGTTTTCTAAATCTCCTAAGCATTCAATTCTCCTGTCAAAAATCATTAATTTGAAATTGCTTTAATTATCATCCTATTTCCCTTTCTTTTCACTCTCAAGAAGAGAAGAATGTTTCTCGTTAACTCTCCCGGTCCTTCTCGTCCCTTCTCCGTTTTGTTATTGAACAAATTAGGTTAGGCAATTAATAGCTTCATTAGCTTAAGTGGCCAAGCTTAACTCAAACTAATTTTTCTTCACCTCCATGAAATAGAGTTTACTAAGTAATTGTAGCTTAACCATATTAGGATTACTTAAGCAACTCATTTAATGTTTTGTAAATCAGCGAAGTGTTCAATTCTCAAGTCCAAAACGATAGATTTGAATTCGATTTAATTTTCATCCTATTTCCCTTACATTTATTTCTCTGTTAATTTCTCTTTTACCACTCAAGATCGAAGTTTTTTTCTCTCTCTCTTCGTCCTTCTCCACGCTTCTCTCTTTTGTTCTACGAACTAATTAGCTTTGGCGAGTAATAGTTTCATCAGATTAACTGGCCAGGTTCAATTCAAACTAATCTTGCTTAGCCTCCAAGAAAGAGAAGTCAGTGAGTAATATTAATTTAACAATATAAGTTTAGCTCAAGCAACTCATGTTTTCTAAATCGCCTAAGCGTTCAATTCTCCTGTCAAAAGTCATTAATTTGAATTTGCTTTAATTATCATCCTATTTCCCTTTCTTTTCTCCAGCCTTCTCTTCCAACTCTCAAGAAGAAAGTTTCTCTCTAACTCTCTCCGTCAATCTCTCTTTTGTTGTAGGAACTAATTTGGTTAGGCAACTAATAGTCTCATTATCTTAATAAGTGGCCAACTTTAACTCAAACTACTTACCCAAAAAAAACTTTAACTCAAACTAATCTTTGTTAGCCTCCAGAAAAGAGAATTTACTTAACGAAATTAGTTCAACTTAGGAAACTCATTTAATTTTTTCTCAATGAACCACATGTTTTGAGTCGGGAAAACTTCTAACTGAGGTTAATAGCACCATCATTGCCCTCATCCCTAAGGTTCCTAATCCCGGGAAAGTTGGTGACTATAGGCCTATATCCTGTTGCAACACCATCTATAAGTGTATTGCTAAGATTATAGCCAACAGGATCAAGATTGTTCTCCCTGAGCTTATTGACCCCGTTCAATCTGCCTTTGTCCAAGGTAGAAGGATATCGGATAATATCTTCCTCTCTCAGGAGTTTTTGAGGGGTTACCATAGAAATTCTGCCAACCCCAAGTGTGCTATGAAAGTGGATATCATGAAGGCTTATGATAGTGTTAGGTGGGAGTTTATTATCGATATTCTTAAGGCAATGGCCTTTCCTCCTAGAATGATCAATTGGATCACTGCCTGCATTACGAGCCCTTCATTCTCTATATGCATTAATGGTAGTCTCCATGGTTACTTCAAGGGTGCTAGGGGTCTTAGACAAGGAGACCCAATGTCTCCTTACCTTTTTGTCCTTGCCATGGAAATCCTCGCTCGTATTTTTGACGAGAAGTCTACACATCCTCTTTTCAAATTTCATTGGAGGTGTGAGAAAACAAAGATTGTCAATCTTTGTTTTGCTGATGACCTTATGATCTTTTGTAAAGGCGATGTCCCCACTGTGGAACTGATCATGCAAGGGCTTGATGAATTCAAAAAGCTATCTGGCCTTACCCCTAGCACCCACAAGAGCAATATCTACTTTTCGGGGTGTAGTCCTAATTTGAGGGAGAATATCCTTAAAGTTGCTAAATTTAAGGAGGGTATTCTTCCTGTCAGGTACCTTGGTGTGCCTCTTATCACCACGAAACTTAGGGCTTTTGATTGTCAGGTTCTCATTGATAGTATCACCAAAAGGATTAAAAGCTGGACTAACAGGGCTCTCTCCTTTGCTGGTAGAACCCAGCTTATCCAAACTATCCTTTTCTCCATGCAAGTGTATTGGTCTAGTTTGTTTATTCTCCCTAAGAAAGTTGTTAAAGAGATTGAGAGTCTCTTAAGGGCCTTTCTTTGGTCTGGTAATGAACTTAAAAAGCATAGTGCAAAGATTGCTTGGGATAGAGTTTGTGCTCCTAAGAATGAGGGCGGCCTTGGCTTTAAATCCTTGGAAACTTGGAATAGGGCTGCCATTGCTAAACATGTGTGGTTCTTGTTTTCGGGTGGTGAGATGTCTATGTGGTGCCAGTGGGTTAAATCCTACTTACTCAAAGGCAAAAGTTTCTGGAAAGTTAAAGTCCCTCCTGATTCATCGTGGGTCTGGAGGAAGATCTTATCCCTTAGGAGCTGTGTCTATCCTTTGATAGCTCATAAAATTGGGAATGGGGAGTCAACCTTTCTCTGGTATGATAATTGGCACCCTCTTGGGTCCCTTTTGGGTAGATATAGGAATAGAATTCTCTATGACTCTTGTCTTAATAGTGAAACCAAGGTTAAGCAGATTGTTGAGGGTAAGTCTTGGAAGTGGCCTAATCCTATTTCTTGGGAAATCAGGGATTTAATCTCCTCAACTCCTGGTAGTTGTATCCCTGACTCTTCCCAAAAAGATCTTCCTTTTTGGAACTTGAACTCTAATGGGGAATTCACAATTAATTCTGCCTGGGAGCACTGGAGGCATAAGTTTAACAAAGTGTCCTGGTATAAGCTTCTTTGGGGAAACCCAATGATCCCTAGAGTTAGTTTTATTGTTTGGGTTGCCATTCATTCCAGATTAAATACTGGGGACAGATTACAGCAGTTTGGTCTTACTTCTAACCCTAAGTGTCCATTCTGCCAGGGTCCTGTTGAGAGCCATTCTCATCTTTTCTTCGACTGTGTGTTCTCCACTAGGGTCTGGAATGCTCTCAAAGCTAAATCAAATGTTGACTGGCCTGATATTCATTGGCCTAACTTGATTGATTATGCCACAAAAGTGACTAAGGGTAAATCTCTGAGATCTATTGTTAGCAGATTATCCTTTTTGTGCACCATTTATCATATATGGATTGAAAGGAACAATAGAATCTTCAACAAAGAATTTAAACCTGAAGAGGTAGTTACTAAAGCAATTACTCAGATGATTAGGGATAGAATTTTGTCTTTGAACAACTTGCCTAGATCTACAGGTGATGATTGGTTTCTCGCACAGTGGAACTTGTCGGGCTCTATATTGAAGGCCCTTGCTTCAAGCAATGGATGATTGGCGAGTGATGTGAGTTTACTACATGAGAGTTGAGTGATGGTGAGCAGAAATGAGAGTTATACTAATATGTTTTCTATTTTGTAGCAAGATGCAGTGGATTTTACAGGATATGAGAGTTGAGTGTTGTGAGATATCTATTCCATTACAGAGTTGTGAGTGCATACACTGTGGGTTGAGTTTGGTGAGCCCTGATATGAGTGTTATACTAATGCTACTATATATGGTAAAGTTTTATTTGCAGGTTAAGGAAGCTGTTACAGAGGGATGTGAGTTCCTATATTGTGGGTTGAGTGAAGTGAGCTTATATAATGTGTGTTTGTGCCTAATGTGGGTCATGAAATCTGTATATCCTCTTTTAGATACTGCTCATCAATCTCCTCTTTTTGGGCAGGTTGTTGTGAGCTGGAGCCCAGATTTTTGTGGCTTGGTAATCACTCCTTCCTTGATGTTGCATTCTGCTGCTGATTGGAGGAGCCCAGGTCTTTCTGGTTATGTGTGGCCTCTCAGTTGCATGTCTTCCGATGTTTGTCTGCAGATGGTTCCTCGGTTTGTTCTATGGATTGGTAATGGCTACTGTATGAGCCATTCTAGTTTAAGGGGTGTTGGTGGTGGCTGCTCTAAGCGCCGTGCCTCATTCCCGAGTTGTAACTTTCTTTTTATTTTGTCGTTTATGGTTATGTTTTGTCCTAAACCTACGGGCTGTGTAGGTAACAGGTTTTTCTTTAGTTTGGTAACTGGTTCTATGGCTGCTGGTATTGCTGTTAAAGGGATGGAAGCCTTGATTTTTGATTACTTTATCATTAAAAGCACGGAGCCTGCTGGCTGCTGGGTTTTCCTCCTGGTTTCATGTTTTTTCTGTAAGCTGTGCATGGATGAGCAGATTAGTATGGTCCCCCACCTGTTTGTTTGTGTTCATATGTCCCACATGTCTGTTATGGGATGTACGAACTTTTTTGTGGCATCGGGTTTCTTGGGTTGTTTCCTGGTTTTGATTATCATGATGGCTTATGTAATATTGTTGTGGACAGTCCATTAGGCTTTGTCGGTTTTTGGATGTTTTTAGTTTTTTTGGCTGGCTGTTCTAGGTTGTTTCTTGTATTTAGTGGTTAGGGCTTGGGGCATGCCCCTTGTATATGTGTAATCTTTCTGTCTTTATTTATGTCTTATTCACCCAAAAAAAAAAAATGAACCACATGTTCAATTCTCATGTCCAAAAGGATAAATTTGAATTCCCTTTAATTTTCTTCCTTTTTCCATTTATTTTCTCAAGCTTTCTCTTCAAATTCTCAAGAAGAAAGTTTCTCTCTAAATCTCGCCGTCCTTCTCCAACCTGCTCTCTTTTGTTCTAGGAATTAATTACCTTAGGCAACTAATAGTTTCATTGGCTTAAGTGGCCAAGTCTCAGACTAATCTTGCTTAGCCTCCGAGAAAGAGAATCTACTGAGTAATTGTAGCTTAACGATATTGGTTTAACTTAGGCACCTCATTTAAGGTTTTGTAAATCACCTCAAGTCCATCCACCCAAAAAAAAATTCTCAAGTCCAAATGGATGATTTGAATTCGCTTTAATTTTAATCCTATTTATTTTTCTTTTTTATCTAACTTTCTCTTCTAGCTCTCAAGAAGAATGTTTCTCTTTAACTTTCTCGTCCTTCTCCTCCCTTCTCACTTTTGTTCTTGAACTAATAAGGTTAGGCAACTAATAGCTTCATTAGCTTAAGTGGCCAAACTTAACTCAAACTAATTTTTCTTGGCCTCCATGAAAGAGAGTTTACTGAGTAATTTTGGCATAACGATATTAGGATTACTTAAGCAACTCATTTAATGTTTTGTAAATCAGCTAAGTGTTCAATTCTCAAGTCCGAAAGCATAAATTTAAATTCGATTTAATTTTCATCCTATTTTCCTTACATTTATTTCTCTCTAAATTTCTCTTTTCCACTCAAGAAGGAAGTTTTTTTTCTCACTCTCTTCGTCCTTCTCCATGCTTCTCTCTTTTGTTCTAGGAACTAATTAGTTTTGGCGAGTAATAGTTTCATTAGATTAACTGGCCAGGTTCAATTCAAACTAATCTTGCCTAGCCTCCAAGAAAGAGAAGTCACTGAGTAATATAAATTTAACAATATGAGTTTAGCTCAAGCAGCTCATTTAATGTTTTCTAAATTGCCTAAGCGTTCAATTCTCTTGTCAAAAATCATTAATTTGAATTTGCTTTAATTATCATCCTATTTCCCTTTCTTTTCTCCAGCCTTCTCTTCTAACTCTCAAGAAGAAAGTTTCTCTCTAACTCTTTCCATCCTTCTCCGTCAATCTCTCTTTTGTTGTAGGAACTAATTTGTTTAGGCAACTAATAGTTTCATTAGCTTAATAAGTGGCCAACTTTAACTCAAACTAATCTTTGTTAGCCTCCAGAAAAGAGAATTTACTTAACAAAATTAGTTTAACTTAGGAAACTCATTTAATGTTTTCTCAATGAACCACATGTTCAATTCTCATGTCCAAAAGGATAAATTTTAATTCCCTTTAATTTTCTTCCTTTTTCCATTTATTTTCTCAAGCTTTCTCTTCAAATTCTCAAGAAGAAAGTTTCTCTCTAACTCTCGCCGTCCTTCTCCAACCTGCTCTCTTTTGTTCTAGGAAATAATTACCTTAGGCAACTAATAGTTTCATTAGCTTAAGTGGCCAAGTTTAACTCAAACTAATCTTGCTTAGCCTCCGAGAAAGAGAATCTACTGAGTAATTGTAGCTTAAAGATATTGGTTTAAGTTAGGCACCTCATTTAAGGTTTTGTAAATCACCTAAGTGTTCAATTCTCAAGTCCAAACGGATGATTTGAATTCACTTTAATTATAATCCTATTTCTTTTTCTTTTTTATCTAACTTTCTCTTCTAGCTCTCAAGAAGAATGTTTCTCTTTAACTCTCTCGGTCCTTCTCCTCCCTTCTCTTATTTGTTCATGAACTAATAAGGTTAGGCAACTAATAGCTTCATTAGCTTAAGTGGCCAAACTTAACTCAAACTAATTTTTCTTGGCCTCCATGAAAGAGAGTTTACTGAGTAATTGTAACTTAACGATATTGGGATTACTTAAGTAACTCATTTAATGTTTTGTAAATCAGCTAAGTGTTCAATTCTCAAGTCCAAAAGGATAAATTTGAATTCGATTTAATTTTCATCCTATTTCCCTTACATTTATTTCTCTCTAAATTTCTCTTTTGCCACTCAAGATGGAAGCTATTTTTCTTACTCTTTTCGTCCTTCTCCATGCTTCTCTCTTTTGTTCTACGAACTAATTAGCTTTGGCGGGTAATAGTTTCATCAGGTTAACTGGCCAAGTTCGACTCAAACTAATCTTGCTTAGCATCCAAGAAAGAGAAGTTACTGTGTAATTGTAACTTAGCAATATAAGTTTAGGTCAAGCAAGTCATTTAATCTTTTCTAAATCGCCTAAGCGTTCAATTCTCCTGTCAAAAATCATTAATTTGAATTTGCTTTAATTATCATCCTATTTCACTTTCTTTTCTCTAGCCTTCTCTTCTATCTCTAAAGAAGAAAGCTTCTCTCTAACTCTCTCTGTCCTTATCCGTCGTTCTCTCTTTTGTTCTAGGAACTAATTTTTTTGGGTGGAACTAATTTGGTTAGGCAACTAATAGCTTCATTAGCTTAAGTGGCCAATTTACTTAACGAAATTAGTTTAACTTAAGAAACTCATTTAATGTTTTCTCAATCAACAACGTGTTCAATTCTCACATCCAAAAGGATAAATTTGAATTCCCTTTAATTTTCTTTCTATTTCCATTTATTTTCTCTTTCTCTACTAATTCTCAAGATGGAAGTTTCTCTCTAACCCTCTCTGTCCTTCTTCAATCTTCTCTCTTTTGTTCTAGGAAATAATTTTTTTTGGGGGTAAGTAAATTCTAGGAAATAATTGCCTTGGGCAACTAATAGTTTCATTAGCTTAAGTGGCAAAGTTTAACTCAAACTAATCTTGCATAGCCTCCCAGAAAGAGAATCTACTGAGTAATTATAGCTTAACAATATTGGTTTAACTTAAGCACCTCATTTAAGGTTTTGTAAATCACCAAGTGTTCAATTCTCAAGTCCAAATGGATGATTTGAATTCGCTTTAATTTTAATCCTATTTCTTTTTCTTCTTCTTTTTTTAGGTAAATAAGTCATAAAATAAAAACAATGAAATTTTACAGGTTTACAAGGGGCTTATCCCAGGCACGCGCAACAACAAATAAAAAAATGAACAAAACCATCTCCT
Organism: Camellia granthamiana; assembly: GCA_036172215.1. Taxonomy (NCBI): domain Eukaryota; kingdom Viridiplantae; phylum Streptophyta; class Magnoliopsida; order Ericales; family Theaceae; genus Camellia; species Camellia granthamiana. Next base: position 106,733,049 of record CM069916.1, on the reverse strand, counting down.
GTTTCTTTTTCTTTTATCTAACTTTCTTTTCTAGCTCTCAAGAAAGAATGTTTCTATTTAACTCTCTCGGTCCTTCTCCTCCCTTCTCTCTTTTGTTCTTGAACTAATTAGGTTAGGCAACTAATAGCTTCATTAGCTTAAGTGGCGAAGCTTAACACAAACTAATTTTTCTTGGCCTCCATGAAAGAGAGTTTACTGAGTAACTGTAGCTTAACGATATTAGGAATACTTAAGCAACTCATTCAATGTTTTGCAAATCATCTAAGTGTTCAATTCTCAAGTCCAAAAGGATAAATTTGAATTCGATTTAATTTTAATCCTATTTCCCTTACATTTATTTCTCTCTAAATTTATCTTTTGCCATTCAAGATGGAAGTTATTTTTCTCACTCTCTTCGTCCTTCTCCATGCTTCTCTCTTTTGTTCTACGAACTAATTAGCTTTGGCGGGTAATAGTTTCATCAGATTAACTGGCCAAGTTCGACTCAAACTAATCTTGCTTAGCCTCCAAGAAAGAGAAGTTACTGAGTAACTGTAACTTAGCAATATAAGTTTAGTTCAAGCAAGTCATTTAATCTTTTCTAAATCGCCTAAGCGTTCAATTCTCCTGTCAAAAATCATTAATTTGAATTTGCTTTAATTATCATCCTATTTCCCTTTCTTTTCTCTAGACTTCTCTTCTAGCTCTCAAGAAGAAAGCTTCTCTCTAACTTTCTCTGTCCTTATCCGTCGTTCTCTCTTTTGTTCTAGGAACTAATTTGGTTAGGCAACTAATAGCTTCATTAGCTTAAGTGGCCAAGTTTAACTCGAACTAACCTTGGTCGGCCTCCCAAAAAAGAGAATTTACTTAACAAAATTAGTTTAATTTAAGAAACTCATTTAATGTTTTCTCAATCGACAACGTGTTCAATTCTCACGTCCAAAAGGATAAATTTGAATTCCATTTAATTTTCTTCCTATTTTCGTTTATTTTCTCTAACTTTCTCTTCTAATTCTCAAGAAGAAAGTCTCTCTAATTCTCTTTGTCCTTCTCCATCCTTCTCTCTTTTGTTCTTGGAAATAATTACCATAGGCAACTAATAGTTTCATTAGCTTAAGTGGCTAAGTTTAACTCAAACTAATCTTGCTTAGCCTCCCAGAAAGAGAATCTACTGAGTAATTGTAGCTTAATGATATTGGTTTTACTTAAGCACATCATTTAAGGTTTTGTAAATCACCTAAGTGTTCAATTCTCAAGTCTAAAAGGATGATTTGAATTCGATTTAATTTAAATCCTATTTCTTTTCCTTTTATCTAACTTTCTCTTCTAGTTCTCAAGAAGAATGTTTCTCTTTAACTCTCCGGTCCTTCTTGTCCCTTCTCCATTTTGTTCTTGAACAAATTAGGTTAGGCAACTAATAGCTTCATTAGCTTAAGTGGCCAAGCTTAACTCAAACTAATTTTTCTTGGCCTCCGTGAAAGAGAGTTTACGATGTAATTGTGGCTTAACAATATTAGGAATACTTAAGCAACTCATTTAATGTTTTGTAAATCAGGTAAGTGTTCAATTCTCAAGTCCAAAACGATAGATTTGAATTCGATTTAATTTTCATCCAATTTCCCTTACATTTATTTCTCTCTAAATTTCTCTTTTACCACTTAAGATGGAAGTTTTTTTTTTTCTCACTCTCTTCGTCCTTATCCATGCTTATCTCTTTTGTTCTACAAACTAATTAGTTTTGTCGACTAATAGTTTCATCAGATTAACTGGCCAAGTTTGACTCAAACTAATCTTGCTTAGCCTCCAAGAAAGAGAAGTTACTGTGTAATTGTAACTTAACAATATAAGTCATTCACCCCATAAAAACAATATAAGTTTAGTTTAAGCAACTCATTTAATGTTTTCTAAATCGCCTAAACGTTCAATTCTCCTGTCAAAAACATTAATTTGAATTTGCTTTAATTATTTCTTTTCTCGCCTTCTTTTCTAACTCTCAAGAAGAGAAGAATGTTTCTCTTTAACTCTCCTAGTACTTCTCATCCCTTCTCCCTTTTGTTCTTGAACAAATTAGGTTAGGCAAACTAATAGCTTCATTAGCTTAAGTGACCAAGCTTAACTCAAGCTAATTTCTTTTGGCCTCCATGAAAGAGAGTTTACTTAGTAATTGTAGCTTAACGATATTAGGATTACTTAAGCAACTCATTTAATGTTTTGTAAATCAGCTAAGTGTTCAATTCTCAAGTCCAAAAGGATAGATTTGAATTCGATTTAATTTTCAGCCTATTTCCTTTACATTTATTTCTCTCTAAATTTCTCTTTTACCACTCAAGATGGAAGTTTTTTTTTTTCTTACTCTCTTCGTCCTTCTCCATGCTTCTCTCTTTTGTTCTAAGAACTAATTAGCTTTGGCGACTAATAGTTTCATCAGATTAACTGCCCAAGTTCGACTCAAACTAATCTTGCTAAGTCTCCAAGAAAGAGAAGTTACTGCGTAATTGTAACCTAACAATATCAGTTTGGATTGGTGCGGAGGTGTGGTGCTTCCTTACTTCGAAGTTACATGAGGCTGCTGCAAGTGTATTTATATCATGGTGTGGAGGGGTGGTGTTTGATTGCTGCACAGGTTCAGGTGGCAGTTGGCAAGGCTAAACAATCACTTGAATGGTGGTGTGGAGTTGTTCTTCGCTGTTTCGGCAGTTCCAGATTGCTTCATTTCGATCAGGTTTATAGTATGGCTTGGAGGTATGGTGGCTGCTTGCTGTGTAGATGTAGAAGGCAATCGGAAGAGTGTATATATACAGTGGTGATGGCTGCTTCAAGCGCCTTGTTGTGGTATATGAGAGAGTTAATCAGTTGTCTTCCTTATTGTTTGTTCATAATTTTATTGTGTAATTTCGCCTACCCCCTACGGGCTGTGTAGGAGGACTTTAGGGCATTTCATAGGGTTGTGCTATAGACATTCAAGCAAAAATGATGGGATGGGTCTGTTTTGGTATTCCCATCAGGGTCTCTTGGGGATTTTATCTTTGTATGGTAATGCTACAGGTGCCTATTCCTACGGGTTGTGTAGAGGGTCTTTTGTTGTTGTGTACTTTTAGCTGGGACGGTTTTGTGTAGGATGCTGGTTACTTATTTTGTACAAAGTCCCTATCCATTACTGGACATGGCCTCTGTACAAACCAATTGGCAAGTATCTTCTTACTGCTTCCCCGAGCTTCGAATGTAGATTCTTTCGGCTTTGTATAGTTTTCTCTGTTGTTGTTTATGTCTTGGCTGGGCCTCGGTGGTCTGTGCCGAGGTTTGTGCGGTGTTTTGCTAGTAGGGCTTGGGGTATGCCCCTTGTAATCGTGTAAATCTTTCTGTTTTATTTTATTTCTTATTCACCCAAAAAAAAAAAAAAAACAATATCAGTTTAGCTTAAGCAACTCATTTAATGTTTTCTAAATCTCCTAAGCATTCAATTCTCCTGTCAAAAATCATTAATTTGAAATTGCTTTAATTATCATCCTATTTCCCTTTCTTTTCACTCTCAAGAAGAGAAGAATGTTTCTCGTTAACTCTCCCGGTCCTTCTCGTCCCTTCTCCGTTTTGTTATTGAACAAATTAGGTTAGGCAACTAATAGCTTCATTAGCTTAAGTGGCCAAGCTTAACTCAAACTAATTTTTCTTCGCCTCCGTGAAATAGAGTTTACTAAGTAATTGTAGCTTAACCATATTAGGATTACTTAAGCAACTGATTTAATGTTTTGTAAATCAGCGAAGTGTTCAATTCTCAAGTCCAAAACGATAGATTTGAATTCGATTTAATTTTCATCCTATTTCCCTTACATTTATTTCTCTATTAATTTCTCTTTTACCACTCAAGATCGAAGTTTTTTTTTCTCTCTCTTCGTCCTTCTCCACGCTTCTCTCTTTTGTTCTACGAACTACTTAGCTTTGGTGAGTAATAGTTTCATCAGATTAACTGGCCAGGTTCAATTCAAACTAATCTTGCTTAGCCTCCAAGAAAGAGAAGTCACCGAGTAATATTAATTTAACAATATAAGTTTAGCTCAAGCAACTCATGTTTTCTAAATCGCCTAAGCGTTCAATTCTCCTGTCAAAAGTCGTTAATTTGAATTTGCTTTAATTATCATCCTATTTCCCTTTCTTAATCAAACTGGTAGAATTGGTGTTGGTTGGGATCCAAATTTTTGTAAGGTTGATCAGTTATTTGCCTCAGATCAATATATTTTTTGTGAGATTACTGATCTTACTCAGTCTTCAACTTTTTTAGCATGTTTTGTGTATGCTGATAATAATCACTCTTTGAGAAGGGTCTTTTTTGAAACCATGGTTAAATTATCCCATTCTCAGTCCAATTGTCCCATTGCCTTCATAGGGGACTTTAATGCTACTAGATTTAGTCATGAGAAGTTTGGAGGCTCTCAGACTTGGAATTCTGTTAAAGAGGAATTTAATTCTTATATCCTTGCCTCTGAGCTTGTTGATTTGTCTTACTCTGGGTGCCAATTTACTTGGGCTAACAAGAGAGATTCTGGAGAGTATATAGCTACTAAAATTGATAGAGTTTTGGTTAATGAAGCTTGGCTTGATCATTTTCCCAACTCTATTGCTGTGTTTTTACCTTCCATTGTATCTGACCACTCTCCTGCTATTGTTACTGTCTCTGATACTATTATCTCTTATAAGAAACCTTTTAAATTCTTTAATTTCTGGTCCAAACATAAGGACTTTCTTCCTTTGGTTTCTAATGAGTGGAGTCAGTACATTCACGGTGTTCCCATGTTTCGGGTCTGTCAAAAGCTTAGAAATTTAAAATCTGGTTTGAAAGATCTTAACAAGAAAGACTTTAGTGATATTTCTACTAGAGTCCTTGTTGCTAAGTCTGATCTTGAATCTATTCAATGGAAACTTGACAAAGATCCTAGCAATCTAGATTTGCAGACTCTTGAGAGAACTAACTACAGGCTTTATGTGGATTTATGTGCTGCGGAGGAGAGCCTTGCTCATCTAAAATCCAGAGTTGACTGGTTGGGCTTGAGGGATAGGAATACCAAATTCTTCTTCAGATCTGTTAAGAGCAATATTAATAGAAGTAAAATTCTTGGCATTGAGTTGGAAGATGACAATCTGTCCTCTAAGCTTGAGGACATTCATGGGGCTTTCATTAGCTTTTTCACAAATCTTTTTGGTACCCCGCTTAGTGACCAGTACAATGGTTTTGATAGGATTAATTCTCTTGTCCAGTCTAGAGTCTCTATGGAACAATCTATTTTGCTTGGTAGTCCCGTCACTGACAAAGAAATCAAGGATGTTGTTTGGTCTCTGAAGGCTAATAAAGCCCCTGGCCCGGACGGGTTTACGGGTAGTTTTTTTAAGGCTTCTTGGGACATTATGGGAAAGGAGGTCACTCAAGCAATTAGAACTTTTTTTCAGTCTGGTAAACTTCTCTCTGAGGTTAACAGCACTATTATTGCTCTCATTCCTAAGGTTCCTAATCCCTTGAGAGTGGGTGACTTTAGACCTATTTCTTGTTGCAACACAATCTATAAGTGCATAGCTAAGATTATTGCCAACAGAATTAAGGTCGTCCTTCTTGATCTGATTGACCCTGTCCAATCTACTTTTGTGCAAGGGAGGAGGATATCTGATAATATCTTTCTGTCCCAAGAGCTCATGAGAGGTTATCATCGCCAATCTGTTACTCCTAAATGTGCAAAGAAAGTTGACATCATGAAAGCTTATGACACTGTTAGATGGGAGTTTGTTATTGATGTTCTGAAGGCCATGGCCTTTCCTCCTTCCATGATTTCCTGGATCAAGGCTTGTATCACGAGCCCGTCATTTTCTATATGTATCAATGGGAGCTTACATGGCTACTTCGAGGGAGCTAGAGGGCTTAGGCAAGGTGACCCTATGTCCCCTTACCTTTTTGTCTTGGCTATGGAGATCCTGGCTAGGATCCTGGCTGAGAAGTCCAAGCATCCTCTCTTTAAGTTCCATTGGAGATGTGAGAAAACTAAGATTGTTAATTTGTGCTTTGCTGATGATCTCATGATATTTAGCAGAGGGGATGTGCCCACAGTGCAAATGATTATGCATGGGCTTGAGGAGTTTCAAAGTCTTTTGGGGCTTAAGCCTAGTGCTGCAAAGAGTAATATCTTTTTCTGTGTTGTAGCCCTAGTCTTAGGGAGGATATTCTTCAGATTGTCAACTTCAAGGAAGGTTCTCTTCCTATCAAATATCTGGGTGTTCCCTTAATTACTACTAAGTTGAGAGCTAGTGATTGCCATCAGCTCATTGACAGAATCACTAGTAGAATTAAGAATTGGACCAATAAGGTACTTCCTTATGCTGGTAGAGCACAACTTATCCAAACCATTCTATTTTCCATGCAAGTTTATTGGTCATCTTTGTTCATCCTCCCTAAGAAGGTTGTTAGAGAAATTGAGAACTTACTTAGGGCTTTTCTCTGGTCAGGTATGGAGTTGAAGAAGCATAGTGCTAAAATTGCTTGGGATAAGGTTTGTGCTCCCAAGAATGAAGGTGGTCTGGGCTTTAAATCTCTGGAGGTTTGGAATAGAGCTGCTATTGCCAAACATATTTGGTTCCTGTTCTCGAGGGGTGATAGGTCGATGTGGTGCCATTGGGTTAAATCCTATCTTCTCAAAGGTAGGAGCTTTTGGAAAGTCAATGTTCCTAATGACCCTTCTTGGGTCTGGAGGAAGATTCTTTCCCTTAGGGAGTCTATCTTTCCTCTCATCTTACATAAGATTGGGAATGGTAATGCTACCTTTTTGTGGCATGATAATTGGCATCCGGTGGGTTCTATTTGGGAAAAATTTGGGGATAGGATTATCTATGATTCTGGGCTCTCTAGGGAGGCTAAAGTGAGCAATATTGTTAATGGGGATTCCTGGAATTGGCCCTTCCCTAACTCTTGGGAAATCAGAGATCTCATTTCTTTGACTCCATCCTCCTTTAAACCTAGGTCTTCGAGTCTTGATATTCCTATCTGGACTCTTACCCAAAATGGTGATTTCTCCATCCAATCTGTTTGGAACCATTGGAGAGATAAATTTGATAAGGTGGCTTGGTACAAATTGTTGTGGGGTCCATTTATTATACCCAAAGTCAGTTTCATTTGCTGGATTGCTTTGCATGGCAAGCTTAATACCGGGGATAGGTTAGAATCTTTTGGTCTGAGGGATGACTTCAAGTGCTCTTTTTGATCTTCTTTTTTATTTATTTAGATCTCACAGATTAAAATCCATGATGATGATACAGTTTGAAGCTTCTTTCTCATTCTGTTCACGTTTTTTCTTTTTTCTTCATTTTTTTTTTTATAATTTCCTCTCACCAAAATGACATCATTTTGGCAAGAATTAATCTCAACCTTTCATTTCATTAGTGGGACACGTGTCGGATCCATCTCATTCACTCTAGGGGATCCCTCTAGAGAGGCTAATTTCCTTGACTATGCTATTTTCATAACTTTAGTCCTACTTTAGGGTGTGTTTTTAACTTTATTCCCATTTTAGGGTAAAACGGCTTTTCAAAAATCGTGTTTTACAATTAAAATAATAATAAACTTTGAACACAGAAAATGACTTTAGAAAAGCCAGTTTTAATTAATTTTTAATTAATTATGAATTAATTAAAAACGATTTTGGTAAAACCATTTTTACATTAATTTTTTTTTTCAAATTTAATTTTCAACATATATATTTTTTGACCAAAAATATTTTTAATAAAAAACGGTTTTAGAAAAGTCATTTTTTGATCAAAAATATTTTTAATAAAAAACGGTTTTAGAAAAGTCATTTTTTGACCAAAATAGGGTGAAAAATGGTTTTAAAAAACTACTTTATTATTTTGAAAACATTACAAACCAAACAAGATTTTTAGAAAAAAAATTCCAAAATTATTCTACAAAGCCAAACCAAACATACCCTTATTTTTTTATATTTTTAATTAATTTTATTTTTTTTATGGATAAAAAATGTAAGAGGTAATGTGATCTAAAATGAATAAAAAGTTTAAAAAAAAAAAAATTACTTTCCAAAAACCCCAGAGAGAGAGAGAGATAAAAGATATTGGCCAGACGCATGGGTAATGAATAATGTTAGAAAGATATTGTTGGGATATGGAGTTGCAGATGTGAGAGTTAAAGTTTGTTCGAGATGTGTTATATAAGTACATTTTTTATTTTTAATTATATTATTTTTTATTTTTTTGTATATATTTTTTTGTAAAAAATTAAAAAATATATTTATTTAAATCATTCTAAATAATCTCTTAGAGGATGGAAAAAATAAGAAAAGAAAAATATTCGAAAAATATTAATTTATCATCTATAATGATGTGTTTGATAAATGTTAAATTTTAATTTATTAAATATTTTATTATGTAAAATTTAGCTTTAATATAATCATTAAAAATTATTTAAAAATAATAAATTAAAAAGACGTAACATTAAAGTTAGTCACAAATTGTAACGTTTTTGTTTTCAGTGTATATTTACAAAAATTTTATAAACTGATTTTTGTTTATTTCTTGTTTATTTTTAGAAAAACATAAACTACAAACGCGTTTGGTAATTGACAAAATGTTTTAAAAAATTTAAAAATATAAAAAAAAGTGAGAAATGACAAGTGGCGGCGGAAGACGGTGGTGGAAAGTAGTGACGGTGGGTGGTGGGTAGCTGGTGGTGGTGGGTGGTGGCGGGTGGGTGGGTGGGTGACGGTGGCGGGTGGTGGTGGGTGGCGGATGACGGGTGGTGGCGGGTGGTGGTGGTGGGTGGGTGGGTGACGATGGCGGGTGGTAGGTGGTAGCGAGTGGGTGGTGGTGGGTGGTGGTGGGTGGTGGTGGGTGGTGGTAGTAGGTGGGTGGCGGATGGTGGGTGGTGGTGGGTGGTGATGGTGGGTGAGTGGGTGACGGTGGGAGGTGGTATCGAGTGGGTGGTGGTGGTGGTGGTGGTGGTGGTCGTAGTGGGTGATGGATGATGGCGGCAGGTAGGTGGCAGATGGCGGGTGGTGGTGGGTGGGTGGGTGACGGTGGAGGGTGGTAGGTGTTAGCGAGTGGGTGGTGGTGGTGGTAGTGGTGGTGGTGGTGGGTGGTGGGTGGTGGTGGTGGCAGGTGGGTGGCGGGTGATGGTGGTGGTGGTGGTGGGTGGATGGCAAGTGGGTGGTGGTGGTGGGTGGCTGGTGGTGGCAGGTGGTGGATGGTAGTGGCAGGTGGGTGATGAGTGGTGGTGGCAAATAGGTGGCGGGTGGTGGTGGCGAGCGATGGATGGTGGTGGCGGGTGGATGATAGGTGGGTGGTGGGTGGTGGTGGTGGTGGTGGTGGTGGTGGTGGTGGCGAGTGTGTGGCAGGTAGGTGGTGGCTGGTGGGTAGCTAGTGGCTGGTGGTGGCAGATGGGTGGTGCGTGGTGGTGGCAGGTGGTGCATGGGGGGTGGGTGATGGTGGTGGAAAATAGTGATGGAAAATGGTGGCGGGTGATGACTAGTGTTGGGTGGTAAAAAAAAAAAAACTCAAAACTTAAAACGGAAACACATTTTTTGTGTTTTTATTTTTTGGTTAAATTTATAAACTGAGATCACTGATTTATAAATCAAAAATTTTACCAAACAAGTTTTTATTTAAATTTTTAAAATTTTATAAATATAAACAGAAAACTAAAAACGTAAGTGTTACCAAACAGTACCTAAATGTTTGAGATAAATTAAAAAAGTACAACTTTTTATCTATATATATTTATTTGAGTCATATCAATCAATATCTATCAATCAACATCTCTATTTTACTTTTTAAAACTATTTTCTCTATTTTTTACATATATTTTTTTTATAAAAAATTAAAAAATACACTTATTTAGAAATTTCAAATTACTCCTAAATTTAGGAGCAATTTAAAAATTTGGAAAAAAAAATTAATTTTTTAACTTTTTAACTTTTTTATATAAAAAAATTAATTTTTTAACTTAACTTTTTACAAACTTCTCACAATACAGGGATAATGTCTCTGAGAACGAGGGATACAGCCTACACGTCATTTCTGGGAAGATAATCTTGAGAAGAGAAAAAGATTTTTGAAAGAGGTAGATCTCCGTTGGAAATTGGAATTACATACGAACCCAGACGAACCGTTTTTTATTTAAAAAAAATTTTAGTCAAAAAACAACTTTTTTAAAATCATTTTTTATTAAAAATATTTTTGATCAAAAAATATTAATGTTGAAAATTAAATTAAAAAAATATTAATAAAATCGTGTTTAATTAATTCAAAATTAATTAAAATTAACTTTTTAAAAATCGTTTTCTATGTTTAAAGTTTATTATTATTTATTTTAAAAAAAATTTAGTCAAAAAACAACTTTTTTTAAAATCATTTTTTATTAAAAATATTTTTGATCAAAAAATATTAATGTTGAAAATTAAATTAAAAAAATATTAATAAAATTGTGTTTAATTAATTCAAAATTAATTAAAATTAACTTTTTAAAAATCGTTTTCTATGTTTAAAGCAATGTTTTGAAACCAGGACCGGTGAGCGAATCGGAAAAGAAACCGGGTGGATGAGTCACCGGTTCAACCGCCGGGTCGAAGCGGTCGAACCGTGACGTCATTATTACATCATAAATATATTAAATATATATATATTAAAAATATAAATGAAAAAATGAAAAAAAAAAATTTAATTCAACAAAATAATAGAATTTTCAAATATCATTCACAATAAACTTGTAATTTGCAATAATAATGTGACATACCTTATTTTATTTGTTGAAGACCTTTCTCTAAATGGATTGCTCAACACTTTGACAAGCAAAAATTACTTCACAATCTACATATATATCAAAGTTAGAAAATATAACATATTATAAATACAATCATAATAATGAAAATAATAAAAGCATTATACTAAAAACAATTAATATTACCACCTATTTGCCAAATAAAAACACAAACATAAGAGAGTTTGGTGGCACGAAGAGCTAGTGACAATGTAAATTTACTTTTGGGATTCCATTGACTATATGGAGAAGGGAATTTTTTTTTGCATGGATTGGATGATGAAGAAGGGTATAAAAGAGTTCAGGGAGGGCATCGAAACTAAAATATAAATGGATGAGGAAACTTTTCCATGGGTGGGACATGGGCAGGTTGAGAGGCTTTTGGTTAACCACTTTCACAATGGAATATGATGTCAATAGGTTCATTGAGTTCAATGAGTTAGACCATGTTGGATGACCAACATTTTTGTATGTGCATATGTAATTGGTTTAATCAAAATTAAACCAATTACATCAAGAATCACATAAATTAATCTAGCAGAATCAAAAACCATTACAAATTAATTTTGATTTCAAATTAATCAAATTATCAAAGGTGGGAAAACTATTACATAAACCAATCACATAAACCAAAAGCAACAAATCACATAAACCATTACAGGTAGCTGAAAAAATTCCAGGTAGCAGAAGCAACAAAAGCAACAAATCACATAAACCATTACAAATCAATAGTTTTACAGGTAGCAGAATCTAGCAGAATCAATTACATAAACCAATCACATAAACCATTACAGGTAGCTCAACAAATCAGTAGCTCAACAAATCAATTACAAATTAATCTAGCAGAAGCTCAACAAACCAGTAGCTCAACAAATCAATCAATCAATTTTATTTTTTTCTGTTCAATAAGGAAAAGAAGGATCAGATTTACCTCTTTTTTTTTTCTTTTTTTTTTCTTTTTTTTTTTGTTTCAGCTGCAATACAGTGCTCTATATAGATGTGAACACAGCAATATAAGTCCCCCTGAGATGAGAAGAGAACATTTCTTGATAATCAAAAGTACTGAAAAAAATTTTCAATCTAACCGTTGGCTATTAAACAAACAAAATTTCATCATAAAATTTATATATATTCGTAATCAAAGAGGAATATAAGGCTCAACTCAAATCAGATCAGACCAGGAAAAAAAAAAAAACAAAAACAAACAAAACCAGCAAAAAAAGGCAAAGAAGAAGAGAAGGAGGAGAGAAATAGGACCAGACAGCCACCACATCCACAGCACAGCAGAAGAGTAAGAGAAGGGGAAGAGAAAGAGAAGCAGCTCACCGGATTTGTGTCCTCCGATCACCAACAATCTGCGGAGAGGAAGACCATCATCAACGCCGTTTTGAGTTGAGAGAGAGAAAGAGGAGCTCAATCTGTTTGGAACCCTAGAAATTAGATTTTATCAGTATTATATATAAGTGCAACAGACCCGGACGGTTTCTCAAAACTCGGCCGGTTCACCGGTTTTTCCGGTTGAACCGACAGTCCATCCGGTTCTCACGATTTTGAACGGTTTTAGGCCTAAAACGGGTTTGCAGGTTTTGCTGGACCGGAACCGAGCCCGGGTCCCGGTTCGACCGGTTCGACCGGCCGGTCCGGTCCGGTTCTGTAAACATTGGTTTAAAGTTTATTATTATTTTAATTATAAAACACGATTTTTTGAAAAATTAATTTTTAAAAAACGACATTATTAAAATCATTTTATTTTACAATGAGAATAAAATTAAATATTTTATTTTACAATGAGAATAAAATTAAATACACACCTAAAGTTAGACTAAAGTTATGAAAATAGCATAGTCAGGAAATCGGCCCCTCTAGAGGATCCTAATGCCCTAATTGTTATGTATTCCCCCAACCCAACAACGGCTATATTCACCACCGACCCCGCCCAACGGTACAATTCTCTCACAAAATTGCAACGGAGACAAAGGTTCCTCTTACATCTTTCTATCCTCCTCTCTCCTCATTACGATTAAGCTCACAGTCGCTTTCTGCCTATCGCTCCCTGAAAAGTTTTGGTCACAGTTTCTCTCTCTAGAATGGACAAGGGTTCAGCATTTAACGAAGGCTTCATCTAGATGAACTGCTAAGGAAATTTGCGGAAGTCGGGATCCAAAGACAAGGCCACCTCGAAGAAAGAGCTTTCGCAGTTGGCAAAACGATGCCGCTACCACCGGAAAAAAATACCAGAGAAAATGACGATGATGATGAGCAGTACTGTGAGAGCCCCTCCACCTCCTCCTTAAGCCGCCGGGCCAGTTTGGTTGAGAGGAAATCGCTTCTTCCTGCTGTGGCGGCATCCACCCGGATGTTGTCTGCGCTGATTCGGCGGCTGGGGATTGGGAGGTCACGGCTCAGGTAGGTCCGGCTCAGGTAGGTCCAGGGATTTCAAGAACATGTCCATTTTCGCCACAATTGACAAGGTCAGTAATTTTACATGCATAATATGTGCTATATATTTACATATATACATATTAATTGTGCCAAATTTAGTTGTTTGAATTCTCAACTTATATCTGTAGAATTTGATTCTCTTTTTACTATATTTCATTTTTGTGTTCAATTTGGCTTCTAAATTAGACTATTCCAAGGATGAGAATATTCGAGATGGGTTAGTCAGAGGAATGTGAATTCTTAAGTTTTTGCCTTGGAAATTGAATACACATCCCGAGAGTGCCCTCATTTTCCCTTCCTCCCTTTTCATGCTCAATGATTTTCCTATCTCCTCTAACTTTGCCGAGTCAGAGAATTGGGCATCATTTTTTTCGAACTCTTCGGTCGCACTGTCCTGCCCCTGTTCTTGCTCTGTTTTGTCTCTGATGCACTCTTCATCTGTACCGGAAAAAGTTCAACATAAGAAGATATATTCCAAGGATGCATAAAAAAAATCATGTACTTTGAATACTACCAAATTTTTTATTCTTCTGATAAAAATAATATTAACTTCTATTTAAAGAAGATTGATTCTGATGCCATTGTTATTGTTGTTTTGCAAGGTATTAGTATAACTTACTTTCATAAGGCAATTACATCAAATTTGAAACTTATCGCATAAATAGATGCATGTATGTATGTGTGACAACATAATGTGATTGATCAAAATAATAATAAAAAATAAAAAATAAAAAATAAAAAAAACCACTAATTAATTAATTTGAAGTTCATTTTATTTTAATATTTGAAACGCGGGAAATGGGCTATACCACAGGAAATGGTGCCTGAAATGGAGTCATCCTCACAACTTATATTTGTAGAATTTGATTCTCTTTTTACTACAGCATTGCATATTTCATTTTTGTGTTCAATTTGGCTTCTAAATTAGACTATTTAATCTTGGATTAGAAAACTTAGGCTATCATTGATTTACTAGTACTGGAGGGCCAACATCAATCATTATATTCTCCTATGTGTTGGAGGCTACGTGACACGGACTCGGGTACGGGTATCGGGTACGGGTGTGTATCTAAGGGTTGGACACTTTAAAATTAAAAATTAAGGATACGTGGATATGGATTTAAATTAGGATACGGGTACGGGAATACGTTAAATAGTTATTTTTAAAATATATTTATTATATGAAGATGAGTTTAAAAAGTTTAAGGAATAACAAATTTTATTAAAAAAATAACAGATAAATAATAAATAAAATTATAAACATTATTTTAGACATAAAATAAATTGTATTATATATGATAAAATAAATTATTTTAATTTTACACATAAAAGTTATGTTATTTATTATATATTATATTATATAATATTTTTTTAAATAAATAATATTATATAATATGTATGTGAATAATGAATAATATTATATTAATATATTTTATAATATATATTATATATAATTCAAATTATATTAGAATATAAAATATTTTTTTAAATAAATAACATTATATAATATGTATGTGAATAATATTATATAATATGTATGTGAATAATGAATAATATTATATTAATATATTTTATATAATTCAAATTATATTAGAAAGAAAAGTCGGGACAGACTGATCAAAAAGAGAGAGAGAGAGAGAGAGAGAGAGAGAGAGAGAGAAAGACGAGGAGCCTTCGCAGATCAGGCGACGAAGAGAGTCCGAGATCGAGATAAAGGGGAAGACGACAGAGCAGTACAAGCTTCGCAGATCGCAGATCGCAGATCAAGCTTCGCAGATCGCAGATCGATCAAAAAGAGAGAGAGAGAGAGAGAGAGAGAGAGAGAGAGAGAAAGACGAGGAGCCTTCGCAGATCAGGCGACGAAGATCAGGCGACGAAGAGAGTCCGAGATCGAGATAAAGGGGAAGACGACAGAGCAGTACAAGCTTCGCAGATCGCAGATCGATCAACTTCGCAGATCGCAGATCAAGCTTCGCAAATCGATGATCGATGCTCTGCAACCGATTGATGTTGAAGGCCAGGTTCTCTCCTCGCTCTCTCCTCTTTCGATTCTTCTGCCGTATCCGTTTCTAAGGAGCCGTATCCCGCACCCGTACCCGTACCCGTGTCGTGTCGTGTCGACACGGGTACCTTCAAAATTCCAAAGAGTCCGTGTAACATAGGTTGGAGGGCTAACAAGAATTTGAATCAAATGGAAATTGATTGGATGGGATTTTGGTGTGCTGAGGAGTTGATGTACAAATGCCTAGGACTAGCTCCAACCTTCAAAATCACAATTGAAGAAAATAATACCTATTGGGAGCAAATATCAATCATTTTATTCCTCATTTGTGTCTTCTTAGCAAAATAATAGAAGAAATAATAATACATATTGGGAGCAACTAGAATGGAAAGAACCCTCCTTGTGTGACTGCTTAGCAAAATCATAGAAGAAAAAATACATATGAAAGCAAGTCAATCCAAACAAAGTATAAAGAAAAATCTTAGCCACACTAACACATCCAATTTTTTATAGGAAAACTTTTGACTTTAAGGAAAGCTAAGGGACAAGCTTGAAAGAAAAAATCTTCCATTGTATGAAAATTGTGAGTTTTCGATCGACTTTGTTTCCATCTATTAAAAAACTGAGATCTCAAGTGGAAGCAGACACCCAATCTATTAAAAAACTGAGATCTCAAGTGGAAGCAGACACCCAATCTCTCGGGATTTTCATGGCTCGAGCAATGGCCAACGATTTTGCAAATTTTATGGTGGTTTTAACTTGGGTTTTGGATGGGATTGGTCTTCAAGTCATCTCATTTATAAATACTCGTTCCATCCCCAACTGGTTGTCAATTTTCAGCATTTCATGCCTTTTAATAGGGCCAATAAATAATGTATTTTTTTCCCTACAAATTGAAAGAAAGAATAAATAAAAAAACATAGATGATTTTTTTGGGATGTTTGGAATATTTAAAATGGACCAGCAATTTCGCACGGGACGAGAATTAAACTAGTTGCAACCAAAATAAATTTGTCAAATAAGAGAAGCATCCATATTCGCTTGCACTATCAATTGATTAATATGTGTTTTACATCACTTTAATACATTTTAAGTTTGTCTTGGTGATTTCCTAGTCAGTGGTGGATCGCATTTAATTTATGGTGAATTCACAGAGTATCATGGATGCTTGATACTCAACCAACCATTCAGGAACAAACATCACCGATTTCCAGTGGTATAAGAAACATGCTAACAAGTTTTAGGATTCAACACGTAAGGCACATGAACTGGGTTACGGTTGGGTTGTAAGTTGTAATTTCTATTTTTTTTCCCCTTACTAATGGTGAATAATTACGGGGTCCTGTGGAGAGGACAAAAGTGAATCCTTTTGTGTCTAATTGATTATTCTATTGATTGGCATAAAACAATTGAATAAAAAGAACAATTCATAATCTCTGTCATGTTATGTTATCAATCCTAAGCAAATTCTTTTCCATTTTGAGGGCTACATCTCCTCTAGACCTTATTCAAGTGCCAAACAACATTTTAAGTGTGAAGCATTAGCACTTTATTTGAATTACTAGATCTTTAGCATTGTCAAATTAATTTTTTATTTGAAATGTTACTGCAATAGTCGTTCGCCTGCAATAGTCGTTTGACCAAGCTGCCCTTTTGCTCTTTGTTAAATATATTAAGAACTTCTCAGTTTGAATATTGCAAATATTTCTTATTTTAGTTAATGTCATATATTGAGAAAGAAACCACGGAAGATTTCTGATCTTAAAAGGTTTTTTTTTGGGTGATGTTGATTTAATCTTGAGGAAAATGCTAATGGCTGCCTGTCATTAGTCTTGATGTATGTGTTAAAATGTGCGAAAAGTGTATAGAAAACTGTATAAACTTTATGAAAAAAATGTGAAAACTGCATTGGGTTTTGTAACTATCTTAGCATTATTCCCACCTTAATGACAACCAGGGGACTGCTTTTAGCGTGATCCTAATCTTATTCAAATTTGAATGCTATCATTTTATATGAAATGTTAGTGTTGTTGAGATCTTCATTTTTGTTAAATTAGTGTATTTTTTGTCTCTACAAGTTGTCTGTACTATTGCATTTCCATCTTAGTGGCTTAATTTTTAGCCGCCAATCCAAGCAATCCTAGCTTTGCCTGTGACACTACTATCTTTTCTTAGTTACACTTGTTTATAGAGTGGTCTGAATTACTTTTTATGTGCTGCTTCCAAATTGTACTTAATTCTTTCAACCAGAATTTCTGCTATAGCGTGCTACGCTGGAATCCATGTTTAAGTAAAGGAGATATATCTGATGATGTGCCCTCCTTATTCCTTGGGAACCATTTACTTGCAAATTTTAAGAGAAAATTTATGCTAATTTTATTGAATATTGTGATTCTTGTTGGTGTGCATACCAGCTTTATCAGAAACAAGAACGAGAGGTAGCATTGCTAGTTAGGAAGCAGCAGACTTGCACACTTTTGGAGGCTGATGATGAAGACAATGATGCTGGTGGTGGCAGTGGAAATGGTTCTTCTGTTCTTCCAGCTTCTCAGTCCAGAAAAAGCGGATTCTCGCAAGAAACGTTTCAGGAAGAAGATTGAAAATCAGGAAGATGAAGATGATGAGGTACAGTGCTTATACTCTTGCTAATAAGATTTGGTTTTGTTGCTTATGGTAGGCTGCTGTATTGGTGCTCCTTGTAATGACTTTGTTCTTTTGTTTTGACTGAATGCAATGCTGCAGGTAGTTGCAAACAGTGAAGAAGAAAGACGAGTTAAAAGACAGACTTCTCAGGATGATGATGATGGTTCTGAGGTATTTTTGTCAATATGATATTTTCATATTAGAGCAAATGGTTTATGTTTTCAATTGCTTTTTCTTTTCCTAAAGAAACGAGAACTATGACATGGTGGGTAATGCAATCAGCTACAAAATCCTGACTAAAGGGAGTTGCTTTTGCAATATCTGCTTTTTGCCTCTTTGCTAATAGGGTTCTTATGGTTCAATTGTTGCTGGGTATTGCAGTAGCCTCCATACAAGGTTGATAATCAGCTGTTCAATCTTGATTTGATCAAGCGAAAGCTTTATATGTGTCTTTTCCCCTCTCTCACCTTCTTAGGGCCTGACATGTCTTTTGTCTGCAGTCGGAGGAAGAACGATTGCGTGACCAAAGAGAGAGGGAGAAGTTAGAGCGCAACATCAAAGAGCGGGATGCAGCAGCAACAAGGAAGGTAAACTAGTTGGTCTGAACTAGAGCTCTGATTGCTTTTGTTTTTTCATATATTGTTATTTTGCGTAGTTATAACTACTAAAAGAATTCTCAATATATAGTCGGTGAATAATGTTTAATCCAAATTGAACATTTCTTTGTCTGTGTCAAATGGCCTTATACTCATCCATTTCTAATGACATTCTTCTCTTTTTTTTTAATTTTGTTTTTATTAACAGCTAGCTGAGCCAAAATTAACACAGAGGGAGGAAGGTAAAATATCTTGATAATCATACATATGTTTTGTACATATTATATATATATATTTATGGACACATGTAATTTTATCTGCCTTATTTTGATGCATGTAATTGCACAACAGAAGAAGCTGTTCGGAGATCTAATGCTTTGGAGGAAGATGACATTGGAGCTATAAGGTTTGTCATTTATCTTCCAACCCTATTCACTTTCTTGTTGCTATTTCTAGTGAGTGGTGATTTTTTTTTTGGATATGAAATTGCACTAGCATTGTAAAGTTTTGCGAAGTTCCTATTTTTCATTTTCTTTAATTTGTAAAATAATTAGACAACTTTTGGCTGGATTGGATGACAATGGCATTTCCTAAGCACATTTTTGTGACTTTTCCCCCCATCTTTTTTGGTTCTTTTTTCATATTGGACAACTTTTGTGAAGTTTGTTTGAATGTATCTATCATTACTTTGATCATGAAAAGAATGGTTATGTAGCATAGGCCAATTGATTTTGTGAGTATACAAAGCTTGGGAAATGCCTGTTGGGGATAGTTGAAAAATGGATTTAGTGCTTGTGGGAGCATCCAGGTTTAGAGCATTGCTACTTTCTTGCCAACCATTGAAGAGTTTAGAGCATTGAGCATTGAGCATTTGTTGGGAACTTTTGATATATGTGATTAGTGGAAGGTTGAGGAAAACTTCTCTTTTATATAATCAGTTGCAGTAGAATTTCCTGAAATGGTGTTGGGCAATCCAAGTTTGTGACCAGTTGTTTATTTTTTGACATATCAAACAGATATTGAAGGAGAATATGGTAAAAAAACAAGTTGGTTAGGCAAGGATATGCTAAGGTTACATTTATTAGATTACTACAGAAGACATTAATTGTTGATATGTGTTTTTGTGTCATGTTGTAAAAGCATACCACTAGTACAGGGCTGCAAGGGGACTATAACTGGAAACGGATTCTTACCTGCCCATTGTAATAGCAAATTCTTGCTATTGATCTTGGCACACCTTCTCAATAATGTCAACATACTACGCGACTAAATCCTTTTTTGCAATACCTCCCTTCTTTGCCTCTTTGCTATATTTGTTTGACCTTGTTGGTGTTTCTATGTCACCTACCGAAGCCTATGCTTATTTTTGTTTCCATTCTCTTGTTTCAGGAAAGTTTCAAGGCAAGAGTATTTGAAGAAAAGGGAGCAAAAGAAACTGGAGGAACTCAGGTATGATAGGATGTCACATTTATCTTCTTTATGTTTTAGTTTCTGTTCTACATGTAGATGTGTTTATATAGACAATAGTGATTGTAACTTGTAAAACTTTCATAAAAAGATTTATCCAAAAACAAAAAAAAAAAACAAAAAATTCATAAAAAGATTCTCTCCTATGATTTTTTTTTTTTTTTCGGTTTTAATTTTGCATCCATGTCTTGGTAATTTCAGAGATGATATAGAAGACGAGCAGTATCTATTTGATGGTGTAAAATTGACTGAAGCAGAATATCGTGAACTGAGGTAATTAGATCGTGCTTTTAGATATACTTCTTCACATTCTCCACAATTAGTTGGACTTATTCATGTTGTCATTGATTTCTTGGTACCATGACATGTTATGAATAATTGCTTATTTTATGGAAGCTGTCCCCTGTCCAGCCCCCTTTTTGAAATAAAACAAAGATATGTATAAGTAATTGCCTTTTTTTGTGGATGAAAATGATTTCTTTCTTTGTTTTTGTTTTTGTTTTTGTAAGTGAATCTGTGCTTGTGTCAAGGAATGACAATAATTTCTCCTAAAGTGAGTTTGTGCTGGCTTTTTGAGTTTCTTGTGGTGATGTGATATGTCCTTGAATCCGTAAAGACAATAAGTGCATCATTGGGAAATAGAAGACATTTAATGACTAGTTTTTAGCACTCCAAAATTTTGGTTGTTCTGTTGCTGGTAACATTGCTGGTCAGGCTTTTGGCTCAGTGTGAGCTACTATGTGATTTATTTGCAAATGCTGCCACTTGTCTCCTTAATTAAATTTTCTTAGTAGAGTCCTGGTTTGATTACTGCTATTATCCCTAACAAGTTATATTTTGTTGTGTGTGAAATTGCTATTTTATTGATCAATAATAAAGTTATCATGGTTTTTACACTCTGACAGATATAAGAAAGAAATATATGAGCTTGTTAAGAAGTGGTCTGAAGAGGCTGATAATATGGATGAGGTAATTTGTTTTCTCTATTTTGGTATCTATTTCAAGGTTTATTGGCAGATGCATCTTTGTTAATTCATTCTCTTGTTCTATTGTTTTTTTACAACATTTTCTGCTTTTGTTGCTTAAATAATTTATTTTGTTCCTCCAATGTAGTATCTAAATAATTATATTGGCTGTTTGGTTTGGCTTAGTGTTATGGCGATGCATTTATTTATTTATTCATTTTTTCCCCTTGGGCTTAAAGGATTTCTCATTTATCCATGCCTTCATATCGTTTCCTTGTTAGTTGTCAAAAAACAGAAAAAAAAAAAGAAAAAAGAAAGATAAAATTTGTGTGCCAACTGGCAGGTGAATCCTGCACCCCCTTTCCTTTGGGAGTGACAAGTTAATAGCTGATGGTAGTGCAGGGAAAGAAGTACAAAGGGTTGTCTGAAGTAAAGGATAAATGTAGCTGGACCTACTGTGCAGGATGTGAAGTTCATGTTAGCATAGGAGTTCCAGATATTGAAGAAGGAATAAAGATCTAGTAAGCAATTGGGAAAAAACTGTTGGATGTTTATATTACATAAGACATTTGTGGATATGCAATGTAATCTAGTTTCATAAGTGGAATAAAAAAAGTAGAATGAGAAAAATACATCGCTACACAAGCGCTACTTTCTTATGGGTGATAGACATTTGATTGGGAATGACATAATTTAGTAGTTTCTATAAGGAGAAAATGGACTTTATTTTATAAAATTGTTAGCTGCCTAGAAGTGATTATTGGAATTTGGAAAAGATTCAAGACTAAAGAGTATGAATTGGGTTCATATTTGCTGGTTGTTTCTCATTATTTTCCAGTGTCTCAATTAAACTATTATTGTCTTTTCCACCTTTCTTTTTTGGAGTGCAGTATAGGATGCCAGAAGCCTATGATCAGGAAGGGATTGTAAACCATTAGAAGAGATTTTCTGTTGCTCTGCAGCGTTACAGGTCAGTTACTTTCACAAGAAAAAGTCCAATAGATGATCACTGAAAACTGCAATGGTCACGCACGTATGACAACATACAACAGATACTGTTTCTTGGAAAATCATATTAATCTTGAATTCTAAGTCTTCCAGGGACACAAATGCTGGAGAAAAAATGAATCCATTTGCAGAACAAGAAGCATGGGAGGACCATCAGATTTGTAAATCTTGGTTAAAGTCTTTATGTTTTAAAAAGCAGAATGAACCTTTCAATTTTCAGTGTTCTAATTATGGAGTGATCAATTTACAGGAAAGACGACCCTCAAATTTGGTTCGAAAGATAGAAAAAAATCTGATGATTATCAGTAAGGATTATTTTGGTTGCCATTGTATTTGCTTCATCTGTTTTTTCTATACATGACATGATATTTTGTGGTTCTTGTATTTTTTCTTGTATAGGTTTGTGTTTGAGAACCAGATTGATTTCATAAAGGCATCAGTGATGGATGGAGTCAATGTATGTATGGTAATTTTATTTTATTGTTTATGGAAGTTGTTCTCAGTTTCTCACTGTAACATACAGTTTCAAGATGAGTTGCTCACTGAGTCCCTTGAAGAATCTATGGTGAAATCAGCATTTGAGAAGCTTCAGGTATGCATTTATTTATTTCTAGTTTTTGGAAGAGGTTTAGGTAACTTTTTCTTATTCTGTCTCCAGAGAAGCTTCAGGTATGCATTTATTTATTTCTAGTTTTTGGAAGAGGTTTAGGTAACTTTTTCTTATTCTGTCTCCACGATGTAGACACAGCATTCATATTTGGGTTTATAAACTACTGGGAAAGCTATGGGATGCATGGGGTGACAAGTGGGTTGAGTGGAAAACCATTGCTCCATTGCCATGGGAGAAGCATAACAAACCAAACACGTTAAAGAAAATAATCTCCACGTTGGACACCAACACTATCCAGACACTTCTTGACTTGTGTCGAGCACACACCCAAACATGTCTTATATTTACTTTTATATTTTAGAGATGGACACGATTCGAAACTTAGGGACACACGTGTCCATCGCTTGAACACACATAAAAGTATGAAGAAAATAACTTGGGAGCCAATGACAAAAGAAAAAAATTGTAGATTTACAGCTATTACTCCCGCCTCCTTTAGATTTTAGGAATTAATATTATGTTGCATTTTTTTTAAACTATCTTTGGATGAAATATATAAATATTGATATATATGACATATAATAAATATATAAAACAATATATTTTGTGTGTATCCTCAACACATCATGTTGGTGTGTCTATGTAGTATCTGTATAATGTTGCATGTCTGTGTCCCGTGCTTATTAGCTGAGAAGCTAAAAGAGTAAGTTTCCTAAAGAATTAGAAGTTTCCTAAAGAATTTGAATAATAGAAAGAACAAGTGGATGCATGGCAATTCAAAAGATAATATTGTTAAACATGGGGAAAAAAAGAGTAATAATCTGTCAAAACTTTAAACAACAAATACATCCATGTTGTGGTAGCACAGTTTGTTGTGGATGGCTTCCTCAAAATTTAATGTTGGTGGAAGTTGTAGAATACTAATGACAATATTTGTTCTTTTAAATATAACTCTACTAGTTGGTAGATAATTGAAATATTTTTTTTTTTTTTGAGCATCAACAAAATTTCATTAAAAAAGAAAAATGAAAGAGGACAAGAAGTCCTCATACAAAGAAAGAGAAAGAGAAAGAGCAAAACAAAAGCACAAAACTCCTAGCCCTAGGGATGGCAAACAACAGCCCAATCCCTAGAGATCAAGAACGAAGGAACTCTTTTAAAAGGAGGGGATACAAATACCCAAAATGAAGCCAAATATTCCGCCTTGTCCCACAAAGCCTCTACACTTGCTTCCTTGCCATCAAAGATTCTAGCATTTTTCTCCAACCATATAGCCCAGAAAATAGCAAAAACAATACTTGTTCACATTGTTTTGGCTCTCTTGGTTCTCCCAAACCCTTTAAACCTAATAAGAAGCATTTGAATGCAGTCCTGCGGAGCAACCCACTGCTTATCACATAAGCTGAAAAGACACTGCCATAATACACAAGCCACCGGGTAATGAAGGAATAGATGATCCGCTACCTCCAAGTTTCTCTTGCACATCACACACCATTGATGGCAAATAGAGTGATTAGGCCTTCTCCTTTGGAAAACATCATTAGTTGTGACACCTTTTTGAGCCAAAGACCACATGAAAAACTTCACTTTATGAGGGACAACCATTATTAATATAACAAGTAGCTTGCATATGTCGAACTAAGTATGTATGGCTTTGCTATCCAATCATAGTGTCAAAAAAATTAATGGGATTTGGAAACAAAAAGGGAGCACTTGTAATTTAGAAATGACACACTCAGAGGTTCTAGTTTAGGCCCTCAATAATTTGTATTCTTATTGGGTCTCGTGATTGCTATTACAGCAAGATATGCAACAGTATCACAAAAGATGGAAAAATTCTAAGCAAAAAATGGTTGGGAATAGTTTTGAAGAGATAGATTTTGAGAATTGTTCTATATTGGATTTTCTGCAAAACAAAATCATAACAATACGTAATAATCAGAATTCAGGACTTTTCGTTGATTATTAGGCCTTTATGTGAAACAAAGACAATAAAAGCAGTAGATCTTATATCACAATTGATTGTTCACTGGTTAACATTTTGACCTTGAAATAGTTAGGAATAAATTGCAGTTCTAACCTGACTTTGGCCCTTTTGCTCCTTTAGGAGGACATAAAAACTTTGCCTATCTATCGATATCGAGATGAGTTGCTTCAAGCAGTTCAAGATCATCAGGTCTTTTTAACATTTCTCCTTTGAATCTTGCATTTGTTTCTAATGTTTCAAAGTTTTTTTAAAAATTTAAATTTCGTGCATGCTTTTGATGGATTCTATGACGTTTTGCCAAAAATTATCAATTTATTTGTTAGTCATTAGAATTTTGCTGGGTATTATTCTTACAAATTGTTTATACAGGTTCTTGTTATTGTTGGAGAGACGGGCTCGGGAAAAACTACTAAAATACCACAATATCTACATGAGGCTGGGTACACGGAACGTGGAAAGGTAGGGACTCCCCCCTCTCAATGGTATTCTCTATTGGTAGATTGTCATGATTGAAAATATTGTATTTGTTGTTACTAATCAGCAGACTATTATTCACTTTTAAAATGTTGAATGATGTGATTTTCAGTGTTAACTGCGAGTTTAAGGTTTATTCTTCTAGTTGCTACTTAGATTTTTCATTGAATATTGAAATACTTGTATTAATTATTTAATTTTGTAAACTTGATGCATCCTAAAACTTAACTCTTTTGGTACTTCCATTAAAATTAAGCCCCAACTGAATTTTATTCTCTAATTGGGCTTTGCAATTAAATTAGAGAGAATAACGACTTGTCACTAAATCTCATATATTTTTTTTGGTCTTTAGGATTATTACGGTCCAGGTGGAGACCTGTGCCTGCTAAACTTGGAAATAGTTGTTGGTTCGCCTGGGTAACAGAATCTTGTTTTTATTTTTTGCAAATTGGATGTACCCAGCCACGGCGAGTTGCTGCTATGGGTGTCGCTGCTCAAGTTTCTCAAGAAATGGGTGTCAAACTTGGTCATGAGGTCTGCATTTTGCTTTTATTTGATTATCTGTTTAGGATGGTTACTTTTCTTGTGGCTTTCTTGATATTAGTTAACTTCTAAGCTATTTGAGTGGTGCAAAATGAGTAGTTTAGATTGTCAAAATGAGATAGCATTGGATTCTTCAAGCAGTGGAAATCTGTATTTGTATTCCGACCTGGGCTGCTGCCAAATTTGGCATTGTGCAGCAATGGTGATCTGTCACCTTAGAAATTTCTGTTATAAGATGTTGTAGATGAAGGATCAGATCAATCAGCCGAGGGCTGAAAAATTTAAACAATCATTCAATATATTGCCCAATTGTATCAGAATTTTGCTCTGTCAATCTGGTTTCTGTGGCTATCAGTTTTCCACTTTCAGATAGGCGACTGTAATAATTATCACCTTCACTTTCAGGTTGTTTATTCAATTCGTTTTGAAGATTGCACTTCAGATAATACGGTTATGAAATATATGACTGATGGTATGTTACTTTGGGAATTCCTTGGTGAACCTGATCTCGCAAGTTACAGGTATACTACACTTTAAAGCTTGTTACAGTGCAGTCTGTATCTTGTAACTGATGAACACATCCTTCTAATATTTTCAGTGTGGTGATGGTGGATGAGGCCCATGAAAGAACTCTCTCAACTGACATTTTGTTTGGTTTAGTTAAGGCAAGTGCAGACTCCTAACATGCACGATAGAATTTTTGAAAAGTTTTTTGTTGAAGAAATCTAGAGGCATTGTCTGCTACACAATTGTGTTGTTTCGCTATTTACAAGTTGCATTGCTAAGGAATTGAAGGAACCTTTTTCCTAAGGCTTAGTTTGTTTAGAATGAAATAGGTAGAAAATGAAAGAAAGAGAAAATCTTAACTTCTATGAGTTTGTTAAGCTTGAAAGTGGTAGAAAGTATAAGAAAACTAATTTTCTTGTACAACCCATATTAGCATTATAACTAATTTTTTATTTCTTACAAGAAAACACAAGAAAAATTGAATGTGTGTTATCTATAACTAAACTTTTAAATTTTTCTATATTTTTCTTACTAAATTTTCATCTTAATCAAATGCTTGCAAGAAAATATATTTTCTTTTCTATTTCTTTTCTTTCACTTTATTTTCTTTGACTTTCACTTCCTACCAATTTTCTTTCTAATCAAACGGAGCCTTAGGAATTGAAGGATGCCTCATTCATTTTAAGCTACTAGGAGTTCTTGTCCTTTTTTGTTATTTGTCTGACTCGATTGCTTTCTTGTGATAGGATATTTTACGGTTTCATCCTGATCTCAAGTTGCTCATCTCCAGTGCAACTCTTGATGCCGAGAAGTTCAGTGATTATTTCGATTCTGCTCCAATTTTTAAAATCCCTGGCAGAAGGTTTCCTGTTGAGATACACTACACAAAAGCAGTAGAGGCTGATTACTTGGATGCAGCCATTGTCACTGCCCTTCAAATTCACGTGACACAAGAACCCGGTGATGGTGATATATTGGTCTTCCTCACCGGACAAGAGGAAATTGAAACGGCAGAGGAGATACTAAAACATAGGACAAGATGGCTTGGTACTAAAATTCCGGAGCTCATTATATGCCCTATTTATGCAAACCTTCCAACAGAGCTACAAGCAAAAATATTTGAACCCACTCCCGAAGGGGCACGTAAGGTTGTACTTGCCACAAATATAGCAGAAACGTCGTTAACGATTGATGGGATCAAGTATGTCATTGATCCGGGATTTTCCAAGATGAAATCATATAATCCCTGGACTGGAATGGAGTCATTATTGGTCACTCCCATTTCCAAAGCATCGGCAAATCAGCGGGCTGGTAGATCTGGACGAACGGGTCCTGGGAAGTGTTTTTGGTTGTATATGGCATATAATGATTATAATGATTTGGACAACAATACTGTCCCAGGGATACAGCTGACCAACCTGGGAAATGTCGTTCTTAGTCTCAAGAGTCTTGGCATTCATGACTTGCTCAATTTTGATTTCATGGACCCACCACCTGCTGAAGCATTACTTAAAGCCCTGGAACTGCTCTTTGCTTTGAGTGCCTTGAATAAGTTAGGGGAGTTGACAAAAGTGGGTAGAAGAATGGCGGAGTTCCCTTTGGATCCTATGCTATCTAAAGTGATTGTAGCATCGGAGAAATACAAATGCTCTGATGAAATCATATCCATTGCCGCCATGCTTTCTGTTGGAAGCTCAATCTTTTACCGCCCAAAGGACAAACAAGTCCATGCGTCATGCACGATTTAATTTTCACACTGGGAACGTCGGAGACCATATCGCATTGCTGAAGGTTTGTTTCCTAGTCATTATCTACCTATAAGCTTAGTCATAGTATGGCCTTAATCTTTTTTCTGCTATAGCATCTTCACTGACATGGTGGGCATGCTTTTTGCTCTTGATAATTCAAATTTGAATTCCTGTGACATTCTATGTTTTGGACAACGTATATTGTCCCAACTGTCTTGACAAGAATTTTGGGTTGGGTGGAATGTAAGATACAGTCTAACAAATTGTCATAATTGATCTTCTCACTGCATTTTTACCAGTAATCACAGAATGGCATGACGTGTAGTACAAAGTTCTTGAACTCATGTTCTGAAAGAAGTGATTTACCTTACTGTGTATTGTGTTATTCTTTCAAGTCTATAGTTCCTGGAAAGAAACCAACTACTCAACACAGTGGTGCTATGAGAATTACATCCAGGTGTGTTTTGGTATCTTAGTTTACATGTTCGGCTTATACTCTTTTATTTATTTATTTATCATTATCATATAAATATGCTTATGTTTGTTCAGAGCTATCTAGGAACTGCTCTTGTAATGTAGGTTTGTACCAAACTACAAGCCTATCCTTCCTTGTGCCTGCATTGTCAAGACCAACGCTTGCTAATGATCTTTTCGGATTTATCTATTTGAATTTTCTGATTGATATTTTCTTTTCTTTTTTTTGATCAACAACAAAAGCTTTATTGATAAATCAAAAAAAGGAAGAAAGGATAAGGCATCCTACAATAGGACAATGAGAATACAAACACAAAAAACCCCTAACAAGCTAAAAACGGGCACAAGCCTACATAATCTTTTTAGTAAAAATGACATAATACAACTTTTAATAGCGTTTAATAACCAACGTATATACATGATTTGTTGTTATTTTAGTGATCATAGAGTTTTTAATAGGATCCAATTAGATTCAGTCAGACCCAACATATTTTTAACATTTCTTCTCATTTTTTTTCCTTTAAAAAATTATAATATATCTTCTAAAGATGTTTAAGATTAAAGTTACACTATGAATTATCTATTGCTATTTTATTAAATTGAATATTAAATGTGTGAGGTAAGTTAGACATTTTAAAATGTTTTAGACTTTAAAATAAAAGATTCTAAATAATTCTTTCTTGTTATTTACTCATTGTTACTTAGAAAAGTATGTGTGCTTATTGTCCAAATATCAATATTATTATTAATTATTATTACTTTGGAAATTGATAGTTTGTCTATTTGGTTATTATCTTTATTAAGAATGGTTTATAAGAAATATCTAAAAAAGAAAAAAAGTAAGATGGTTATCTTACCTAGGAACCTTTGTTAACTTCTTACCTATTAGACTACACGATTATCATTCAAAATAACATTTTCATTGATTTAAGTCTAAATATTGCATATTCTTAATATATATTTAACATCTAAATGTGTAGATATATGTTTTTGAGTAATTTAGAAAAAGTGAACGAATCTTTACGATTCACAATTTGATTCGATTTGCAATTTGGTACGAGGCCATTTCGATCCATGATACGAATCTCGATTTGACAACTATGCTTTGAAGTGATCCAATCGTCCTGGCTATAGCTAACATAGGGTCCCCAATGTATCGCTTTACAAAAAAGCTTAAGAAATGCAGAAGAGAGCTGTCCAGTTGGAGCAAGGAAAAATTTGGGGATAACTGAATAAAAATAGGTGTTTTGAAAAAAGCATTACTGAAGATTCAAGCTCAACCATACACATATGATAACTTCGTTTAGATTTGTAATATTCAAAGTGAGTTAGAAGTGATGCTGGGAAGGGAAGAGATGTATCAACATCAGTGGTCTAGAGTCAATTGGCTGAGGTATGGAGACAAAAACACAAACGTTCTTTCATGCCACTGTTATCCAAAGGAGGCAAAGAAATCAGATGGTTAAGCTCAAGACTGAATTTGGGGAATGGTGTGATATGGATGAAGCCATAAACAACCAGCTATTCTCTTACTTCCAAAAGCTTTTTAAGGCTTCGGAAGCTAGAGACATGACAAAAGCTTTATCGGTTGTTGATTGTGAGGTTACTGAAGCCATGAATGCAGACCTTACCAAGCCTCTCACTGATGCTGAGATAAAATTGGCAGCCTTCCAATTGGGCCCCCTAAAAGCCCCATGTCCAGATGGCTTTTCAGGTATTTTCTACCAAAAGCATTGGGAAGTGGTTGGTCCAGAAGTTTGTTTAGCAGTTCGGAGTTTTTTCAATCAAGGGTTTGTGTCAAGAGAATGGAATCACACTAATCTTATCTTCATTCCAAAAGTGGCGGCTCCAGAGACACTTAACCATTATTGCCCTATTAGCTTTTGCAACTTCAATATGAAAATCATCACAAAGGTTTTGGCTAATAGGCACGAGAATTCTCAAACAGCTTGTCACACCTAATCCGTCAGCCTTTGTACCTGGCCGTTTGATTCAGGACAATATTCTGATAGCGCATGAAGCATCCCATTTCTTGAGAAATCAGAATCGGGGGGAGAGGTTGGATTTAGCCTTGAAATTGGACTTCAACAAGGCTTATGATCAAATCCAATGGGATTTTCTTGAAGTGGTTCTCAGTAAGTTAGGGTAATGGGTGAAGTGGGTGATGGAGTGTGTCACGACGACGGTAAGTTTCTCAATCTTTGCCAATGGGAAGAAAAGGGCTGTTTTCACTCCTTGTGGACTTAGGCAAGGGGACCCTCTATCCCCTTACCTCTTTCTACTTGTGGCCGATGTCTTGTCCAAATTGATAGCTCGTGGTATTCATTCTAAGGCAATCTTGGGACTAAAGATGAGAAGAACTTGTCCAATCTTGTCTCATTTGTTTTTGGCCGATGTCCTATCCTCTTCTTCAAGGCTAACATTGTTGGATGTCAGAATATGCTCCATATTCTTCAAGTGTACAGCAGGGCTTCGGGCCAGCTTCTCAACCTGGACAAGTCTGAAATTGTCTTTTCGGCCAATGCTTCAGAGGTGCTTAAAGAGGGGATTTGTGGAACAATGGGTATCAACAGGGCCGGACCAAATATCAAATATCTGGGTTTACCTACGATGTGGGGGTGATCGAAAGCAGATGCTTATGGTTTTTTGATTGAAAGAATGGTTTCTAAGATGCAAGGGTGGGAAAACAACTTGCTTTCTCATGCCGGCAGAGAAGTTCTTATTAAAGCAGTGGTGCAAGCTATTCCGTCCTACGATATGGCTTGCTTCTATCTCCCCCAGAGCTTTTGCCACAAGTTGGATGTT
This sequence comes from Camellia granthamiana, assembly GCA_036172215.1. Taxonomy (NCBI): domain Eukaryota; kingdom Viridiplantae; phylum Streptophyta; class Magnoliopsida; order Ericales; family Theaceae; genus Camellia; species Camellia granthamiana. Next base: position 106,702,001 of record CM069916.1, on the reverse strand, counting down.
GCTATTCAAAATTATTGGTGGAAAGGAGATCCGGGAAACAAAGCCAAGTGGGAATCTATGTGCTTACCAAAATTGGAAGGGGGGTATGGGATTCCAGAATTTTTTCACAATTCAATCCAGCTTTGCTTGCAAAGCAAGGTTGAAGGTTAATTAAACACCCCAATTCTTATTGGGCAAGAATATTTAAAGGGCTGTATTACCTGAATTCAGACTTCTTGCATGCGTCTAGAGGGGCCAGAACATCATGGGCATGGGCAAGTTTGTTGAAAGGCAGAGAACTATTGCTAAAAGGGTCTCAGTGGCAGATTCACAATGGAAACTCAGTAAGGTTTTGGGATGATTGTTGGATTCCTACCACCAGTAATTTCAAGATATCTTCCAATAAACCCTCTGATTGTGATATTTTTCTGGTTTCAGATGTTATAGACCAAGTCCACAAGCAATGAAAGTTGGAATCAATTCAATCCATCATTTCTGCAACTGATCTAGAGGCCATTAAATCCATTCAATTATCCTTTGAAGGTTGTGACGATGCTTGTTTTGGCATCCAAACAAATCCGGAGTTTATACAGTGAAATCAGGGTACCAGTTGGCCAAAGTTTTATCATCTAGTCCTCCCCCTGACCAACCTTCTTCCTCCTTTCTCCTCCCCCCTAATTTCTGGAAACACATTTGGACTCTTCAGTTACCACAAAAAATCCTCCATTTTTTGTGGAGATTTTGCAAGAACTTGCTAGCAACTAAGGTAAACCTATCTAAATGTAGATGTGCTGCATCTAACATGTGCCCTGTGTGTCTGAAAGAAGAAGAATCAGTAGAACACTTATTGTTTGATTGTGGTTGGACAAAGGCGGTGTGGTTTGACAAAGGCGGTGTGGTTTGGGAGCATGTTAAAATTGGACCAAATTGAAAATTTTGAGAATGAAATTAACATAATTAAAACTTAAAGGACCAAAGTAACAAGAAATGAATGCTTTAATCACCAAAAATGTCTTTTATCCTAAATCTAATATAAAAATTGAAATGCTATACAAATATAGATCCAACAGGTATTGAGACACAAGCGGAATTATCTATTATACTTCAATTTTATATATAAAATATTCATTTCATTTGATGTGATTTTTATTTTTTTATTTTTTCAGTAATGCCTTTTAATTGTCCTATCTAATGACTATTTAAAACAATTAAATTTTTTCATCATTCATCACATTGCTCTCAATCATTAAACCATCTAATAGTTTAAAAACAAAATTGCACCCATCACAAGTAAGTACATGTATCCCAATACTCATAATTTTTTTTCTCAAATTGCCAAAAGATAGATTGTTGAAGATGCCCATTTTATTTCTGACAGTTGCATGATCAATTGCTTCCAACATTAATGGTGTTATCACCTAGAGTCGAGACTTCCCAAGTAGTGGAACATCAAAACAAACAAAAAAAATCAATCAAAGAGAAAGTAGGAGTAGTTACCATAAATCTTGATTGTCACGGATTTAGATGACGCAGGCATGATAGTCTTTGAGGAATTCATTCACTATGATGGATTTGTAGACAACAGTATATGAAGTAGTCTGACATGAAACAAAATTGGTAATGGACTATCAATGTTCCAAACGCAATGATAAATGTTCTAGTTATAAATGATTTGGTTATTTGAATTTTCCTTTTGTTCCAAGCGTTAGGAGGGGCAATTGAAAAGACACAATCATTCGAATCGACATATGGAAAATTGGTTATGTAATTCTTTTTCCTTATTATGGGCATTTGTGGAATATAAAAATGTAGAAGACACTCAGATTCCTTCCACTTTTTAAAGTAGTAGATATATATATCTATATCAGATATGTTGTAGATTGTGATTAAGTGGCATTTTTAGCTATAACATATTTAATGGATAACAAAATCCTTTTTCAAGTTCACTGAAAATTAGTGGTTGTCTGCAGCCTATATGGAATGCAATAATAGACTTTGATCCTCAAATTTTTATCTGGCTGGGTGACAACATCTATGGGGACATTAGGCGTCCTTTGAAGTTATTTGGAAAGGAAAGGACGATTGGGCCGTGGAAGAATGTTCCAAGATTCATTCCTTCCTCTGAGCATGAAATGCAGGCCAGATATGATAAGGCTAAGAGCAATGATGGATACAATCGTCTTCGAGAGAATGTGAAGGTGCTTCACTCAAACTTATGCTTTACTATATTATTATACCTGCCAATTTTTTGAATGATACCTTTATGGAGAGTCTGGTAAGCATTTATTGATTGTAGCAATCGTACATTCTCTTCACAGTTTTAGTTAAAATCTCCTGACCTAGTTATGTATGAACGATGTAGGTAATTGGCACATGGGATGACCATGACTATGGACTAAATGATGCAGGAAAAGAATTTGATCGGAAAATTACCAACCAAAGGCTTATGCTGGATTTCTTGGATGAACCTCAAGATAGCCCACGGTGAGGGAAAAATCACAATTCAGAGTTATTGCTGTCTATACTTTTATATTTTTAATGTTTTATTTTTTATAAACAATCTGCTTAAGGGTATTGCATATTATTTTCAAATTATGCAAGTTTGTAAGCAGGGAGAAACTAATTTTCTTGACCTGCTAACACTAACGGTTGCCTTGCAAAAAGAAGTAGCAAGAGTTGATTTCTTTGCATGGGTGCAGTGCAGCTGCTGAATTTCTCTCATGTCTGTTGTTGCAGGCGCAAGCAGGCTGGTGTTTATGCATCATACACATTTGGCCCTGCAGGAAGACAAGTCAAGGTTGAATCTGAATAATTTTTAGCAACTTTTGCTGTTACTTCTTCTCATTTGAAGTTGAATTGTTCTAGAGATGCATCCTGTTCATTATAATTGTCGCTATGTTTGGTATCCTAATTATAATCAGTGCGTTGCTCTTGGAAAATCCATTTTTGTGTTCCGTGCCCACCTCAATTAGAAAACTGCAGTATGTGCATATAGGTGAGACCTAAAGGCATACCTTGTTCTAATTATGGGTTATAAACTTCTTCAGGTTATTCTCCTGGATACCAGATACCACAGAGACCCTTTGTTTAGTGATGAAAATATTTTTAGGAATTCGCAATGGACATGGTTGGAGAAAGAGTTGAATGGTCCTGCATCAGCCATCACTATTATTGGATCTTCTATTCAGGTATGTAAAATGTTTTGTCCCTAGTTGTTACAAAAGTATTAGGTTACTCTCCAAGGGCTAGAAGACATGCATTTATCACTGTAAAGTCTATTAATTGCTTTAAGGTGTACCTTGGCATATGTAATTAATGTGCATTAGCTTGATCTTGCATATATTTATTTTGGCATTTAATGTTATGGCAAATTTATGACTAATTTTTTTGTAGCATTCATGCAGTCCATTGTTTTGATTTGGATTGAACTTTTCTGTAAGAATTGTATCCATAATAACTTCATTCCCCATCAAGTTTAATGCCTTCTCCCTGTTACACGTTATTGGGTAGAACTCACCCCAAAAGCTAGCTCTAAAGGTGAGGGTGCCCTCGCGCTTATATGCTTAATATTATTTTAGTATTCAGGCAATGTGGGGCTTCACTTCACACCCTCCATCATGTCTAGTGTGCTCACTCGACAACATATGCAGTGTGCAGGCCAGGGACATGCACCCTACCCATCCCTAAATATTTCGGCTCTGATACCATGTTACATGGTCTTGGGTAGAACGCACCCCAAAAGCTAGCTCTAAGCTCTTAAGATGAGGGTGGCCTCATGCTTATATGCTTAATATTGGGGACTTCGCTTCACACTCCCAACTAATTTCATCATAGCCGGGCCCTTTCCACTTAACCATAAATTCCTTGAATATCTTCCTTGTAGAGGTGGTCATTAGATCGGCTAAGATTGCTTCCACACTACTATTTTGTTCTTTGGGCATGATAGTCTCCCATGTTGGCACATTGCACGAGGGGTTTTCCATGTTGGGGTGATGGGGTATGTGAAAGGCTAGATGCTTTGTATTCGAGTGGCAACCCTGTTGGTGCCTGTCACGGTCCTGTAACCCAAGTCCATGAACTGGAAATAAGGAATGATATAGGTTAAGAGAATGGCTTAAGATGACCCAATAGAAGGACAATAAGGTCAAAGAGGCTATCCAAGTACAAAGGTTGGTCCCAAACAGGAGTGAATAGGCTATCCAATTAAAAATTTCAATTTTATGTTCAATTTAATCAATTTAACCAATTAACACATGAATAATCAATCACACATGAACACAAGATTTAATGTGGAAAACCCGAAAGGGTAAAAAGCCATGGTCCCAACACTCACTGAAATTCACTGGAAGATCCAAGAATATAAAGACAAAGTCGAGAGGACTTACAATCTTCACTTAGGTTTACCTAACACAATGACTTGTAATAACTCTATGAGTAGAGTCTGACCCATTAGCTCCGATCTCCGTTCACAAACGGCTCCGATTGCCCAACCAGCCTTGAGTGTAGAATGAACAATGCAAAGATATGCAAAGGTTTTGAGGGTTTTTGACAAATTATCTCAAAAAAATTTCCCTCATAAATATAGGAATTGAAGTTCAGAATTATTCTAGAGATCTCACAAGTTTTGGCTGTGTGTAAAATATTTGGGATACTGTAAAACAAATTATGGAGGCATTTATATCGAAAAACAGTTATTCAAAACCAATTCAGGATAGGTTTTTGTATTCCTTTTAGAACCAATTTAGGATAGGTTTTTATATACTTATAAAACTCTTTTTGTGAAAAACTTTTTCTAATGCAACTGAAACATATGTGCAAACCTTACCTGATTGAGTAATGGAGCGAAGCTTAATTCCTTGTGTGATAGGATAGATGAGTACGAGACTTTTATGAAAATACCCTCACACTTAACACTCCAAAACAATTAAATTTGTCACCAAAAATAGCCAACCAAACATATTCTATTACACATATATTGTGCATTGTTGTAGCTTCTTGTTGCTTACTTTACTTAGCTAGTTGATTGTTATATTGTGGCACATCTCCAACCTTGTCGCTCACCTACTAACTTTTTGTGTTTGCTTGCCTTTGTAAACACCCTTGTGCGAGCTTGGCAGGATAGTTAAAGAGAGTAAACTAGCACCACACACGTTTGCAGTCCTTTGGCAAGGCTTTCGCTTGGCTGGCGTGTAACACAAGGCTAGGGTGATAATTAGAAAAGAGTTTCTAATTTCACCAATATGAGTTATATCAGTTAGATTGATCACATATGATTGAGTTGGGGGTTCGACAATTTTTTATATCCTATTGGCTTCTTCAGGACATTATATGAAGGAATTATGAGAGTTAATAGGACCTTACCTTAATTAAAGGTTTAATTGTGATAAAGTTTATTTCTTGTAGGACAAGACAGACTAATTTTATGGAACAATTTTATCTAGTTGTATAAATAAGAGTCTTCATAAGAGCTAGCACTCCTACACTCGTAAACTTGTGAAGTTTGAGAGTACCTTTGTATTCAAGTTTTGCTTTGTGTGGATACTTTTAGAGGCTAGACAATTGAATGGTTTTGGATTCGAGTGGACTTCAAGGATCAAGTGTGGAATTGGATTTTGTGCTTGAGGTATTTATTCTAACTATCTTTATGGATGGTTGAGTTTGAGTGTTGCATACATCACAAACATGATCATGGGTTTTAAGAATCGAAAGAATTTTTTTAAAATTTCGCCATGCATATGCTTCCTTTCACTCTTGATGTGGCTTGCTTCAGCTCGTCAAAGGCTTTGTGGCACTCGTCCGTCCAAGCCCAACCCTTATTCTTTTTAAGAAATATGTCAAGTGGGTGGAATCCTTGAGTGGCCCTCCATGAACCATTGATAGCAGTTGGTCAACCCCAAGAGCAATCTCAATTTTAAAACACTAATTGGTGGCTGCCATTCTTGATTGCTTCAATTTTGTCCTATTCCATCTGATCTGAATACTCTCATGCTCAACTATATGCCCAAGATAGTTGTACAGAAAAGAAGGTGACTTCTTTTCTTTGGTGACCAAAAAGAGTTTGGAATAGGCATTTTAAATTTCACAATAGCATTTGATCTCATATTAACCAATGCTTTCTTTAGAAGAGAGAGAGACACTTGTAACTGGTCCAATAAGAGTCAAATAAATTTTTTAGTAAGAAAAAAGGACCGCCAAACTTGTCAAGGTTGTTCCCAGAGAGACTGTGATTACAAAATAGACTAACAATACTAGATATATACATTACAGGGTGATATCGAACTAGAAAGACCCTGTTTGGTGCAACTTATGGGGCTGCTTATTGCCTTTTTTTTATTTTCTTTTATTTTGGAGTGCAACTTATGTGCACAACTTATGAGGCATAAATAGCATAAAAAGCTTAAATAAGCTGATTATTGAGAAGAAGGGGAAGGGGTGCTTTTAGGTTATGATTATGATTATCAACTTTTAACTTGCAAGAAGCTGCACCAAACAGGTTCTAAAACCCACAAACTGTTGGTGGAATCTAAAAGGTGAGAAATTAGAAATGTTTGGATAAAATATTTAAAATGTGGAATTTAAAATATGATACTAATAACATATGGAATACAATAATGGAATGCATTACGAAATATTGAAAGAGTTGTCAGGGACAAAGAGTTATGATCCTGCGAAGCTGGGCTAACTCATTAAAGGAATCCCTTCTTCTTGTTGGCTGCTTGTCTCCTAAATAGCTGCAACATGATTAAACCAGTTAACAAAAATTGGATTAGTTGGGTTGACCCAAAACAGGTTAAATTTTGGTCGGTTGGTTGGAATTTGGGCCATGTAATCTTGTTTCAATCTGGTATGGAACATTCTGTATGGAGCAGGCTGGAAGCAGGATATTTCATTTGGTTTTAATATGGTGTGCAATATGCTTGGATCTAATGACTCATTAGATCCGAGCATATTAATGCGAATACTGATAATTATTTGTCTTGCATTTATTTGTTAGTGTTGAAGCTCTAGCTAAGTACATGACAAGAACCTTAGCTTTGGTTTCTAGCTTAAATTTTTTTGATCCTCCCTGTTAATGCCCTTTTTCATAATGAATTAATAGCATTACTTGCAGCCAAGTTGGCAGCTTTTATGAGTCCTACCAGTACTCATTGCATGTTTTTCTTTTAATGTTTGTCCAAAGGATGGATTGGTCAGTACGTGGCAAACAAACTCTAATTGCAATCCTGTGGTAATTTTAAGTGATGAGTAGACATGTCTCATGATGCCAATTTTATATTCATAAGCTTTGTAGTTTTCTGCTTCATTTATTGCTTGAAATTTTGCAGTGTTTTCAGTCAATTTTATTTGCACAATGTGCACATCTATTTCTTCTTTCAGGTTATATCAAATCTCTCTGCAATAACTGGCCCTTTGTTTTATATGGAGTCATGGGGACGTTTCCCAAAGGAGAGGATTTTAAGTTGATTGATGATAGTAAGGTGAATTATCTTCTGCTTATTCTTTAACTTAAATGGACTACTTCAAGTTTAATTTATTTGAACTGAACCGCTTTCACTCATGATCTACTTGCCATATGTTTTTCACACTAGCACTGGGACTCTAGGGAAGGTTAAGAAGAAGTACGCCCAGTTTAGTCCCATTTGATGGGGTCTGGGAGGAGTAGATTGGGTACAGACCTACCCTTTGGCATAATCTGCACAAAGTGACTGCCCAATTTATATTTTCTTCTTTTCTTTTTCTTCATTCTGCTCCAAAATAGGATATAAGCTACCTGCTATGCTATACATTTGAATCGCTTTAGTCCAATAACTCGTGTGCATTTTTCTTTTCTTGCATAGAGGGATGGAGTCTTCTTCATAAGCGGAGATGTTCATTTTGGAGAAATTACAGGATATGACTGTGCTAGTGGATATCCCTTGTATGACATAGCCTCAAGTGGGCTTACCCAAGCTGTCGAGAAAGCAGCCCTGCCACCGTTACATTTCCTAGTGAGGTTCCTGGCGTGGTTGACACCAAGTACCTTGAGAGTTATGGACAAAAGCTGTAGATCCAGGTCATGCACATATGGTATGCTTTTCCCCACAATTTTTTCAACTTGGACCTTCAAATTTTGACCTTCTAAAATGTAAACATCTTTTAGGGCAACAAAATTTTGGAGCGATAGAGATAAATTGGGATGCTACTCCAGTGAGTTTGAAAATTGAAGTTGGGGATGCAAATGGATTCCCAGTTATGAGCGTGAATACCACATTACTAGAACTCCAAGTGAGAAACTCTAAAATCACCGTGGAAGCAGGAGAATATCAGAAATATTGCTCTCTTGAAGTTAATCTACCTTGGATTGTCAGATGTCGCTTGGTTATTTTCTTCTTTTGTGCTTTAGCTGGTATGCAATCTTGAATTTGCAGCATTTTTCAATATCTATAATTGCATTCTGTTTGATATGATGGCTTGCTGAGATTTATTTGCTCTATATGAAATTTCGATTGTCCTACAAACCAAGAAAACTGAGTTTGGACTAACAGACTAATAGCCCAAAACAAAGTCTAAGTGTCCCATGATCATCAAGAAGCCTTTTTGGTCCAAAGAGAAGTGTCCATGGTAGTGTTTAGTAGTTAAGGGTATTATGCTAATTTCAATAATTGTTGGACATGGGTTGTAGGGGTTGCCCATGGTTTTATTTTGGATCAAGTTATTAAATGGGTCATTATATATAGGTTTTATTATATCTAGAATAATCGTAGTGGTAAAAAAGGTCCAAGTTTCTTATTTTGAAGTTGGAGTAGAATTAGAAGTTATCAAAGTTTTGTATTGTAAATTATAATTGAAATGGAATTGGATGTCATAGTCATAGGAATATTTGTACCTAGTTTCCAAATTTGAGTCAATAGTCTTTATAGAAGTAGGAAAGTCTTTAGCCTATAAAAGTGTGTGTAATCTCAATGATTCAATAGAAGAGTTGATATTATGAAAATCTGAGATTGTGTTTGTATGTGATTGGCCTAATCATTGCAAGGGTGAAGCTACTCTTTCTCTCTCTTCTTCTTCTACTTCTTCTCTGTCTTCTTCTTTACGTACATATGCAAGTTATTATTCTTGGGTTACTATTTACAGCTCTAAAAAAGTGCATTTTTTAGCCTCTAAACCACATTCAATTATCCTCAAATCAACCTTAATTCCTTCTCCTACATATTAGCCTTCAATTTAACCATCAAAACCCTAAATTACATATTGTTTGGGTTCTTAAATTGCCTTTGTTTAAAAAATCTAGCAAGCTATCCTACAGCACCATGATTACTCCTCAATTTGTCAAAATAACCCACAATCGTCTTTCTTCTTCCTCTTCTTCTCTCTCTCTCTCTCTCTCTCTCTCTCTCACAATTTTACCCCTTGATGTAGTCACCTCGCCACCTATTGATTGGGGAGGAGGATGAGTAAGCAAAGGTGGAAGGTGAATGGGGTATTAAAAGTGTTGGTGGTAGTGTGTTCAACATCAATAGGGTGGCTCAGGTAGGTGATTGATGCTATCATGTCTATGGAATAGGGCTATTCACGGGTTGGATTGGCTCGGTTTTTTGGGCGACCGCCAACTGAACCGATAACATCGGTTTGAAGAACGAAGCAACCAAACTCGTCTGGTCTGACCATTGCTTCGAAACCGGCGTCTTTGGGTTGTAGAAATACCGGTCGAGCTTCAATCAGTGGTGCAACTCCAGCATCTTTCTCAATTCAACAGCATCATAGGAAAAGGAGAAGGGGAGTGAGAGTTCTTGGGAAGAAGATCAAAGAGGGTAGAGTAGAGGGAAGGAAATGAGGTTTCAAGTGAGGATGATAAAAAAATGGAGGGAGGAGACGGTTTAGGGAGGGGGGCGATCAGAGGAGATAAAGGGTTGAGGGGGAGATAGAGGAGAAAGTCAGATACAGAAAAGGTACAACCATTTCCGTTGTTGCGATATCTCTACCGCAGGCTCAACCCACCACCACCATCTTTTACAAAATATCTATATATTTTTTTTCCATATAGAATATACACATAAAGGAGAGATGAGAGAGAGAGTTTCTCTCTTGAGTGAAGTAGTGAGAGAGAGAGAGAGAGAGAGAGAGTTAATGATAAGAGTGAGAGGAGAGGAAAAGTCTGAAGGAAATAATTAGAGAGAGAGAGAGAGTAACGTAAATAATGAGAGAGATGAAAAAGAGGAGTTATTGATAAGAGTAAAAAGAGAGGAAAATCTAACAGAAATAAGAGAAGAGAGAGAGAGATAGGAGATGAAAGGACTCTTGAATGATGGAATGAAGGAATGCTGCTGTATGTTGAAACTTTCTAATCGAGAGAGATGCATTAAATGTGAGAAGAGACATGCCCTAGGTGTGTTCCCCGGACCTTCTCTTGACTGTCACACGATTTTGGCCCCCCAATGGACTATTTTCAAGCTTTGGTGCGAGAAAAGTGCTGTTTCGGACTTTGTTTTCAAACCGGGAGTCCCGTGTTAGCTCCGTAAGTTTTCACAACTTACATTGGTCCCTCCCGGGGTGTTTGACGTGTTCCCCGGGCCTTCTCGTGACTGTTACACGATTTTGGCCCCCGACGGCTTATTTTCGAGCTTAAGTGTGAAAAAAGTGCATTTTTTGATTTAATTCTCAGACCGAGAGTCCCGTGCTAGTTCCGTAAGTCTCCGCAACTTACCTTGGACCCTCCCGAGGTGTTTGGGGCATTTCCCGGTCCTTCTCGTGATTGTTACATGGTTTTGGCTCCCCCGGTGTCCTATTTTCAAGCTTAAGTGTGGAAAAAGTGTCTCTTTCCAACTTAGTTTTCAAACCGGGAGTCCCGTGCTAGTTCCGTAAGTTTTCACAGTTTGCGTTAGTCACTCCCGAGGTGTTTGATGTGTTCCCGGCCTTTCTTGCAACTGTTACATGATTTTGGCCCCCCGATGGCCTACTTCCAAGCTTAAGTGTTAGAAAAGTGTATTTTACGACCTAGTTTTCAAATCGGGAGTCCCGCGCCTGTTCTTTATGTTTTCACAACTCAAATTGGTCCCTCCTGAGATGTTCGAGGTGTTTCACAATTCAAATTGGTCCCCCCGATGGCCTACTTCCAAGCTTAAGTGTTCGAGGTGTTCCCCCAAATTCAGAAGTCAAAACGTTAGACTCATGAGTTGAGTACATCCGCGTTAGATTCAATTCACCTGTATGCTTGCGTTCTTTTATATAATAGGTATAGATTCATGTGCATATCATTGTATAATGTTCATTTTGTGAAAATGAAATTATAAAGTACAGATGAATTAAGCTTTTGTATAAATGTTCATGTTCATGTTATACTAGTCATTTTTGCAAAATGAAAACTGTAAGAAGTGGATTTTTTTGTTGAATTTCAGATTTGAAAAGTGTATTTTGATCTGAATATCTTGTTGATTAATTAATTTTGGAAAAGTTATAAAAAATTGTTGTGTATATAAATTGGCAAAAATGAATTATTTGAATAGCTTGACATTGAATGTGGCTAGGTTCAAGACATGAGAAATATTAGATCACATTAGGAATTTTTCTTGAAATTTTTAAGTATCAAGAGCTTACTAATTTTGTGGGTTAAATTAGTGTTGACATTGTTTTATATCCTATGTAAAAGTGTGTTATTGGGTTTATTTCATGACTTTTTTTAATATTATGGGATTAAAAATGGTGAGGTTGATCAAGTATGAGATTTGGAGGAATTCATGTTGATTAAGTTGTTTGGTATAAAACAAAGTTTGAATTAAGAATATTATTCAAGTTAAAGTGATTTGGTATTTGATCACTAGTTCTACTAATTGAGTTATGTTATTATGATATTTTCATTCCTTAAGTTCATATATGAGATAATTGAATTGTTTGGTAATTTTTGAAGCGAAAAAAGAAAAATGATGATTTTAGCTAGTTTGGAGCTAATGGACAATTAATAAATTATTTATTTTATTGCTTTAGGTTAACTTGATGAAGTTAAAAATGAGGAATTGGTAAAAGAACACTTGTGTTATGTTTCGTAATTATAGTCAAAAGAGGATTTTGATATAATTAGCTAACTGTTGGAAAATATTTTTGGTACATATTTGATTTTTAACTATGTAGTAACCGGGTATGTGTTTATTAGACTTAGTTAATTGGCGGACTTGGTGCCAGTATTATTATTAATTTTACGGGTGAGCCCGGTTAGGCATGTACCTAGGATTATTGGTCCAGTATAGGTAGGGGAGATAGTGGTACCAACTATCTGCGATATAGATTCCTGAACACTGCTTAGTTCAGAGGAGTAGTAACCTTGTGGTTGTGGATGGACTTTGTTTCTGATACACGACTCTAAGGGTGAGCCCTAAGTGTGGGTAGGTAGGACCTATTATTAATTTCCGCTCGGACACGGTATTGGTGATGAGGTGGGTCATAGCCTTGAAGACAGGTATTGTACGCCTTGTTGGTGGTTATTATATTTTAAAGCTATTTATTTATTTAACTAGATAGAGTTAATTAAATAAAGTGGAATTGAGGCCATGTTAGATAGAGTTAATTAGATAAAGTGGAATTGAGGCCAGGTTAGCAAGTGTTAAAGTTGATTATTTATTTAAGTTAACAAGAGTGAGTTACTTAAATTATTTTCATTTAAAGTGTTGGAATCTATTCATTTATTTAAGTTAACTAGAGTGACTTATTTAAATAATCGGACTTGTGATCCCGTTGATAAAAGATGTATATGTGGTTAAATTAAATAATCTTTTGGATAAATTATTAATTATTTAAGTTAACTTGTGGGACTTAGTTAAATAAATGGGTCTTAAAGTGATTGAACAAGTAAATCTAAAAGTTGGGCATTTCATGTCATTTTTGTGGATATGTTGTATCACCGTATCCGCATGTATTGTAAAGTAATTATATGAGATTGCTTGGTGAGCTAGTTGTTTGCTCACCCCCTGCCTATAAATGTGTACAGGAAATGTTTTCGGACTTGAGGATTAGCAACTGGTTGTATCAAGATGTAGGGATTATGTGATGATGAGCTGTAGCCTGTAGTGCTCTTATTTGCTTTTATTCAGTTTCGAACCGTATTTGTTGATTTGGCTGAGTGCCTTTTTCTTTAAAAATGGGTAATATCCATTTCATGGTTGCAAGTCCGTGGGGCATTGTATTTGAAAAGCGGCATGTATTTAATTTTTTTGTGTTATATAATGTATATTACGGAAAGCATGTAAGGAAGGTAAAATACAGAGAGTGGGTTTGTGGTTGCCATTGGTATTGTCACTTTCACTTTCAATTATATTAATATTTTGAAAAAGTAAAGAATATTGTTAAGAAAAGAGGATTTTCAACGATTAAATGAACAAGAACGAGATTTCTTTCTAAAACCTCACGCTTAGATTAATTAGTTTTCGCTTGATTAACCTTTGAAAATCTAGGGTGTCACACATTAGATAACAAAAGGGCCTCATCATTACATTTACATGACATGTCTTTCATTCTTTTAGTCAAGATAGAAAATTAAGGTCTTTTTAACAAAATTATTTTGATTGTGAAGTTTAGGGATATTGATATGAATTTTAAATAAAAATTATAATATAAAAAATAAAATTACAGTGTAAGAAATTATAAGAGGCCCCATTTACATTTTTTTTCTTTGGGCCTCGAATAAGCGTGAGCCGCCTTTAGTTGTACTTTTTGTGAAGATTGAGTGCGATAGCTTTGTTTTGAGGTCATCTGGGATGACTTTTTGGTCAAATATGGATTTTGTAAGTTGTTATGGAAATGAAAGGTGGTTTTTTTGTTTTTGTTTTTGTTTTTGTTTTCTTCTTTAACTGTATAGACAGTGTATTCAAAAAAATTTAAGTGTGTATTTTCGTTCTATTCTAATGCCATTATTAATTCATAGTTTTTTCATCTTACTGCATCCTCGAGAATCCTAAATTTGACTTAAGAGTATGTTTTATTCTATATTTACATTGAAGTACATGAAAATTATGGATTAAGATATCAGTGTCTTCTTGGGAATGGGGAAAAAGGCTTTCTTTTTTCTTTTGGTATATAAAGTGGTTTTGATTGCTCATTTTTTCTATTAAATACAAGCCTACCCTTGAAATGTGCAGAAACCAATACAAGCCTAGAAGATGGGTTATTGTTTTCCTTGGTTATTTTCCCATTGCTAATTATATCTCCTACCCTTGAAATGTGCAGAAACCAGAAGACATTTCGGCCTAAGAAGAGTGCTCCATCAGGAAGTAAGGTTGGTGTTCTAACTTAAAGGTTTTCAAGTTGTCTCCTTTGCCCTTCTATTTATTTATTTTTGTGCTACTGAGATTCAACTCAAGAAATTATGAATCCCAACACTTTGGAGCTAGCCGTTTTGTTGTTGATGCTTTTTCTCCATTTGTGTTTTATTCCCACACAGGCTGCACAGCTTCAAAATCATATTGATGCTACCTTAGGTAGTGGAAACTTAAGGGAAGCTGTTCGACTGCCACCTGGTGAACATCCTAATGAGTGGTTGGCTGTAAATGGTAAGAAAATTAACTTAAACCTATGACTTTCATAACTATATGATTTTCTGCAGTGCCATGTCTAATATTCTGTCCTGTCTTTAAATTTGTTCTGATTTCTCATCTATCTGCTGTTATATTTTTTGGAACTTCAGCATGTAAGTCTCCATAGTAGTCTGATTTGCATATTACTGTTAACTAAATATCAATTACTAATGCTTGTCTTTTATTAAATTTTCTTAAAAGAAAAAATAATATAATATCATGTTGGTGAACTGATGGGGTAATAGCTAGTACAACTTGATTTGGTGCTTGTGTGTACATATTATTTTGTGCTCATCATTTGCTAAATCTTAACTAGAAGTTCCACAAAACAGCTTTAAAAAACATAAACTCACGAACCATTATTAATAATTTGTATAAATTTCTCTAAAGAGTTGTTTCAAACGTTAGTAGGTGTCATTTAGGTTTACACATTTAAACAACAAATCATGACTCAAAAAGTCCCATTTCCTGTTACATTATGCATATTTTTTTGGACTGTGTAACATGCTTGATACTTCATACTGCAACTTAAAGCCATTGTTGTCTAATTGATTCTGAGTAAAATTCAGGATGACTTAATGGTTTAGAATTATGTTTGATACTGACCTCCAATTATGCTTGGTCAGTGTTGGGAATGGTTTGTTTATTCTTTTGGATTCTATCTCTAGTTGCGTTGTCGAGATTCTTTTTTCTTTTTCTTGTTTGTCTTCAGAAGGATAACTCAATCCTTCTTGCTTGTATTCCCCCCTTGCATTCATTGTTAAATTCTCCTAGTTTATTATCCCTCAGAAAAAAAAAAAAAAAAAAAAAAAAAAAAAAAAAGGCCTAATTTGCTTCAACTTTTTTAACTCTCTTGAAAGTAAACCATTTGTTTCAGAAATACAATTTTTTTATACAATATATACATATTTTTGTACATTGGTGTGCGTTCATATCCATGGTCATACATTTTTTTATCAATTGCAATTATTGTTAGCATATTTTTAATTTGATTTTTTGTGGCTGCAGCTGTTGACTTCTTCAATCAAGTGAACATTCTGTATGGCACTCTTACAGAATTCTGCACTGCATCAAGCTGTCCATTAATGACAGCAGGACCAAAGTATCTTTCTTCAGTCCTCCTAAGAATTGTCTTTCTTGTTTTATTGACGGAATGTTTGGTGTAGCTTTGCTTGATGTTAAGCTCTACGGGTGATGTACTTGTCGGAAAGAAAAAGAAATGTTCTTGCGACACTCTTTTCTTTAGTTAGTGCGACTCTCTCTCTCTCTCTCTCTCGGACTACGAAGACATGGAAAATAACTTTAAAACTGAAGATTGTAACATTACATATTTTATTGTATTTGGAATTGCATATAATATTCTGCATTTACCACTAGAGGGATATTAAGTCTAAATGGTAAAAATGTTTTGGAAAGTCACTTGTATTAAGGGATGGGAATATATAGGATATTGTAACCAAAGATGGTATGGAACTAGTTGGTACAAGTTTATATGAAGGTATCTGCCGGTGCAAATCAAATTTAATTAATGAGGTTTAAAACCATGCCAACATGTCTAATGAATCAGATATCATGATAGGGAAAAGAAAGGGCCAAGAAAGGGCAAGGAAAGGGCCAAGAAAGTAGTCAGAGATCATTATGTGGAACTAATCAACAAAGTTTAGTTAACTGTTACTTATTGAAACATGCTAGTTAAGTTGATTGTCAGGATGATACAATTTCAGATCTGCTTTAAGCATGTACAGTTGCTTATAATTAGATTATGTCTGAATTATGATGCATTCAAATTGCTTAGATGATAAACATCTCGGCCTAGGTGATGCACACCTCGGCCTAGATGGTGCATATCTCGGCCAATATGTCAGGGTGATGGTGGAGGTCAACCAAGGTGGTTCCATGATGGTCCTAGGTGTTGGCGCACAACGGCCTATGTGTAAGAGGTTCAAAAGTGTGACCTAGGCTTGAGACAGCAAGGATAGATGACCTAGGCTCAACACACAAAGCAAGGAACAAAGCATGCATATAACACTTAGGCAAAACACATAAGCACAAAACAAGACAGAGACCTTCACTTAAGCAAAACAAGTCAAAGTCTACAAATGCAAGCTTAACAAGACAAAATCATGCAAATGCTCATGAATGTGACTAAGACAAGATGAGGGGTATTACATGGGGTAAAGTGGGTTTTGCCCTCTTGTTTGTTGGTCTTCCAATTACAATTTAGAACCGCCTATAACCCTGTTCATCAAGTGTTTTGAGGTTGGGCCTAGGCCTCACTGGTAGAGATGAGTGTTCAAACTATAGGAACAGGATTAAGGGGTGAAAAATATCCTTCAATCACTTCGCACCCGTAAAGGATACCACTAGTTAGCCTCGTGCCCGTAATTACATTATGGCCTCCTGACTAAATCTCTTGTCAATATGCTAGTCTTTTCTGGTATACCTTGGCTGTAAATTGGATCCAGGGGGAAATAGAAAATACTAACATTTACATTATTAAATATTAGTGTACATGTTTCTCTCTCTATTAAACACACACAACACACATTGACAAGGACATAAAAAGTATTGGTTGAGGAAGATTTGAAGGGTTGCTTTTATTTTATTTTATTTTTAATTTAGAAGTATAGGAATTATTGCAATATTAGAATATTATTTAGGACTTTATTATAGGATTTAACTGTGTCTTGTTTTATTTTGGAAACTTTTAAATCAAGGTTTTCTGTGGTTGCCTATAAATAGACCCTTATGTATTAAGGATTATTTTGCTTGGAATATGAATTGAATTGAGAGTTCTTTAATATTGAGAATTAGAGTTTATTTTATTTCTTTGGGTGTGATTTGTTCCTATTCTATTACATTATTGCTCCAGTTATGTCTTATTGACTGTGTGATGGGGGTTCAGGAATTCCAGTTGATTGATAAGAGGGAGCTTGCACCCTTGTACGAGCTTGTTGAGTCTATCTTACAGTTGTAGCCGTTATTTTTACTTTTTCTTTTCTTTTCTGTTTTTAAAATTTATTTTGTATTGGGGAAATGCATTGTGAGCTTTTGTTTCGCGTCTCATGCAGCCTTTCGAATTCTTCTCTATTTTTATATTTTTGTAATGGATGCAGTCTCCTGAGCTTCCGTTTGGTTTAGTTTGTATAAAGAGTTTTGAGTTTTGAATTATATTTTGAAAGATAAGTTGATGTAAAGAGTTTTGAAAATAATTTTGAGATTTTATTATTATTATTATTATTATTCTATTTTGTAATTGAATATATGGGTGTGAGACAATTTGATTGATTGATAGGTAGAATAGGGATGTAATCGGTTTGGTACAGTTGGTATTTAGGTAAAAAAATTCACCGAATCGATAATTTCGATTTTATTTGAACACCAATACAAATCACTTCTTTTATCAAACCGTACTGAATTGAATCGATTTTTGAGTTTTGAATTATATTTTGATAAGTTGATAAAAAGAGTTTTGAAAATAATTTTGGGATATTTTTATTATTATTATTATTATTTTTTTTTTTTTTTGGTAGTTGAATAGATGGGTGTGAGACAATTTGATTGATTGATATGTAGAATAGGGATATAATCGGTTCGGTATAGTTGGTATTTATGTAAAAAAAAATTATCGAACTAATAATGTCGATTTTATTATTTTGAACACCAATACAGATCACTTCTTTCATCAAATTGTACTGAGTTGAACCGATTAAAGCGATTCAGTTTGATTTAGTGTGGTTTAACTTCCCATAATCTTTTGTTTATACTCAAAAGTCTTATAACGTTTTTCTTATTCTCTTTCTTTCTTCTTTTCTACCTCTTTTGCTCTTTGTAATTTCTGGCAATCGTTGACGGGCAACCACATCTTCTTCTTCTCTTTCTCTTTCTGATATATAGTCATCGACGATTACCATCGATTGGGGTTCACCGACAACCATTGACTATCGACTCTTTACTTCACCCTCACCGACAGTGAAGAAGATATGTTTTTGACGAAGAAGATGAGTAGATTTACTTAGATCTGATGTAGACCTACATTAGATTTGACTAGATCTAAATAAAAAAATAGTTGTCGGAATACAATCTTCTCTCTCTATACCTGCCTCTCTCATTCGATCTCTTAATTTTTCTACATTTTATCTGTTATACACTTCTATTTTTCTATTTTAATGGAAAAAAAAATTCAAGTTTTGAACAAGTTGTTTCCGAGTTTTAGTTACAGGTGGTGAAAATTATAAAATTTTGCAGTTTCAATTTGTTTGGTGCTGGAATGAATCATGGTTTAAAACTGCAAAATTTTGCAGTTTCATAATATATTTTTCAATTTAGTTAATAAGGATAAATGCCTAATAGATTTTTGCTTTGAAATTGTAACATTTTATAGTTTCAAAGTTTGCTTTTCAATTTGATTAATATTTGGAGATTATTTGCTTAAACGCTACAAAAATTGAAAAATAACATATGTTTTTTTCCTATTGTTGCTATTTTTTGTTGTTACATTTTTTTTCCCTTTTTGATTTATCAATATTTAGCACATTTTGTTACGTTTTTTCGCTCTAATTTCTTCATTTATTCTTTTTTCTATTTCAACAATATTTTGGACATTCCGGTGAGTCTCCAATGATGTTCTTAACGTCCAGCGAACGTTCTGGGACATTCCGGCCACTTTCATTGATGTTCGGAACACTCCGGTGAACTTCCGGTAATACTTCGGCGACTTTCCGGTGATGTTGAACATTTCGACGAGTCTTCGATGACCGTCTGGCAGAAATCCGACGGTAGTGGGATGGAACAGCGTCTGTAAATTAAAAAAATAAATAAATAATAAGTTTTTTTGGTAATAATTAAAAATATATAGGACTAATTAGTGCAAGTGTTTTGTTTTGGGATTAGATGGGTTTTGAACTTTGTATATGGAACTTATTGGTAAGTTCCCCATTAGTTTGTGTCCACCATTTCAAACATATCTAATTAATCCATTTAATAAATATTTTTCAATTCCTACATTAAAAAAAAAATTAAAAATACTAAGGTGTCAAGAATATTAGTTTTAGATTGTATATAACAAGAGTTTACAATTTTAGGTTATAAAGATGATAAAGTTAATTAATTAAGGTTATTAATTTATTATACTTATTAATATTATTATATTATTAGATTATATATATATATTATTAATACAATATATGTTGAAGTGGTTGATTTCGGTCTAATTCGGTGTACAAGGTACTTGAACCAATATCAAATCGAAAATTGAAAAAAATCAAATTTAAAAATCACACAAACTAATTCTTGTTAAAAAATAAATTAAGTATAGCCGGTTTAGTCGTTCTTTTTTATATAAATTTTCTTCCATCCTTAATGTAAAATGTGAGAGAATGAGATAGGAGAGAAAAAATGATTGATCGATTTATTAATAAATAAATAAATAAAGAAGAGAAATGAGAGAGAAAAGAATTTTAAAATCTTATTAACCAAACATGTTTTTTGATTTTTTTTTATCCAAATATTAATTTTAAAAAGTAAACCAAACGTTTTCTTTGTTTTTGCTCGGTTTGAATGGAAATGCAGTTTCATTAATCACCCTCATTTTCTCTCATAGTACAAGTAATTGGCCTTTCTTTTCTTTTCTTTTGGGTGAGCATAATTCGAATTGGTTTTGTGGGAGATAAAACTAGGACTAATCTGTTATTTACAGTTTCATAAAAATTAGAACCAAACCAATGTATTTAAATCATGGAACCAAATCCAATCAAATCATTTAAAAATAGTTCGACTTGGTTTGGAACAACAGTTTTGCATAACATATCCACACAAAAAAAATCATATAACATCTTCAAAAAAATTAAACCTATCATAAATTGTTTAACATTAATCTGCTCATGATTTTTTGAAACATAACTTAAACAAACATAATATTTAGTAAATAAACATATTGTTTAACATGTAGCAAACATAAAACTCCCATCAAACAAGCATTTTGTCTTGGCAACAACAATATAAAACTAAAATTATGCGAAATAATTTAAAAAAAAAAAATAACATTAGGGTTTTGTATATAAGATGGTAGGATTGTATGCACAAGGTGTATGGCATGTATATGGTTTAAGTTACATATGGTTTGGTTCATTTCTACATCAGAACTGTAAACTCAAATCTGAAACTGATCTGAAAAGATCAATTCCCTAGTTTTCCAAACCAGAATCAAATCACAAATTTAAAAAATTAGTTAAAACCTATCGAATTGGACTAAACTAAACTGGACCAGCCCGAACCAGTTCGGATTATAAATTTTTCGAATTCCTTGACTCACAAGAAAAAGCATATCAAGTATTTGCTTATTTTTGTTGGCAAGTTATGTCTACTGCATTAGCTGACCAAGAAATGATTTATTTTTGTTGTCAAGTTGTAATGCTCCAACTTTTATTAATCGGATAATATTATCAATTTTCATATTAAGGTCCATTTATGAAATAATAAAATGCAGAAGCAAAACAAAATACATAGGATATTCAAGGTTCCCTCTCGCATAAATACAACGGTACAAGTTTAGTACGGATCATTACAAAATATGCCCTTAGGCTTACATTGAGAATTTCAAAAATGAAATAATTATAATAAAGAGAGTAATAACACATTGGCATTTCACCGGTGAGTAACAAATCTTGAATCATCAGTAACCTAACTCCTTGAATTCTTGAACGAGACAACAAACTCCACACCTAAAAAATGATTTAACAATTGAGATGAGCACAAGGTCCAGTAGGGATTTACAATGATGCAAAATAATGAGATCTATAGATATATGTGATCATGAATACTATCAGGTGATATTTAGATAAGTAACGTGCTCTTTTATATCCAAAATAAAACATACATAAATATATACTTTCATTTAAAAATAAATAAATAAAAAGAAGAAAATATTCCACTTGACATTTCAAGGAAAAACTTATTTATTATCTTTTCACCTTATCATTAGCAATTTAAATGAAATGCTTCAATATCTCCTTTACTTTAGAAAGAAGTTTTAAACCAATCAATCACACACTCATACTAATCTTTAACCCAAAAACAATAATTTCACAATCAACTGTCAACTGTCAACTGTCAACTTATTACAATCAATAAAACACCAATTGTACATACTAACATCTAACATATAGACAAGCGATAGCATTCAATTCATTACAAAATTATCTCAATTACACACTTTCAATCTCCAACACAATTTCACCATAGCACACATATCTACACAATCATGCAACCAAGTGACGAACACAACACAATTAACAACCGGCTTCGTTATGTCATTCCAACACAGTTTACCAAGCACTAATTTGGAAGGAAATCTGGAACTTACCTCAAAGTGCCACACTTTACCGGTGGCTAGCCGAAAGGAAAGCATAACCTCCATATAGTCCAACAATCCACACGCTTTATTGGGCACAAATCGGAAGGAAAGCGAAACCTTTGTTAATACACTACGTTTTACTGGTCACAAGTTGGAAGGAAACAGACCGTCTTTTTAAAACTTTAATCCATCAACTCATCATATACATCATCATTTCGATTTGTAAAATTAAATCAACAGCATGTCACATGTATAACCCATTCTACAACAATCAACATTTCCTAGAATTAGACCAACAATCTTATTAATTATCTCATGCATTTCATAATTCAATTTACCAATTCCGCTAACAACCTTCACAACATGAGCCACTTCTACAACAAACATTTTCTTTCTTTCTCAATTCACAAATATTACATAACTCTAAAATCATGAGATTAACCACTTAACTCACTTAACTACTACAAAATCATAAATACATCACATTTTTTTGTGTGACGTATTTTATTTAATCACACGTTTCACGTTTTATCAAAGTGTGATCTTTGGAATCATTTCGATTTGTAAAATTAAATCAACAGAGCATCACGCGTACAACTCATTCTACAACAATCAACACTTCCTAGAATTAGACCAACAATCTTATTATCTCATGCATTTCATAATTCAATTTACCAATTCCGCTACCAACCTTCACAACATGAGCCACTTCTACAACAAACATTTTCTTTCTTTCTCAATTCACAAATATTACATTACTCTAAAATCATGAGATTAACCACTTAACTCATTTAACTACTACAAAATTATAATACATCACACTTTTTTATGTGTGATGTATGTTATTTAATCACACAATTCAAGTTTTGTCAAAGTGTGATCTTTGAGAGTGTAACACGTTTTGAATGTCATTAAAAGATGATTCCATCACACGTTTTGTGTGTGATAATAAATATTTAAATCACATCTTTTAAGTGTAACTAATAACATTTAGATCACAGATTTTAAGTATAATTAATATCTAATAAAACCTGTGATTAATAGTGAGATAAGATCACATATTATATGCATTTCTCATCACAGTTAATGAGTGTGATAAAAAAAGGGTTCAACATAATCAATATTATTTTTGTATAATACACACTATATATATCATTTGAATCACAACCACATATTGAATGAAATAACGTCATATATTTCATAAATGAAAATTGAATGTTCAAAAGTAATATCTAACAAGTTTTTAACTGTGATTACATGCATTAAAAAATTAAAAAAAAAACCCGAAGAACAAAGTTCTTGAATTCTTTGACCATATTTTGCATCTCTCCAAGCAATTTTTGACTTGAAAAATGAAAACACAAACTAATTCAGAGACCGCTAGCACTGTATGAATAAATTTACTATTTGTAGAGACTATTCTAGTCTTAGAAAAGATAAAGTCAGACCTTTTCTCATCACACCGACTCTTCATCTCTTGCATCAACAGAAAATGAAGAACCACTTTGACTGTTACTAGTATAAAATGTTTGGATTACCATATAGATATGACATATACATAGAATCAACAAATCGAAAATGAAAATCTTCAATGCATGGCCAAATATTTTAAAGTCATAAAACCAAAATAAAAGCCAACTATTATTTCAATATAATAAATAAAAGTCAACTATTTTAAAGTCATAAAACCAAATATACATGGAATCAACAAATCCAAAATGAAATCTTGAAGTAATTGTGTATAAGTCACCAACTAAATAAATAGTTTATTAGCAATTTAAAGAACGAAAGTTATATCATATTTATATGTTAGATTTCAACTCATATTGTTTAAGACGAAATTAATCCATTCAACTCGCACTTCATCAAATTCGGTTTCTGTGTAAGTCTATTTTTCATTGAATTGCAAGAGGTTATTTACAAACAATTAGATAATGAAGATGATGTACAAGTATCATGAATATAAATATAATAATAAAAGTTGGAATTTATCTCACATTTTATTTTTTTAGGATGCTTTGATCTCTAATGAGGTCTTTCATATATCTCATTACATAAAACCCACATTTCACATTTGTGGGTTGTTGCGGAAAGTACATGAAAGCATTTTCATTATTATTAGAAACTACATATAAAGTGTTACGATTAAGCTGAACAACCATTAACATAAATATAAGTATGACAAAATTAAAGAAAATGATATTGATTACGTGAACTACTTTCCACACTAGATTGGTCCTCCTCCTTTGGCATTTAAAGAAAATGGCATTCAAAGCAAATTATAAGGCAGTTATCTTCAATATACAAAAGCTTTTAAGACCAACTTCATAAATGATCTTTTTGCTTCATCTTAACAACTTAACAAGCTTCATTTCAATCAAGCAAGTGCTGATACGATATAGGATATATAATTTTCATTGCCCTTGATATCTTGCCCTAGACCCACTCCATCTTAGAATATTTTTGCTGCTTAGCCCAAAATGATTTCTAAAATCCCAAGGGCTCAGCACTTTCACAACCTAGATTCGGATAAATTGTCATAGAAAATGAAGGCTCTAAACAACAAATGCATGCCAACAATATTAAAATTAAACACTGATGTGCAACTGAACCTCAATTTAGAACCTCCTATCTTACATGTAATAGGCAGATGATAAACCAACTCATCCTCTTAACAGAGGAATATATTTTAAAATACAAGTAGTGATCTAGTTTAGTTATCTCATGAAACACAAACATCCAAACAAAGTGTTTACCTTGCTAAAATTGTATAAAAAAATAAAAAAGCATTTTCATTTCTTCATAAAGACAATTAAAATGAAGATTGATAATCTTTTAAAGCGAGAACAAGCGCTTGCCTCTTGGCATCCCAAACTTGCCACCAAAGAGGAAAACATTAAAAGGAACATCCAATGAGTCAATGAAATCAAGGGAAATAAAGTATTTTTTCTAAGATGGTTCTGAATTACGACAATCTTAGATGATTATGTTGGGAAACATGACTGTTGAAACTAATAGTGTTTTGTGATAGTATTTGTTCACTGTATCACAGATAACAAGGCAAGCATGATGCATCTCACAGAAAGGGAAACATAAAGATAGATATCAGCATTACATTCATATATCAACATTACATATACAAAACAAAAATATTGTAAGGAAAGAGATCTTACCAATCATCATTTGAACCGGCAGGAGTAGCATAAAGTGCACCAGACCTTTTCCAATTCTCTAACAGCTTGTTGTTATGACTCTGCGCTGGACCACCAGTAACATGACTTTTATGCAAAACAACAAGTAGTAATCTCTTTGACGGCCTCATTTGATGTAACTGATTTACAATAGAATTAAGCTACAACCAAAAGAAATTATTAAGAACCATATCCATGCGATTCTAACTTTGAGGAAGAGATATATTACTGTTAAAGCTTATGATCAGCAACCCTCTTACCTGGGAAAAGTTGAAATTATGCCTATTAATAAGCCCCACATTTGCACCATCTATAACTGCATCAAATGGATCATGTCGCTGAAGCCACTCCTGAATGAGTGCACCTTCTAAGTTAGTCAGAATGCCATTCTTTTTAAGTATTAATCGCTTGAACCATACACAAGCAGCAAATATGGGCCTTTGACTAAGACATTGAATACATTTTCAACAATACAATTACAAGTACATTGATCATTTTCAAACAAGTCTCTCAGGCCTAGCAGTACCTTGGCAGCCATTAGGAGCAGACTGCAGTCTCAAACCCCACCCCTACCAAAAAGAGTATATCGACATTTGATAAAATATTCATGTGGTAAAGTAACAGAGATATGGAGTAATGCAGTCTACCAACATGTCCACTACTAGGCATAAATCATTAAGATATTTATGGACAACAAGATGACAATCTAGTTATTCAAATTCCAAATTTGGAAGTAACATAAAGAAACAAGATAAAAATTATTGACAGCATTGTCCACTAATGTGTAAGAATCAACTATAGGAATCGATTCCAAAATAATATACATCTCAAGTAACTCCATGTGTTGAATTGCGGTATTAATCAATGAAGCATAAAGATAATGTCATACCTGAAACTGCATAAAATCAGCCTTAACCTCTCTTTGGCACACCAAATTGGTCAATGAAGCAGTGAAGTTTTCAGTCTCTTTAGGATCAATATCAATGCTAACAAGCTTCTCTCCACACGATAGGCACACACCCATTTCATCCATTTGCATCCTCGTAACTCTCCAATTCCCATTTCCGAGCCACCCTTGTCCATGCCACCCCCTCCTCCCTTCACAACCTCTTCTCTCACCTTACCCACATCCCAATTCACCTCCCCAACCTCTGCAGCCCTTTCAGACTCAAACCAACGCTCCACAACGTGACCTGCCTCACCGTGACACGCAACCGGTGCAACATTTCATAAACTCTATCAGCCTTTTAAAACTCTGGTTGACACACAATTAACTCAGTACTGGCCTATGCATGATGATAGGAATAATATGTATAGTTTAATAAAACTAACAATTCAAGTCCAAGCACTTTGATGCCACATTGCATTGGACCGCCATACAATCACCAAAAAAACAAAAAAACAAAAAAATTTGTTACCCCTCATAAAGCACCCAAAACCCTTGTTAATCACCGTTTGTGGACCACATGCTAACCAATAAGAGATTTCATATCAATATAGATAACTTAGGCAAATTCCCAGCAAAAGAGTCAACGCCCCAAAAAAATTCCTAGCAAAGAGATTTCATTACAATTCTTAAAGCCAATTGTTTATAATTTTAGTATGTCGAAAAAAACTGAAAATTGTTCCCATTCTCAAACAAAATCAATGTCAACATGCAGATTAAAAAACAATCGCAAACCCTATAAACAAAATGATAAGGAAATAAATTATTTTCCACCTAATAATTGAAAACCCATAAATAAACTGATGAAGATCGATATTCCGTTGATAAAGGTCCAACTTTTGCAAGATGAAACCCAAAAAAGAAAAAAAAAAAGCCCCCTAAAATTACCTTTGAAATTGGGCGGATCGAATTTGAGAGCGAGGTCGTACGATCTCGATCTGGAATTAATTGGATCAACCGAATGTGTTGCAAAGGCAAACCTGATTCGATCACCATCGGCTGTCCCGCCAGCTGATCATTGATTGCTAGAGAGAGAGATGAAAGAACGAGAGAGTAAGTGAGAGAGAGCGAAAGGCTGCATTTAGGCCAATTTCCCTAATTATGCCATTTTCAAAATTTTAGTCGCAGTTTAGGGTGTCTTTTTCTTCTTCATTCCCATTATCGGTGAGACAGCTTTAGCAAAGCCGTTTCAAGAACACGACTTTACCAATGTCATTTTTAGTGAATAAAAAATTTTAAAAAATAGTTCAATGCAAATGACTTTTGAAAAGTTATTTTTACTTAAATTATAATTAAATTTGAGTTAATTAAAAATTGATTTACTTTTGACTTAGTTTTCTAATCGGGAGTCCCATTCAAGTTCCGTAAGTTTCCACGACTCACGTTGGTCCTTCCCTAGGTGTTTGAGGTGTTCCCCGGACCTTTTCTTGACTGTCATACGATTTTGGCCCCCCGATGGACGATTTTCAAGCTTAGGTGCGAGAAAAGTGCCATTTCGGACTTAGTTTTCAAACCAGGAGTCCCGTGCTAGTTCCGTAAGTTTTCACAACTTACATTGGTCCCTCCCGGGGTGTTTGACGTGTTCCCCGAGCCTTCTCGTGACTGTTACACGATTTTGGCCCCTGACAGCTTATTTTCGAGATTAAGTGTGAAAAAATACACTTTTTGATTTAGTTCTCACACCGAGAGTCCCGTGCTAGTTCCGTAAGTCTCCACAACTTACCTTGGACCCTCCTGAGGTGTTTGGGGCATTTCCCGATCCTTCTCGTGATTGTTACACGGTTTTGGTCCCCCCGGTGTCCTATTTCCAAGCCTAAGTATGGAAAAAGTGTCTCTTTCCAACATAGTTTTCAAACCGGGAGTCCCGTGCTATTTCCGTAAGTTTCCACAACTCATGTTGGTCACTCCCGAGGTGTTTGAGGTGTTCCCGGCCCTTCTTGCGACTGTTACATAATTTTGGCCCCCGATGGCCTACTTCCAAGCTTAAGTGTTAGAAAAGTGTATTTCCCGACCTAGTTTTCAAATTGTGAGTCCTGTGCCTGGTCGTTAAGTTTTCACAACTCAAATTGGTCCCTCCTGAGATGTTCAAGGTGTTCCCCGGGCCTTCTCGTGATTGTTACACGATTTCGGCCCGCCGAGGCCTATCCTCAAGCTTAAGTGTGAAAAAAATACATTTTCCGACCTAATTTTCAAACCGGAAGTCCCGCGCTAGTTCCGTAAGTTTCCACAACTTACATTGGTTTCTCCCAAGGTGTTGGAGGTGTTACACGGGCCTTCTCGGGACTGTTACAGGATTTTGGGGAGCCCCTGATGGCCTATTTTCAAACTTAAGTGTTAGGAAGTGTATTTTTTGACTTAGTTTTCAAACCAAGAGTCTCATGCGAGTTTCGTAAGTTTCCACGACTCACGTTGGTCCCTCCCTACGTGTTTGAGGTGTTCCCCGGACCTTCTCTTGACTGTCACACAATTTTGGCCCCCCGATGGACTATTTTCAAGTTTAAGTGCGAGAAAAGTGCCGTTGCGGACCTAGTTTTCAAACCGGGAGTCCCGTGCTAGTTCCGTAAGTTTTCACAACTTACATTGGTCCCTCCCGGGGCATTTGACGTGTTCCCCAGGCCTTTTCGTGACTGTTACACGATTTTGGCCCCCGACAGTTTATTTTCGAGCTTAGTGTGAAGAAAGTGCATTTTTTGATTTAATTCTCAGACCGAGAGTCCCGTGCTAGTTCCGTAAGTCTCCGCAACTTACCTTGGACCCTCCCAAGGTGTTTGGGACATTTCCCGGTCCTTCTC
Source organism: Camellia granthamiana (assembly GCA_036172215.1). NCBI lineage: Eukaryota > Viridiplantae > Streptophyta > Magnoliopsida > Ericales > Theaceae > Camellia > Camellia granthamiana. The sequence continues at coordinate 106,673,199 of CM069916.1, read as the reverse complement.
GTGACTGTTACACGGTTTTGGCCCCCCCGGTGTCCTATTTCCAAGCTTAAGTGTGGAAAAAGTGTCTCTTTCCAACTTAGTTTTCAAACCGGGAGTTCCGTGCTAGTTCCGTAAGTTTTCACAGCTCGCGTTGGTCACTCCTGAGGTGTTTGAGGTGTTCCCGACCCTTCTTGAGACTGTAACATGATTTTGGCCCCCCGATGGCCTACTTCCAAGCTCAAGTGTTAGAAAAGTGTATTTTCCGACCTAGTTTTCAAATCGGGAGTCCCGTGCCTGTTCGTTAAGTTTTCACAACTCAAATTGGTCCCTCCTTAGATGTTCGAGGTGTTCCCCGGGCCTTCTCGTGATTGTTACACGATTTCGGCCTGCCGAGGCCTATTCTCAAGCTTAAGTGTGAAAAAAGTACATTTTCCGACCTAGTTTTCAAACCGGAAGCCCCGCGCTAGTTCCGTAAGTTTCCACAACTTGCATTGGTTTCTCCCGAGGTGTTGTAGGTGTTCCACGGGCCTTCTCGGGACTGTTACAGGATTTTGGGGGCCCCCGATGGCCTATTTTCAAACTTAAGTTTTTAGGAAGTGCATTTTTTGACTTAGTTTTCAAACCGGGAGTCCCATTCGAGTTTCGTAAGTTTCCACGACTCACGTTGGTCCCTCGCTAGGTGTTTGAGGTGTTCCCCGGACCTCCTCTTGACTGTCACACGATTTTGGCCCCCCGATGGAATATTTTCAGGCTTAGGTGCGAGAAAAGTACCGTTTCGGACTTAGTTTTCAACCCGGGAGTCCCGTGCTAATTCCGTAAGTTTTCACAACTTACATTGGTTCCTCCCGGGGTGTTTGACGTGTTCCCTGGGCCTTCTCGTGACTGTTACACGATTTTGGCCCCTAACGGCTTATTTTCGAGCTTAAGTGTGAAAAAAGTGCATTTTTTGATTTAGTTCTCAGACCGAGAGTCTCGTGCTAGTTCCGTAAGTCTCCGCAACTTACCTTGGACCCTCCTGAGGTATTTGGGAGATTTCTCGGTCCTTCTCGTGACTATTACACGGTTTTGGCCCCCCCCCCGGTGTCCTATTTCCAAGCTTAAATGTGGAAAAAGTGTCTCATTCCAACTTAGTTTTCAAACTGGGAGTCCCGTGCTAGTTCCGTAAGTTTTCACAGCTCGCGTTGGTCACTCTCGAGGTGTTTGAGGTGTTCCCGGCCCTTCTTGCAACTGTTACATAATTTTAGCCCCTCGATGGCCTACTTCCAAGCTTAAGTTTTAGAAAAGTTTATTTTCCGACCTAGTTTTCAAATCGGGAGTCCCGCGCCTGTTCGTTAAGTTTTCACAACTCAAATTGGTTCCTCCTGAGATGTTCGAGGTCTTCCCCGATTCGAGCCCTGTCTTCTCCCACAAGTCTCTCGTCCCTAGGCAGTCGTGTGTGACAAGTTTCGTGCTAATCCGACCTCGTTTGGTGATTTTTGGGCATCAACACCTCTAATTCAAGTTTTTTAAGGAACTAGTTTGCCTAGAGTGAAATCTGGCTCTGACTCCCAAATCAGGAACCCGATTGGAGTCCCGTCTTCTCCCACAAGTTCCTCGTGCCTTGGCGGTCGTGTGTGCCAAGTTTCGTGCCAAACCGACGCTGTTTGGTGATTTTGGGGCGTCAACAACTTGAATTCAAAATTTCTTAAGTAACTAGTTTGCCTAGAGTGAAATCCGACTCTAACTCCCAAACCGGGAACCTGGTTGGAGTCCCGTCTTCTGCCATAAGTCTCTCGTGCCTAGGCGGTCGTGTGTGCCAAGTTTCGTGCCAAACCGACGCTGTTTGGTGATTTTGGGGAGTCAACACCTCGAATTCAAATTTCTTAAGGAACTCGTTTGCCTAGACCGAAACCCGGCTCTAACTACCAAACCGGGAACCCGATTCGAACCCCGTCTTCTCCCACAAGTCTCTCATGCCTAGGCGGTCGTGTGTGCCAAGTTTCGTGCTAATCCGACCCCGTTTGGTGATTTTAGTGAGTCAACACCTCAAATTCAAGTTTTTTAAGGAACTAGTTTGCCTGGAGTGAAATCTGGCTCTGACTCCCAAACCAGGAACCCGATTGGAGTCCCGTCTTCTCACACAAGTTTCTCGTGCCTCGTGTGCCAAGTTTCATTCCAAACCGACGCCGTTTGGTGATTTTGGGGCATCAACACCTCGAATTTAAATTTCTTAAGGAACTCGTTTGAGTAGAGAGAAATCCGGCTCTAACTCCCAAACCGGGAACCCGATTGGAGTCCTGTCTTCTCACACAAGTTTCTCGTGCTAGGCGGTCGTGTGTGCCATGTTTCGTGCCAAACCGACGCCTTTTGGTGATTTTGGGATGTTAATACCTCGAATTCAAGTTTCTTAAGTAACTAGTTTGCCTAGACGAGAATCCGGTTCTAACTCCCAAACCGGGGACTAGATTCGAGCCCCATCTTCTCCCACAAGTCTCTCCTGCCTAGGTGGTCGTCTGTGCCAAGTTTCGTGCCAATCCGACCCCGTTTGGTGATTTTGGGGCGTTAGCACCTCGAATTCAAGTTTCTTAAGGAACTAGTTTGCCTAGAGTGAAATTCAGCTCTAACTCCCAAGCCGGGAACCTGATTGGAGACCTGTCTTCTCCCACAAGTCTCTCGTGCCTAGGCGGTCGTGTGTGCCAAGTTTCATGCCAAACAGACGCCGTTTGGTGATTTTAGGGCGTCAACACCTCGAATTCAAATTTCTTGAGGAACTAGTTTGCCTCAGAGTGAAATGCGGCTCTAACACCCAAACCGGGAACTTGGTTAGAGTCCCGTCTTCTCCTACATGTGCCTAAGCGGTCGTGTGTGCCAAATTTCGTGCCAAACTGACGCCGTTTGGTGATTTTGGGGCGTCAACACCTCAGATTCAAATTTCTTAAGGAACTAGTTTGCTTAGACCGAAATCCGGCTTTAACTCCCAAACCGAGAACCCAATTCGAGCCCCGTCTTCTCCAACAAGTCTCTAGTGCCTAGGCGGCCTTGTGTGCCAAGTCACGTGCTAATCCAACCCCGTTTGGCGATTTTGGGCATCAACATATCGAATTCAAACTTCTTAAGGAACTAGTTTACTTAGACCGAAATCCGGCACTAACTCCCAAACCGGGAGCCAGATTCGAGCCCCAACTTCTCCCACAAGTCTCTCGTGCCTAAGCGGTCGTGGGTGCCAAGTTTCGTGCCAGGAGTCCCGTGCATTTTTGGACTTAGTTTTCAAACCAGGAGTCCCGTGCTAGTTCCGTAAGTTTAGACAACTTACATTGGACCCTCCCAAGGTGTTTGATGTGTTGCCCAGGCCTTCTTGTGACAGTTACCCGATTTTGGCCCCCAATTTTGGCCTTATTTCATTCTTAAGTCTGAGAAAAGTGCCTTTTTGGACTTAATTTTCAAACCAGGAATCCTGCGATAGTTCTGTAAGTTTCCACAACTTAAATTGATCCCTTCTAAGGTGTTTGAGGGGTTTCCCCGGCCCCATCTCGTGACTGTTACACGACATTGGCACCCGACGGCTAATTTTCAAGCTTAAGTATAAAAAAAGTGCAATTTTTGACTTAGTTTTCGAACCAAGAGTCTCATGCTACTTCCGTAAGTTTCCACAACTTACATTGGTCCCTCCAGAGGTGGGCGTTCCCTGGGCCTTCTCGTGACTGTTACACGATTTTGGTCCCCGATGGCCCATTTTCAAGGTTAAGTGTAAAAAATGCATTTTTTGAGTTAGTTTTCAAACCGTGAGTCACGTGCCAATTCCGGAAGTTTAAACAACGTACACGGGCCACTCCTGCGTTCTTTGAGGCATTCCCGATCCTTCTCATGACTGTTACAGGATTTTTGCACCCCATGGACTATTTTTAAACTCAAGTGGGAAAAAAATCTTTTTCGACTTAGTTTTCAAACCGGAAATCCCGTGCT
>CM069916.1:106540439-106669078 GCA_036172215.1 Camellia granthamiana | reverse complement strand
ACAGCTCGCGTTGGTCACTCCCCGAGGTGTTTGAGGCGTTCCCGGCCCTTCTCGCGACTGTTACATGATTTTGGCCCCCCGATGGCCTACCTCCAAGCTTAGGTGTTAGAAAAAGTGTATTTTCCGGCCTAGTTTTCGAGTCGGGATTCCCGCGCCTGTTCGTGAAGTTTTCACAACTCAAATTGGTCCCTCCTGAGACGCTCGAGGTGTTCCCCGGGCCCTCTCGTGATTGTCGCACGATTTCGGCCCGCCGAGGCCTATTCTCAAGCTTGAGTGTGAAAAAAGGTACCTTTTCCGCCCTAGTTTCCAAACCGGAAGTCCCCGCGCTAGTTCCGTAAGTTTCCACAACCTACATTGGTTTCTCCCGAGGTGTTGGAGGTGTTCCACGGGGACTTCTCGGGACCGTTGCAGGATTGTTTGGCCCCCGATGGCCTATTTTCGAGCTTAAGTGCTTAGGAAGCGCATTTCTCGACTCAGTTTTCAAACCGGGAGTCCCACGCGAGTTCCGTGAGTTTCCACGACTCACGTTGGTCCCTCCCCTAGGTGTTTGAGCTGTTCCCGGGACCTTCGCTCGGCTGTCACACGATTTTGGGCCCCCGATGGACTATTTTTCAGGCTTAGGTGCGAGAAAAGTGCCGTTTCGGACATTGTTTTCAGACCGGGAGTCCCGTGCTAGTTCCGTAAGTTTTCACAACTTACGTTGGTCCCTCCCGGGGTGTTCGACGTGTTCCCCGGGCCTTCTCGTGACTGTTACACGATGTTGGCCCCCGACGGCTTATTTTCGAGCGTAAGTGTGAAAAAAGTGCATCTTTTGGTCAAGTCCTGAAACCGAGAGTCCCGGGCTAGCTCCGTAAGTCTGCGCAACTTGGCTTGGACCCTCCCGAGGTGTTTGGGGCATTTACCGGTCCTTCTCGTGACTGTTACACGGTTTGGGTCGCCCCGGTGTCCTATTTCCAAGCTTAAGCGCGGAAAAAGAGTCTCTTTCCAACTTAGTTTTCAAACCGGGAGTCCCGTGCTAGTTCCGCAGGTTTTCACAGCTCGCGTTGGTCACTCCCCGAGGTGTTTGAGGCGTTCCCGGCCCTTCTCGCGACTGTTACATGATTCTGGCCCCCCGATGGCCTACTTCCAAGCTTAGGTGTTAGAAAAAGTGTATTTTCCGGCCTAGTTTTCGAGTCGGGAGTCCCGCGCCTGTTCGTGAAGTTTTCACAACTCAAATTGGTCCCTCCTGGGACGCTCGAGGTGTTCCCCGGGCCCTCTCGTGATTGTCGCACGATTTCGGCCCGCCGAGGCCTATTCTCAAGCTTGAGTGTGAAAAAAGGTACCTTTTCCGCCCTAGTTTCCAAACCGGAAGTCCCCGCGCTAGTTCCGTAAGTTTCCACAACCTACATTGGTTTCTCCCGAGGTGTTGGAGGTGTTCCACGGGGACTTCTCGGGACCGTTGCAGGATTGTTTGGCCCCCGATGGCCTATTTTCGAACTTAAGTGCTTAGGAAGCGCATTTCTCGACTCAGTTTTCAAACCGGGAGTCCCACGCGAGTTCCGTGAGTTTCCACGACTCACGTTGGTCCCTCCCCTAGGTGTTTGAGGTGTTCCCGGGACCTTCCCTCGGCTGTCACACGATTTTGGGCCCCCGATGGACTATTTTTCAGGCTTAGGTGCGAGAAAAGTGCCGTTTCGGACATTGTTTTCAGACCGGGAGTCCCGTGCTAGTTCCGTAAGTTTTCACAACTTACGTTGGTCCCTCCCGGGGTGTTCGACGTGTTCCCCGGGCCTTCTCGTGACTGTTACACGATGTTGGCCCCCGACGGCTTATTTTCGAGCCTAAGTGTGAAAAAAGTGCATCTTTTGGTCCAGTCCTGAAACCGAGAGTCCCGTGCTAGCTCCGTAAGTCTGCGCAACTTGGCTTGGACCCTCCCGAGGTGTTTGGGGCATTTACCGGTCCTTCTCGTGACTGTTACACGGTTTGGGTCGCCCCGGTGTCCTATTTCCAAGCTTAAGCGCGGAAAAAGCGTCTCTTTCCAACTTAGTTTTCAAACCGGGAGTCCCGTGCTAGTTCCGCAGGTTTTCACAGCTCGCGTTGGTCACTCCCCGAGGTGTTTGAGGCGTTCCCGGCCCTTCTCGTGACTGTTACATGATTCTGGCCCCCCGATGGCCTACTTCCAAGCTTAGGTGTTAGAAAAAGTGTATTTTCCGGCCTAGTTTTCGAGTCGGGAGTCCCGCGCCTGTTCGTGAAGTTTTCACAACTCAAATTGGTCCCTCCTGGGACGCTCGAGGTGTTCCCCGGGCCCTCTCGTGATTGTCGCACGATTTCGGCCCGCCGAGGCCTATTCTCAAGCTTGAGTGCGAAAAAAGGTACCTTTTCCGCAGTAGTTTCCAAACCGGAAGTCCCCGCGCTAGTTCCGTAAGTTTCCACAACCTACATTGGTTTCTCCCGAGGTGTTGGAGGTGTTCCACGGGGACTTCTCGGGACCGTTGCAGGATTGTTTGGCCCCCGATGGCCTATTTTCGAGCTTAAGTGCTTAGGAAGCGCATTTCTCGACTCAGTTTTCAAACCGGGAGTCCCACGCGAGTTCCGTGAGTTTCCACGACTCACGTTGGTCCCTCCCCTAGGTGTTTGAGGTGTTCCCGGGACCTTCGCTCGGCTGTCACACGATTTTGGGCCCCCGATGGACTATTTTTCAGGCTTAGGTGCGAGAAAAGTGCCGTTTCGGACATTGTTTTCAGACCGGGAGTCCCGTGCTAGTTCCGTAAGTTTTCACAACTTACGTTGGTCCCTCCCGGGGTGTTCGACGTGTTCCCCGGGCCTTCTCGTGACTGTTACACGATGTTGGCCCCCGACGGCTTATTTTCGAGCGTAAGTGTGAAAAAAGTGCATCTTTTGGTCAAGTCCTGAAACCGAGAGTCCCGTGCTAGCTCCGTAAGTCTGCGCAACTTGGCTTGGACCCTCCCGAGGTGTTTGGGGCATTTACCGGTCCTTCTCGTGACTGTTACACGGTTTGGGTCGCCCCGGTGTCCTATTTCCAAGCTTAAGCGCGGAAAAAGAGTCTCTTTCCAACTTAGTTTTCAAACCGGGAGTCCCGTGCTAGTTCCGCAGGTTTTCACAGCTCGCGTTGGTCACTCCCCGAGGTGTTTGAGGCGTTCCCGGCCCTTCTCGCGACTGTTACATGATTCTGGCCCCCCGATGGCCTACTTCCAAGCTTAGGTGTTAGAAAAAGTGTATTTTCCGGCCTAGTTTTCGAGTCGGGAGTCCCGCGCCTGTTCGTGAAGTTTTCACAACTCAAATTGGTCCCTCCTGGGACGCTCGAGGTGTTCCCCGGGCCCTCTCGTGATTGTCGCACGATTTCGGCCCGCCGAGGCCTATTCTGAAGCTTGAGTGTGAAAAAAGGTACCTTTTCCGCAGTAGTTTCCAAACCGGAAGTCCCCGCGCTAGTTCCGTAAGTTTCCACAACCTACATTGGTTTCTCCCGAGGTGTTGGAGGTGTTCCACGGGGACTTCTCGGGACCGTTGCAGGATTGTTTGGCCCCCGATGGCCTATTTTCGAACTTAAGTGCTTAGGAAGCGCATTTCTCGACTCAGTTTTCAAACCGGGAGTCCCACGCGAGTTCCGTGAGTTTCCACGACTCACGTTGGTCCCTCCCCTAGGTGTTTGAGGTGTTCCCGGGACCTTCCCTCGGCTGTCACACGATTTTGGGCCCCCGATGGACTATTTTTCATGCTTAGGTGCGAGAAAAGTGCCGTTTCGGACATTGTTTTCAGACCGGGAGTCCCGTGCTAGTTCCGTAAGTTTTCACAACTTACGTTGGTCCCTCCCGGGGTGTTCGACGTGTTCCCCGGGCCTTCTCGTGACTGTTACACGATGTTGGCCCCCGACGGCTTATTTTCGAGCCTAAGTGTGAAAAAAGTGCATCTTTTGGTCCAGTCCTCAAACCGAGAGTCCCGTGCTAGCTCCGTAAGTCTCCGCAACTTGCCTTGGACCCTCCTGAGGTGTTTGGGGCATTTCCCGGTCCTTCTCGTGACTGTTACACGGTTTGGGTCGCCCCGGTGTCCTATTTCCAAGCTTAAGCGCGGAAAAAGCGTCTCTTTCCAACTTAGTTTTCAAACCGGGAGTCCCGTGCTAGTTCCGCAGGTTTTCACGTCTCGCGTTGGTCACTCCCCGAGGTGTTTGAGGCGTTCCCCGGCCCTTCTCGCGACTGTTACATGATTCTGGCCCCCCGATGGCCTACTTCCAAGCTTAGGTGTTAGAAAAAGTGTATTTTCCGGCCTAGTTTTCGAGTCGGGAGTCCCGCGCCTGTTCGTGAAGTTTTCACAACTCAAATTGGTCCCTCCTGAGACGCTCGAGGTGTTCCCCGGGCCCTCTCGTGATTGTCGCACGATTTCGGCCCGCCGAGGCCTATTCTCCAGCTTGAGTGTGAAAAAAGGTACCTTTTCCGCCCTAGTTTCCAAACCGGAAGTCCCCGCGCTAGTTCCGTAAGTTTCCACAACCTACATTGGTTTCTCCCGAGGTGTTGGAGGTGTTCCACGGGGACTTCTCGCGACCGTTGCAGGATTGTTTGGCCCCCGATGGCCTATTTTCGAACTTAAGTGCTTAGGAAGCGCATTTCTCGACTCAGTTTTCAAACCGGGAGTCCCACGCGAGTTCCGTGAGTTTCCACGACTCACGTTGGTCCCTCCCCTAGGTGTTTGAGGTGTTCCCGGGACCTTCGCTCGGTTGTCACATGATTTTGGGCCCCCGATGGACTATTTTTCCGGCTTAGTTGCGAGAAAAGTGCCGTTTCGGACATTGTTTTCAGACCGGGAGTCCCGTGCTAGTTCCGTAAGTTTTCACAACTTACGTTGGTCCCTCCCGGGGTGTTCGACGTGTTCCCCGAGCCTTCTCGTGACTGTTACACAATGTTGGCCCCCGACGACTTATTTTCGAGCCTAAGTGTGAAAAAAAGTGCATCTTTTGGTCAAGTCCTGAAACCTAGAGTCCCGTGCTAGCTCCGTAAGTCTCCGCAACTTGGCTTGGACCCTCCCGAGGTGTTTGGGGCATTTACCGGTCCTTCTCGTGACTGTTACACGGTTTGGGTCGCCCCGGTGTCCTATTTCCAAGCTTAAGCGCGGAAAAAGAGTCTCTTTCCAACTTAGTTTTCAAACCGGGAGTCCCGTGCTAGTTCCGCAGGTTTTCACAGCTCGCGTTGGTCACTCCCCGAGGTGTTTGAGGCGTTCCCCGGCCCTTCTCGCGACTGTTACATGATTCTGGCCCCCCGATGGCCTACTTCCAAGCTTAGGTGTTAGAAAAAGTGTATTTTCCGGCCTAGTTTTCGAGTCGGAAGTCCCGCGCCTGTTCGTGAAGTTTTCACAACTCAAATTGGTCCCTCCTGGGACGCTCGAGGTGTTCCCCGGGCCCTCTCGTGATTGTCGCACGATTTCGGCCCGCCGAGGCCTATTCTCAAGCTTGAGTGTGAAAAAAGGTACCTTTTCCGCCCTAGTTTCCAAACCGGAAGTCCCCGCGCTAGTTCCGTAAGTTTCCACAACCTACATTGGTTTCTCCCGAGGTGTTGGAGGTGTTCCACGGGGACTTCTCGGGACCGTTGCAGGATTGTTTGGCCCCCGATGGCCTATTTTCGAACTTAAGTGCTTAGGAAGCGCATTTCTCGACTCAGTTTTCAAACCGGGAGTCCCACGCGAGTTCCGTGAGTTTCCACGACTCACGTTGGTCCCTCCCCTAGGTGTTTGAGGTGTTCCCGGGACCTTCCCTCGGCTGTCACACGATTTTGGGCCCCCGATGGACTATTTTTCACGCTTAGGTGCGAGAAAAGTGCCGTTTCGGACATTGTTTTCAGACCGGGAGTCCCGTGCTAGTTCCGTAAGTTTTCACAACTTACGTTGGTCCCTCCCGGGGTGTTCGACGTGTTCCCCGGGCCTTCTCGTGACTGTTACACGATGTTGGCCCCCGACGGCTTATTTTCGAGCGTAAGTGTGAAAAAAGTGCATCTTTTGGTCCAGTCCTGAAACCGAGAGTCCCGTGCTAGCTCCGTAAGTCTCCGCAACTTGCCTTGGACCCTCCCGAGGTGTTTGGGGCATTTACCGGTCCTTCTCGTGACTGTTACACGGTTTGGGTCGCCCCGGTGTCCTATTTCCAAGCTTAAGCGCGGAAAAAGCGTCTCTTTCCAACTTAGTTTTCAATCCGGGAGTCCCGTGCTAGTTCCGCAGGTTTTCACAGCTCGCGTTGGTCACTCCCCGAGGTGTTTGAGGCGTTCCCCGGCCCTTCTCGTGACTGTTACATGATTCTGGCCCCCCGATGGCCTACTTCCAAGCTTAGGTGTTAGAAAAAGTGTATTTTCCGGCCTAGTTTTCGAGTCGGGAGTCCCGCGCCTGTTCGTGAAGTTTTCACAACTCAAATTGGTCCCTCCTGGGACGCTCGAGGTGTTCCCCGGGCCCTCTCGTGATTGTCGCACGATTTCGGCCCGCCGAGGCCTATTCTCAAGCTTGAGTGCGAAAAAAGGTACCTTTTCCGCAGTAGTTTCCAAACCGGAAGTCCCCGCGCTAGTTCCGTAAGTTTCCACAACCTACATTGGTTTCTCCCGAGGTGTTGGAGGTGTTCCACGGGGACTTCTCGGGACCGTTGCAGGATTGTTTGGCCCCCGATGGCCTATTTTCGAACTTAAGTGCTTAGGAAGCGCATTTCTCGACTCAGTTTTCAAACCGGGAGTCCCACGCGAGTTCCGTGAGTTTCCACGACTCACGTTGGTCCCTCCCCTAGGTGTTTGAGGTGTTCCCGGGACCTTCCCTCGGCTGTCACACGATTTTGGGCCCCCGATGGACTTTTTCAGGCTTAGGTGCGAGAAAAGTGCCGTTTCGGACATTGTTTTCAGACCGGGAGTCCCGTGCTAGTTCCGTAAGTTTTCACAACTTACGTTGGTCCCTCCCGGGGTGTTCGACGTGTTCCCCGGGCCTTCTCGTGACTGTTACACGATGTTGGCCCCCGACGGCTTATTTTCGAGCCTAAGTGTGAAAAAAGTGCATCTTTTGGTCCAGTCCTGAAACCGAGAGTCCCGTGCTAGCTCCGTAAGTCTCCGCAACTTGCCTTGGACCCTCCCGAGGTGGTTGGGGCATTTCCCGGTCCTTCTCGTGACTGTTACACGGTTTGGGTCGCCCCGGTGTCCTATTTCCAAGCTCAAGCGCGGAAAAAGCGTCTCTTTCCAACTTAGTTTTCAAACCGGCAGTCCCGTGCTAGTTCCGCAGGTTTTTACGGCTTGCATTGGTCACTCCCCGAGGTGTTTGAGGCGTTCCCCGGCCCTTCTCGCGACTGTTACATGATTCTGGCCCCCCGATGGCCTACTTCCAAGCTTAGGTGTTAGAAAAAGTGTATTTTCCGGCCTAGTTTTCGAGTCGGGAGTCCCGCGCCTGTTCGTGAAGTTTTCACAACTCAAATTGGTCCCTCCTGGGACGCTCGAGGTGTTCCCCGGGCCCTCTCGTGATTGTCGCACGATTTCGGCCCGCCGAGGCCTATTCTCAAGCTTGAGTGTGAAAAAAGGTACCTTTTCCGCCCTAGTTTCCAAACCGGAAGTCCCCGCGCTAGTTCCGTAAGTTTCCACAAACTACATTGGTTTCTCCCGAGGTGTTGGAGGTGTTCCACGGGGACTTCTCGGGACCGTTGCAGGATTGTTTGGCCCCCGATGGCCTATTTTCGAACTTAAGTGCTTAGGAAGCGCATTTCTCGACTCAGTTTTCAAACCGGGAGTCCCACGCGAGTTCCGTGAGTTTCCACGACTCACGTTGGTCCCTCCCCTAGGTGTTTGAGGTGTTCCCGGGACCTTCCCTCGGCTGTCACACGATTTTGGGCCCCCGATGGACTATTTTTCAGGCTTAGGTGCGAGAAAAGTGCCGTTTCGGACATTGTTTTCAGACCGGGAGTCCCGTGCTAGTTCCGTAAGTTTTCACAACTTACGTTGGTCCCTCCCGGGGTGTTCGACGTGTTCCCCGGGCCTTCTCGTGACTGTTACACGATGTTGGCCCCGACGGCTTATTTTCGAGCCTAAGTGTGAAAAAAGTGCATCTTTTGGTCCAGTCCTGAAACTGAGAGTCCCATGCTAGCTCCGTAAGTCTCCGCAACTTGCCTTGGACCCTCCCGAGGTGTTTGGGGCATTTCCCGGTCCTTCTCGTGACTGTTAAACGGTTTGGGTCGCCCCGGTGTCCTATTTCCAAGCTTAAGCGCGGAAAAAGCGTCTCTTTCCAACTTAGTTTTCAAACCGGGAGTCCCGTGCTAGTTCCGCAGGTTTTCACGGCTCGCGTTGGTCACTCCCCGAGGTGTTTGAGGCGTTCCCCGGCCCTTCTAGCGACTGTTACATGATTCTGGCCCCCCGATGGCCTACTTCCAAGCTTAGGTGTTAGAAAAAGTGTATTTTCCGGCCTAGTTTTCGAGTCGGGAGTCCCGCGCCTGTTTGTGAATTTTTCACAACTCAAATTGGTCCCTCCTGAGACGCTCGAGGTGTTCCCCGGGCCCTCTCGTGATTGTCGCACGATTTCGGCCCGCCGAGGCCTATTCTCAAGCTTGAGTGTGAAAAAGGTACCTTTTCCGCCGTAGTTTCCAAACCGGAAGTCCCCGCGCTAGTTCCGTAAGTTTCCACAACCTACATTGGTTTCTCCCGAGGTGTTGGAGGTGTTCCACGGGGACTTCTCGGGACCGTTGCAGGATTGTTTGGCCCCCGATGGCCTATTTTCGAACTTAAGTGCTTAGGAAGCGCATTTCTCGACTCAGTTTTCAAACCGGGAGTCCCACGCGAGTTCCGTGAGTTTCCACGACTCACGTTGGTCCCTCCCCTAGGTGTTTGAGGTGTTCCCGGGACCTTCCCTCGGCTGTCACACGATTTTGGGCCCCCGATGGACTTTTTCAGGCTTAGGTGCGAGAAAAGTGCCGTTTCGGACATTGTTTTCAGACCGGGAGTCCCGTGCTAGTTCCGTAAGTTTTCACAACTTACGTTGGTCCCTCCCGGGGTGTTCGACGTGTTCCCCGGGCCTTCTCGTGACTGTTACACGATGTTGGCCCCCGACGGCTTATTTTCGAGCCTAAGTGTGAAAAAAGTGCATCTTTTGGTCCAGTCATCAAACCGAGAGTCCCGTGCTAGCTCCGTAAGTCTCCGCAACTTGGCTTGGACCCTCCCGAGGTGTTTGGGGCATTTCCCGGTCCTTCTCGTGACTGTTACACGATTTGGGTCGCCCCGGTGTCCTATTTCCAAGCTTAAGCGCGGAAAAAGAGTCTCTTTCCAACTTAGTTTTCAAACCGGGAGTCCCGTGCTAGTTCCGCAGGTTTTCACAGCTCGCGTTGGTCACTCCCCGAGGTGTTTGAGGCGTTCCCCGGCCCTTCTCGCGACTGTTACATGATTCTGGCCCCCCGATGGCCTACTTCCAAGCTTAGGTGTTAGAAAAAGTGTATTTTCCGGCCTAGTTTTCGAGTCGGGAGTCCCGCGCCTGTTCGTGAAGTTTTCACAACTCAAATTGGTCCCTCCTGGGACGCTCGAGGTGTTCCCCGGGCCCTCTCGTGATTGTCGCACGATTTCGGCCCGCCGAGGCCTATTCTCAAGCTTGAGTGTGAAAAAAGGTACCTTTTCCGCCCTAATTTCCAAACCGGAAGTCCCCGCGCTAGTTCCGTAAGTTTCCACAACCTACATTGGTTTCTCCCGAGGTGTTGGAGGTGTTCCACGGGGACTTCTCGGGACCGTTGCAGGATTGTTTGGCCCCCGATGGCCTATTTTCGAACTTAAGTGCTTAGGAAGCGCATTTCTCGACTCAGTTTTCAAACCGGGAGTCCCACGCGAGTTCCGTGAGTTTCCACGACTCACGTTGGTCCCTCCCCTAGGTGTTTGAGGTGTTCCCGGGACCTTCCCTCGGCTGTCACAACGATTTTGGGCCCCCGATGGACTATTTTTGACGCTTAGGTGCGAGAAAAGTGCCGTTTCGGACATTGTTTTCAGACCGGGAGTCCCGTGCTAGTTCCGTAAGTTTTCACAACTTACGTTGGTCCCTCCCGGGGTGTTCGACGTGTTCCCCGGGCCTTCTCGTGACTGTTACACGATGTTGGCCCCCGACGGCTTATTTTCGAGCGTAAGTGTGAAAAAAGTGCATCTTTTGGTCCAGTCCTGAAACCGAGAGTCCCGTGCTAGCTCCGTAAGTCTCCGCAACTTGCCTTGGACCCTCCCGAGGTGTTTGGGGCATTTACCGGTCCTTCTCGTGACTGTTACACGGTTTGGGTCGCCCCGGTGTCCTATTTCCAAGCTTAAGCGCGGAAAAAGCGTCTCTTTCCAACTTAGTTTTCAAACCGGGAGTCCCGTGCTAGTTCCGCAGGTTTTCACAGCTCGCGTTGGTCACTCCCCGAGGTGTTTGAGGCGTTCCCGGCCCTTCTCGTGACTGTTACATGATTCTGGCCCCCCGATGGCCTACTTCCAAGCTTAGGTGTTAGAAAAATTGTATTTTCCGGCCTAGTTTTCGAGTCGGGAGTCCCGCGCCTGTTCGTGAAGTTTTCACAACTCAAATTGGTCCCTCCTGGGACGCTCGAGGTGTTCCCCGGGCCCTCTCGTGATTGTCGCACGATTTCGGCCCGCCGAGGCCTATTCTCAAGCTTGAGTGCGAAAAAAGGTACCTTTTCCGCAGTAGTTTCCAAACCGGAAGTCCCCGCGCTAGTTCCGTAAGTTTCCACAACCTACATTGGTTTCTCCCGAGGTGTTGGAGGTGTTCCACGGGGACTTCTCGGGACCGTTGCAGGATTGTTTGGCCCCCGATGGCCTATTTTCGAACTTAAGTGCTTAGGAAGCGCATTTCTCGACTCAGTTTTCAAACCGGGAGTCCCACGCGAGTTCCGTGAGTTTCCACGACTCACGTTGGTCCCTCCCCTAGGTGTTTGAGGTGTTCCCGGGACCTTCCCTCGGCTGTCACACGATTTTGGGCCCCCGATGGACTTTTTCAGGCTTAGGTGCGAGAAAAGTGCCGTTTCGGACATTGTTTTCAGACCGGGAGTCCCGTGCTAGTTCCGTAAGTTTTCACAACTTACGTTGGTCCCTCCCGGGGTGTTCGACGTGTTCCCCGGGCCTTCTCGTGACTGTTACACGATGTTGGCCCCCGACGGCTTATTTTCGAGCCTAAGTGTGAAAAAAGTGCATCTTTTGGTCCAGTCCTGAAACCGAGAGTCCCGTGCTAGCTCCGTAAGTCTCCGCAACTTGCCTTGGACCCTCCCGAGGTGGTTGGGGCATTTCCCGGTCCTTCTCGTGACTGTTACACGGTTTGGGTCGCCCCGGTGTCCTATTTCCAAGCTCAAGCGCGGAAAAAGCGTCTCTTTCCAACTTAGTTTTCAAACCGGCAGTCCCGTGCTAGTTCCGCAGGTTTTTACGGCTTGCATTGGTCACTCCCCGAGGTGTTTGAGGCGTTCCCGGCCCTTTCTCGCGACTGTTACATGATTCTGGCCCCCCGATGGCCTACTTCCAAGCTTAGGTGTTAGAAAAAGTGTATTTTCCGGCCTAGTTTTCGAGTCGGGAGTCCCGCGCCTGTTCGTGAAGTTTTCACAACTCAAATTGGTCCCTCCTGGGACGCTCGAGGTGTTCCCCGGGCCCTCTCGTGATTGTCGCACGATTTCGGCCCGCCGAGGCCTATTCTCAAGCTTGAGTGTGAAAAAAGGTACCTTTTCCGCCCTAGTTTCCAAACCGGAAGTCCCCGCGCTAGTTCCGTAAGTTTCCACAAACTACATTGGTTTCTCCCGAGGTGTTGGAGGTGTTCCACGGGGACTTCTCGGGACCGTTGCACGATTGTTTGGCCCCCGATGGCCTATTTTCGAACTTAAGTGCTTAGGAAGCGCATTTCTCGACTCAGTTTTCAAACCGGGAGTCCCACGCGAGTTCCGTGAGTTTCCACGACTCACGTTGGTCCCTCCCCTAGGTGTTTGAGGTGTTCCCGGGACCTTCCCTCGGCTGTCACACGATTTTGGGCCCCCGATGGACTATTTTTCAGGCTTAGGTGCGAGAAAAGTGCCGTTTCGGACATTGTTTTCAGACCGGGAGTCCCGTGCTAGTTCCGTAAGTTTTCACAACTTACGTTGGTCCCTCCCGGGGTGTTCGACGTGTTCCCCGGGCCTTCTCGTGACTGTTACACGATGTTGGCCCCCCGACGGCTTATTTTCGAGCGTAAGTGTGAAAAAAGTGCATCTTTTGGTCCAGTCATGAAACCGAGAGTCCCGTGCTAGCTCCGTAAGTCTCCGCAACTTGCCTTGGACCCTCCCGAGGTGTTTGGGGCATTTACCGGTCCTTCTCGTGACTGTTACACGGTTTGGGTCGCCCCGGTGTCCTATTTCCAAGCTTAAGCGCGGAAAAAGCGTCTCTTTCCAACTTAGTTTTCAAACCGGGAGTCCCGTGCTAGTTCCGCAAGTTTTCACGGCTCGCGTTGGTCACTCCCCGAGGTGTTTGAGGCGTTCCCGGCCCTTCTCGCGACTGTTACATGATTCTGGCCCCCCGATGGCCTACTTCCAAGCTTAGGTGTTAGAAAAAGTGTATTTTCCGGCCTAGTTTTCGAGTCGGGAGTCCCGCGCCTGTTCGTGAAGTTTTCACAACTCAAATTGGTCCCTCCTGAGACGCTCGAGGTGTTCCCCGGGCCCTCTCGTGATTGTCGCACGATTTCGGCCCGCCGAGGCCTATTCTCAAGCTTGAGTGTGAAAAAAGGTACCTTTTCCGCCCTAGTTTCCAAACCGGAAGTCCCCGCGCTAGTTCCGTAAGTTTCCACAACCTACATTGGTTTCTCCCGAGGTGTTGGAGGTGTTCTACGGGGACTTCTCGGGACCGTTGCAGGATTGTTTGGCCCCAGATGGCCTATTTTCGAACTTAAGTGCTTAGGAAGCGCATTTCTCGACTCAGTTTTCAAACCGGGAGTCCCACGCGAGTTCCGTGAGTTTCCACGACTCACGTTGGTCCCTCCCCTAGGTGTTTGAGGTGATCCCGGGACCTTCCCTCGGCTGTCACAACGATTTTGGGCCCCCGATGGACTATTTTTCAGGCTGAGGTGCGAGAAAAGTGCCGTTTCGGACATTGTTTTTAATCCGGGAGTCCCGTGCTAGTTCCGTAAGTTTTCACAACTTACGTTGGTCCCTCCCGGGGTGTTCGACGTGTTCCCCGGGCCTTCTCGTGACTGTTACACGATGTTGGCCCCCGACGGCTTTTTTTCGAGCCTGAGTGTGAAAAAAGTGCATCTTTTGGTCCAGTCCTCAAACCGAGAGTCCCGTGCTAGCTCCGTAAGTCTCCGCAACTTGCCTTGGACCCTCCCGAGGTGTTTGGGGCATTTCCCGGTCCTTCTCGTGACTGTTACACGGTTTGGGTCGCCCCGGTGTCCTATTTCCAAGCTTAAGCGCGGAAAAAGCGTCTCTTTCCAACTTAGTTTTCAAACCGGGAGTCCCGTGCTAGTTCCGCAGGTTTTCACAGCTCGCGTTGGTCACTCCCCGAGGTGTTTGAGGCGTTCCCGGCCCTTCTCGCGACTGTTACATGATTCTGGCCCCCCGATGGCCTACTTCCAAGCTTAGGTGTTAGAAAAAGTGTATTTTCCGGCCTAGTTTTCGAGTCGGGAGTCCCGCGCCTGTTCGTGAAGTTTTCACAACTCAAATTGGTCCCTCCTGAGACGCTCGAGGTGTTCCCCGGGCCCTCTCGTGATTGTCGCACGATTTCGGCCCGCCGAGGCCTATTATCAAGCTTGAGTGTGAAAAAATGTACCTTTTCCGCCCTAGTTTCCAAACCGGAAGTCCCCGCGCTAGTTCCGTAAGTTTCCACAACCTACATTGGTTTCTCCGGAGGTGTTGGAGGTGTTCCCCGGGGACTTCTCGGGACCGTTGCAGGATTGTTTGGCCCCCGATGGCCTATTTTCGAACTTAAGTGCTTAGGAAGCGCATTTCTCGACTCAGTTTTCAAACCGGGAGTCCCACGCGAGTTCCGTGAGTTTCCACGACTCACGTTGGTCCCTCCCCTAGGTGTTTGAGGTGTTCCCGGGACCTTCCCTCGGCTGTCACACGATTTTGGGCCCCCGATGGACTATTTTTCAGGCTTAGGTGCGAGAAAAGTGCCGTTTCAGACATTGTTTTCAGACCGGGAGTCCCGTGCTAGTTCCGTAAGTTTTCACAACTTACGTTGGTCCCTCCCGGGGTGTTCGACGTGTTCCCCGGGCCTTCTCGTGACTGTTACACGATGTTGGCCCCCGACGGCTTATTTTCGAGCCTAAGTGTAAAAAAGTGCATCTTTTGGTCCAGTCCTCAAACCGAGAGTCCCGTGCTAGCTCCGTAAGTCTCCGCAACTTGGCTTGGACCCTTCGGAGGTGTTTGGGGCATTTCCCGGTCCTTCTCGTGACTGTTACACGGTTTGGGTCGCCCCGGTGTCCTATTTCCAAGCTTAAGCGCGGAAAAAACGTCTCTTTCCAACTTAGTTTTCAAACCGGGAGTCCCGTGCTAGTTCCGCAGGTTTTCACGGCTCGCGTTGGTCACTCCTCGAGGTGTTTGAGGCGTTCCCGGCCCTTCTCGCGACTGTTACATGATTCTGGCCCCCCGATGGCCTACTTCCAAGCTTAGGTGTTAGAAAAAGTGTATTTTCCGGCCTAGTTTTCGAGTCGGGAGTCCCGCGCCTGTCCGTGAAGTTTTCACAACTCAAATTGGTCCCTCCTGAGACGCTCGAGGTGTTCCCCGGGCCCTCTCGTGATTGTCGCACGATTTCGGCCCGCCGAGGCCTATTTTCAAGATTGAGTGTGAAAAAAGGTACCTTTTCCGACCTAGTTTCCGAACCGGAAGTCCCCGCGCTAGTTCCGTAAGTTTCCGCAACCTACATTGGTTTCTCCCGAGGTGTTGGAGGTGTTCCACGGGGACTTCTCGGGACCGTTGCAGGATTGTTTGGCCCCCGATGGCCTATTTTCGAACTTAAGTGCTTAGGAAGCGCATTTCTCGACTCAGTTTTCAAACCGGGAGTCCCACGAGTTCCGTGAGTTTCCACGACTCACGTTGGTGCCTCCCCTAGGTGTTTGAGGTGTTCCCGGGACCTTCCCTCGGCTGTCACACGATTTTGGGCCCCCGATGGACTATTTTTCAGGCTTAGGTGCGAGAAAAGTGCCGTTTCCGTCCGGACATTGTTTTCAGACCGGGAGTCCCGTGCTAGTTCCGTAAGTTTTCACAACTTACGTTGGTCCCTCCCGGGGTGTTCGACGTGTTCCCCGGGCCTTCTCGTGACTGTTACACGATGTTGGCCCCCGACGGCTTATTTTCGAGCCTAAGTGTGCAAAAAGTGCATCTTTTGGTCCAGTCCTCAAACCGAGAGTCCCGTGCTAGCTCCGTAAGTCTCCGCAACTTGCCTTGGACCCTCCCGAGGTGTTTGGGGCATTTCCCGGTCCTTCTCGTGACTGTTACACGGTTTGGGTCGCCCCGGTGTCCTATTTCCAAGCTTAAGCGCGGAAAAAGCGTCTCTTTCCAACTTAGTTTTCAAACCGGGAGTCGCGTGCTAGTTCCGCAGGTTTTCACGGCTCGCGTTGGTCACTCCCCGACGTGTTTGAGGCGTTCCCGGCCCTTCTCGCGACTGTTACATGATTCTGGCCCCCCGATGGCCTACTTCCAAGCTTAGGTGTTAGAAAAAGTGTATTTTCCGGCCTAGTTTTCGAGTCGGGAGTCCCGCGCCTGTTCGTGAAGTTTTCACAACTCAAATTGGTCCCTCCTGAGACGCTCGAGGTGTTCCCCGGGCCCTCTCCTGATTGTCGCACGATTTCGGCCCGCCGAGGCCTATTCTCAAGCTTGAGTGTGAAAAAAGGTACCTTTTCCGACCTAGTTTCCAAACCGGAAGTCCCCGCGCTAGTTCCGTAAGTTTCCACAACCTACATTGGTTTCTCCCGAGGTGTTGGAGGTGTTCCACGGGGACTTCTCGGGACCGTTGCAGGATTGTTTGGCTCCCGATGGCCTATTTTCGAACTTAAGTGCTTAGGAAGCGCATTTCTCGACTCAGTTTTCAAACCGGGAGTCCCACGCGAGTTCCGTGAGTTTCCACGACTCACGTTGGTCCCTCCCCTAGGTGTTTGAGGTGTTCCCGGGACCTTCCCTCGGCTGTCACACGATTTTGGGCCCCCGATGGACTATTTTTCAGGCTTAGGTGCGAGAAAAGTGCCGTTCCGGACATTGTTTTCAGACCGGGAGTCCCGTGCTAGTTCCGTAAGTTTTCACAACTTACGTTGGTCCCTCCCGGGGGTGTTCGACGTGTTCCCCGGGCCTTCTCGTGACTGTTACACGATGTTGGCCCCCGACGGCTTATTTTCGAGCCTAAGTGTGAAAAAAGTGCATCTTTTGGTCCAGTCCTGAAACCGAGAGTCCCGTGCTAGCTCCGTAAGTCTCCGCAACTTGGCTTGGACCCTCTCGAGGTGTTTGGGGCATTTCCCGGTCCTTCTCGTGACTGTTACACGGTTTGGGTCGCCCCGGTGTCCTATTTCCAAGCTTAAGCGCGGAAAAAGCGTCTCTTTCCAACTTAGTTTTCAAACCGAGAGTCCCGTGCTAGTTCCGCAGGTTTTCACAGCTCGCGTTGGTCACTCCCCGAGGTGTTTGAGGCGTTCCCGGCCCTTCTCGCGACTGTTACATGATTCTGGCCCCCCGATGGCCTACTTCCAAGCTTAGGTGTTAGAAAAAGTGTATTTTCCGGCCTAGTTTTCGAGTCGGGAGTCCCGCGCCTGTCCGTGAAGTTTTCACAACTCAAATTGGTCCCTCCTGAGACGCTCGAGGTGTTCCCCGGGCCCTCTCGTGATTGTCGCACGATTTCGGCCCGCCGAGGCCTATTCTCAAGCTTGAGTGTGAAAAAAGGTACCTTTTCCGACCTAGTTTCCGAACCGGAAGTCCCTGCGCTAGTTCCGTAAGTTTCCACAACCTACATTGGTTTCTCCCGAGGTGTTGGAGGTGTTCCACGGGGACTTCTTCGGACCGTTGCAGGATTGTTTGGCTCCCGATGGCCTATTTTCGAACTTAAGTGCTTAGGAAGCGCATTTCTCGACTCAGTTTTCAAACCGGGAGTCCCACGCGAGTTCCGTGAGTTTCCACGACTCACGTTGGTCCCTCCCCTAGGTGTTTGAGGTGTTCCCGGGACCTTCCCTCGGCTGTCACACGATTTTGGGCCCCCGATGGACTATTTTTCAGGCTTAGGTGCGAGAAAAGTGCCGTTTCGGACATTGTTTTCAGACCGGGAGTCCCGTGCTAGTTCCGTAAGTTTTCACAACTTACGTTGGTCCCTCCCGGGGGTGTTCGACGTGTTCCCCGGGCCTTCTCGTGACTGTTACACGATGTTGGCCCCCGACGGCTTATTTTCGAGCCTAAGTGTGAAAAAAGTGCATCTTTTGGTCCAGTCCTCAAACCGAGAGTCCCGTGCTAGCTCCGTAAGTCTCCGCAACTTGCCTTGGACCCTCCCGAGGTGTTTGGGGCATTTCCCGGTCCTTCTCGTGACTGTTACACGGTTTGGGTCGCCCCGGTGTCCTATTTCCAAGCTTAAGCGCGGAAAAAGCGTCTCTTTCCAACTTAGTTTTCAAACCGGGAGTCCCGTGCTGGTTCCGCAGGTTTTCACAGCTCGCGTTGGTCACTCCCCGAGGTGTTTGAGGCGTTCCCGGCCCTTCTCGCGACTGTTACATGATTCTGGCCCACCGATGGCCTACTTCCAAGCTTAGGTGTTAGAAAAAGTGTATTTTCCGGCCTAGTTTTCGAGTCGGGAGTCCCGCGCCTGTTCGTGAAGTTTTCACAACTCAAATTGGTCCCTCCTGGGACGCTCGAGGTGTTCCCCGGGCCCTCTCCTGATTGTCGCACGATTTCGGCCCGCCGAGGCCTATTCTCAAGCTTGAGTGTGAAAAAAGGTACCTTTTCCGACCTAGTTTCCAAATCGGAAGTCCCCGCGCTAGTTCCGTAAGTTTCCATAACCGACATTGGTTTCTCCCGAGGTGTTGGAGGTGTTCCACGGGGACTTCTCGGGACCGTTGCAGGATTGTTTCGCCCCCGATGGCCTATTTTCGAACTTAAGTGCTTAGGAAGCGCATTTCTCGACTCAGTTTTCAAACCGGGAGTCCCACGCGAGTTCCGTGAGTTTCCACGACTCACGTTGGTCCCTCCCCTAGGTGTTTGAGGTGTTCCCGGGACCTTCCCTCGGCTGTCACACGATTTTGGGCCCCCGATGGACTATTTTTCAGGCTTAGGTGCGAGAAAAGTGCCGTTTCGGACATTGTTTTCAGACCGGGAGTCCCGTGCTAGTTCCGTATTTTTCACAACTTACGTTGGTCCCTCCCGGGGTGTTCGACGTGTTCCCCGGGCCTTCTCGTGACTGTTACACGATGTTGGCCCCCGACTGCTTATTTTCGAGCCTAAGTGTGAAAAAAGTGCATCTTTTGGTCCAGTCCTGAAACCGAGAGTCCCGTGCTAGCTCCGTAAGTCTCCGCAACTTGGCTTGGACCCTCCCGAGGTGTTTGGGGCATTTCCGGTCCTTCTCGTGACTGTTACACGGTTTGGGCCCCCCCCGGTGTCCTATTTCCAAGCTTAAGCGCGGAAAAAGCGTCTCTTTCCAACTTAGTTTTCAAACCGGGAGTCCCGTGCTAGTTCCGCAGGTTTTCACGGCTTGCGTTGGTCACTCCCCGAGGTGTTTGAGGCGTTCCCGGCCCTTCTCGCGACTGTTACATGATTCTGGCCCCCCGATGGCCTCCTTCCAAGCTTAAGTGTTAGAAAAGTGTATTTTCCGACCTAGTTTTAAAATCGGGAGTCCCGCGCCTGTTCATTAAGTTTTCACAACTCAAATTGGTCCCTCCTGAGATGTTCGAGGTGTTCTTCTTGTGATTTTTACGCGATTTCGGCCCGCCGAGGCCTATTCTCAAGCTTAAGCGTGAAAAAAGTACCATTTCCGACCAAGTTTTCAAACCGGATGTCCCGCGCTAGTTTCGTAAGTTTCCACAACTTACATTGGTTTCTCCCGAGGTGTTGGCGGTGTTCCACGGGCCTTCTCGGGACTGTTACCGGATTTTGGGGGGCCCCGTTGGCCTATTTTCAAAACTTAAGTGTTTAGGAAGTGTATTTTTTGACTTAGTTTTCAAACCGGGAGTCCCATGCGAGTTCCGTTAGTTTCCACAACTCATGTTGGTCATTCCCTAGGTGTTTGAGCTGTTCTCCGGACCTTCTCTTGACTGTCACACGATTTTGGCCCCCCGATGGACTATTTTCAAGCTTAGGTGTGAGAAAAGTGCCGTTTCGGACTTAGTTTTCAAACCGGGAGTCCCGTGCTATTTCCGTAAGTTTTCAAAACTTACATTAGTCCCTCCCGGGATGTTTGAGGTGTTCCCCGGGCCTTCTCGTGACTGTTACACGATTTTGGCCCTCGACGGCTTATTTTCGAGCTTATGTGTGAAAAAAGTGCATTTTTTGATTTAGTTCTCAGACCGAGAGTCCTGTGCTAGTTCCGTAAGTCTCTGCAACTTACCTTGGACCCTCCCAAGGTGTTTGGGGCATTTCCCGGTCCTTCTCGTGACTGTTACACGGTTTTGGCCCCCCGGTGTCCTATTTTCAAGCTTAAGTGTGGAAAAAGTATCACTTTCCAACTTAGTTTTCAAACAGGGAGTCCCGTGCTAGTTCCGTAAGTCTTCACAGCTCGCGTTGGTCACTCCCGAGGTGTTTGAGGTGTTCCTGGCCCTTCTTGCGACTGTTACATGATTTTGGCCCCCGATGGCCTAATTCCAAGCTTAAGTGTTAAAAAAGTGTATTTTCCGACCTAGTTTTCAAATCGGGAGTCCCGCGCCTATTCTTTAAGTTTTCACAACTCAAATTGGTCCCTCCTGAGATGTTCGAGGTGTTTCTCGGGCCTTCTCATGACTGTTACACGATTTCGGCCCGCCGAGGCCTATTCTCAAGCTTAAGTGTGAAAATAATACCTTTTCCGACCTAGTTTTCAAACCGGAAGTCCCACGCTAGTTCCGTAAGTTTCCACAACTTGCATTGGTGTCTCCCGAGGTGTTGGAATTGTTCCATGGGCCTTCTCGGGACTGTAACAGGATTTTAGGGGGCCCCCGATGGCCTATTTTCAAACTTAAGTGTTTAGGTAGTGCATTTTTTGACTTAGTTTTCAAACTGGGAGTCCCATGCGAGTTCCTTAAGTTTCCACAGCTCACGTTGGTCCCTTCTTGGGTGTTTGAGGTGTTCCCCGGACCTTCTCTTGACTGTCACACGATTTTGGCCCCCCGATGGACTATTTTCAAGCTTAGGTGTGAGAAAAGTGCCGTTTCGGACTTAGTTTTCAGACCGGGAGTCCCGTGCTAGTTCTGTAAGTTTTCACAACTTACATTGGTCCCTCCCGCGGTGGTTGACCTGTTCCTCGGGCCTTCTCGTGACTGTTACATGATTTTGGCTCCTGACATCTTATTTTCGAGCTTAAGTGTGAAAAAAGTGCATTTTTTGATTTAGTTTTCAGACCGAGAGTCCCGTGCTAGTTCTGTAAGTCTCCGCAACTTACCTTGGGCCCTCCCATGGTGATTAGGGCATTTCTCGGTCCTTCTCGTGACTGTTACACAGTTTTGGCCCCCCCCGGTGTCCTATTTCCAAGCTTAAGTATGGAAAAAGTGTCTCTTTCCAACTTAGTTTTCAAACTGGGAGTCCCGTGCTAGTTCTGTAACTTTTCACAGCTCGCATTGGTCACTCCCGAGGAGTTTGAGGTGTTCCCGGCCCTTCTTGCGACTGTTACATGATTTTGGCCCCCCGATGGCCTACTTCCAAGCTTAAGTGTTAGAAAAGTGTATTTTCCGACCTAGTTTTCAAATTGGGAGCCCCGCGCCTGTTCTTTAAGTTTTCACAACTCAAATTAGTCCCTCCTGAGATGTTCGAGGTGTTCCCCGGGCCTTCTCGTGATTGTTACCCGATTTCGGCCCGTTGAGGCCTATTCTCAAGCTTAAGTGTGAACAAAGTACCATTTCCGACCTAGTTTTCAAACCGAAAGTCCCGCGCTAGTTTCGTAAGTTTCCAAAATTTGCATTGGTTTCTCCCAAGGTGTTGGATGTGTTCCACGGGGCTTCTCTGGACTGTTACAGGATTTTGGGGGACCCGTGATGGCCTATTTTCAAACTTAAGTGTTTAGGAAGTGCATTTTTTGACTTAGTTTTCAAACCGGGAGTCCCATGCGAGTTCCGTAAGTTTCCACAGCTCACGTTGGTCCCTCCCTACGTGTTTGAGGTGTTCCCCGGACCTTCTCTTGACTGTCACACGATTTTGGCCCCCCGATGGACTATTTTCAAGCTTAGGTGCGAGAAAAGTGCTGTTTCGGACTTAGTTTTCAAACCGGGAGTCCCGTGCTAGTTCCATAAGTTTTCACAACTTACATTGGTCCCTCCCGGGGTGTTTGACGTGTTCCCCGGGCCTTCTCGTGGCTGTTACACGATGTTGGCCCCCGACGGCTTATTTTCGAGCTTAAGTGTGAAAAAAGTACATTTTTTGATTTAGTTCTCAGACCGAGAGTCTCGTGCTAGTTCCGTAAGTCTCCGCAACTTACCTTGGTCCCTCCCGAGGTGTTTGGGGCATTTCCCGGTCCTTCTCGTGACTGTTACACGGTTTGGGTCGCCCCGGTGTCCTATTTCCAAGCTTAAGCGCGGAAAAAGTGTCTCTTTCCAACTTAGTTTTCAAACCAGGAGTCCCGTGCTAGTTCCGTAAGTTTTCACAACTCGCGTTGATCACTCCCGAGGTGTTTGAGGTGTTCCCGGCCTTTCTTGCGACTGTTACATGATTTTGGCCCCCTGATGGCCTACTTCCAAGCTTAAGTGTTAGAAAAGTGTATTTTCCGACCTAGTTTTCAAATCAGGAGTCCCGCGCCTGTTCGTTAAGTTTTCACAACTCAAATTGGTCCCGACCTTTGAAAACTAAGTTGGAAAGAGACACTTTTTCCACACTCAAATCGAGTGGGCCAAACCATGTAACAGTCAAATCGGGAGTCCGACTCAAATCGTGTAACAGTCACGAGAAGGCCCGGCAAACACGTCAAACTCACCGGGAGGGACCAATGTAAGTTGTGAAAACTTACGGAACTAGCACGGGACTCCCGATTTGAAAACTATGTCCGAAATGACACTTTTCTCGCACCTAAGCTTTAAAATAGTCCATCGTGGGGGCCAAAATCGTGTGACATCCAAGAGAAGGTCCGGGGAACACGTCAAACACATACCGAGGGACCAACGTAAGCTGTGGAAACTTACGGAACTCGCATGAGACTCCCGGTGTGAAAACTAAGTCAAAAAAAGCACTTCCTAAACACTTAAGTTTGAAAATAGGCCATTGGGGCCCCCCAAAATCTTGTAACAGTCCCGCGAAGGCCCGTGGAACACCTCCAACACCTTTGGAGAAACCAATGCAAATTGTGGAAACTTACGGAACTAGCGCGGAACTTCCGGTTTGAAAACTAGGTCGGAAAAGGTACTTTTTTCACACTTAAGCTTGAGAATAGGCCTCGGCGGGCTGAAATCGTGTAACAATCACGAGAAGTCCCGAGGAACACCTCGAACTTCTCAGGAGGGACCAATTTGAGTTGTGAAAACTTAACGAACAGGCGCGGGACTCCCGATTTGAAAGCTAGGTCGGAAAATATACTTTTCTAACACTTAAGCTTGGAAGTAGGCCATCGGTGGGCGGGCCAAAATCGTGTAACAGTCGCAAGAAGGGCCGGGAACACCTCAAACACCTCGGGAGCAAGGTTCTGAAAAACGGTTGCGGTCGCCGTAACGGTGGCGGTGACGCGGTTGCGGTTGCGGGGTGTAAAGGCCATAGTGTAATGGTTGCAGTAACCGGAACCGTGAATTTTTTTATTTTTCGCACAATTTGAAAAAAATTTATCGATACGCATATTTTTTTTCCATGATCATATTTATTGGATTAAAAATAAATATTGATCAATTTTTGTAAATTTTTCAGTATGATTCAATATATTTCATATTTTTAAATCACTGTAAACTGTGTTTTTTACATTTTATTTTAATAATTAATGACTTTATATTATATAAAAAATCAATCACTAACTATTATATATAAGATAAACAATGACAAAAGTAAGAGAATATATAAGAGCCTAAATATATATATATACATATTTTAACCAAGCCAAATAGATAATGACCACACTTATTATTATTATTAGTTTCAAACAATATATAGATAGACACACACAAACAAAATGGTTTAGTGATAGCAGCTAAATAGAATAGCATAGGCCTTACAGTTTCAACAAATCAATGATATGTTCTTCATCTTCCCTTTTCTCTCTCCCTACCTCTTGCTCCTCCATTTTCTCTCTTTATCTTCCCTCTTCTCTCCATCCCTCTTCCCCCATTTTTAGCTTTTTTTGTGTGTTTTTTTGAAAGAAACAGTTTGGAACCGTTACGTAACGGTGCGTAACAGGCCGTTACGGCTGTTACGGCACCGTTACGACCGCTACGGCAGCCGCTACGACCGACACACCTGTGAATCTCATTCACATTGCAAAAGCGGCCATAACGGTTGGCGGTAACCGCCAAAACCGTTATGTAACAGCGTTACGTAACGATTGCGGCCGCTTTTTAAAACCTTGCTCGGGAGTGACCAACGCGAGCTATAAAAACTTACGGAACTAGCACGAGACTCCCGGTTTGAAAACTAAGTTGGAAAGAGACACTTTTTCCACACTTAAGCTTGGAAATAAGACGCCGGGGGCCTAAACCGTGTAACAGTCACGAGAAGAACCGGGAAATGCCCCAAACACCCCGGGAGGGTCCAAGGTAAGTTGCAGAGACTTACGGAACTAGCACGGGACTCTCGGTCTGAGAACTAAATCAAAAAATGCACTTTTTTCACACTTAAGCTCGAAAATAAGTCGTCGGGGGCCAAAATTGTGTAACAGTCACAAGAAGGCCCGAGGAACACGTCATACACATTTGGCCCTGCAAGAAGACAAGTCAAGGTTGAATCTGAATAATTTTTAGCAACTTTTTCTGTTACTTCTTCTCATATGAAGTTGAATTGTTCTGGAGATGCATCCTGTTCATTATAATTGTCGATATGTTTGGTATCCTAATTATAATCAGTGCGTTGCTCTTGGAAAATCCATTTTTGTGTTCCGTGCCCACCTCAATTAGAAAACTGCAGTATGTGCATATAGGTGAGACCTAAAGGCATACCTCGTTCTAATTATGGGTTATAAACTTCTTCAGGTTATTCTCCTGGATACCAGATACCACAGAGACCCTTTGTTTAGTGATGGAAATATTTTGGGGAATTTGCAATGGACATGGTTGGAGAAAGAGTTGAATGGTCCTGCATCAGCCATCACTATTATTGGATCTTCTATTCAGGTATGTAAAATGTTTTGTCCCTAGTTGTTACAAAAGTATTAGGTTACTCTCCAAGGGCTAGAAGACATGCATTTATCACTGTAAAGTCTATTAATTGCTTTAAGGTGTACCTTGGCATATGTAATTAATGTGCATTAGCTTGATCTTGCATATTTTTATTTTGGCATTTAATGTTATGGCAAATTTATGACTAATTTTTTTGTAGCATTCATGCAGTCCACTGTTTTGATTTGGATTGAACTTTTCTATAAGAATTGTATCCATAATAACTTCATTCCCCATCAAGTTTAATGCCTTCTCCCTGTTACACGTTATTGGGTAGAACTCACCCCAAAAGCTAGCTCTTAAGGTGAGGGTGCCCTCGCACTTATATGCTTAATATTATTTTAGTATTCAGGCTATGTGGGGCTTCACTTCACACCCTCCATCATGTCTAGTGTGCTCACTCGACAGCACATGCAGCGTGCAGGCCAGGGACATGCACCCTACCCATCCCTGAATATTTCGGCTCTGATACCATGTTACATGGTCTTGGGTAGAACGCACCCCAAAAGCTAGCTCTAAGCTCTTAAGATGAGGGTGGCATCATGCTTATATGCTTAATATTAGGGACTTTGCTTCACACTCCCAACTAATTTCATCATAGCCGGGCCCTTTCCACTTAACCATAAATTCCTTGAATATCTTCCTTGTAGAGGTGGTCATTAGATCGGCTAAGATTCCTTCCACACTACTATTTTGTGCTTTGGGCATGACAGTCTCCCATGTTGGCACATTGCACGAGGGGTTTTCCATGTTGGGGTGATGGGGTATGTGAAAGGCTAGATGCTTTGTATTCGAGTGGCAACCCTGTTGGTGCCTGTCATGGTCCTGTAACCCAAGTCCATGAACTGGAAATAAGGAATGATATAGGTTAAGAGAATGGCTTAAGATGACCCAATAGAAGGACAATAAGGTCAAAGAGGCTATCCAAGTACAAAGGTTGGTCCCACACAGGAGTGAATAGGCTATCCAATTAAAAATTTCAATTTTATGTTCAATTTAATCAATTTAACCAATTAACACATGAATAATCAATCACACATGAACACAAGATTTAACGTGGAAAACCCGAAAGGGTAAAAAACCATGGTCCCAACACTAATTGAAATTCACTAGAAGATCCAAGAATATAAAGACAAAGTTGAGAGGACTTACAACCTTCACTTAGGTTTACCTAACACAATGACTTGTAATAACTCTATGAGCAGAGTCTGACCCAATCAGGCTTCTTGATCTTCAAGACACCACAAAGCTTTAGCTCCGATCTCCGTTCACAAACAGCTCCGATTGCCCAACCAGCCTTGAGTGTAGAATGAACAATGCAAAGATATGCAAAGGTTTTGAGGGTTTTTGACAAATTGTCTCAAAAAAATTTCTCTCATAAATATAGGAATTGAAGTTCAGAATTATTCTAGAGATCTCACAAGTTTTGGCTATGTGTAAAATATTTGGGATACTGTAAAACAAATTATGGAGGCATTTATATCGAAAAACAGTTATTCAAAACCAATTCAGGATAGGTTTTTGTAGTCCTTTTAGAACCAATTTAGGATAGGTTTTTATATACTTGTAAAACTCTTTTTGTGTAAAACTCTTTTTGTGAAAAACTTTTTCCAATGCAACTGAAACATATGTGCAAACCTTACCTGATTGAGTAATGGAGCGAAGCTTGATTCCTTGTGTGATAGGATAGATGAGTACGAGACTTTTACGAAAATACCCTCACATTTAACACTCCAAAACAATTAAATTTGTCACCAAAAATAGCCAACCAAACATATTCTATTACACAAATATTGTGCATTGTTGTGGCTTCTTGTTGCTTACTTTACTTAGCTAGTTGATTGTTATATTGTGGCACATCTCCAACCTTGTCGCTCACCTACTAACTTCTTGTGTTTGCTTGCCTTTGGAAACACCCTTGTGCGAGCTTGGCGGGATAGTTAAAGAGAGTAAACTAGCGCCACACACGTCTGCAGCCCTTTGGCAAGGCTTTCGCTTGGCTGGCGTGTAACACTAGGCTAGGGTGATAATTAGAAAAGAGTTTCTAATTTCACCAATATGAGTTATATCAGTTAGATTGATCACATATGATTGAATTGGGGGTTCGACAATTTTTTATATCCTATTGGCTTGTTCAGGACATTATATGAAGGAATTATGAGAGTTAATAGGACCTTACCTTAATTAAAGGTTTAATTGTGATGGAGTTTATTTCTTGTAGGACAAGACAGACTAATTTTATGGAACAATTTTATCTAGTTGTATAAATAAGAGTCTTCATAAGAGCTAGCACTCCTACACTCGTAAACTTGTGAAGTTTGAGAGTACCTTTGTATTCAAGTTTTGCTTTGTGTGGATACTTTTAGAGGCTAGACAATTGAATGGTTTTGGATTCGAGTGGACTTCAAGGATCAAGTGTGGAATTGGATTTTGTGCTTGAGGTATTTATTCTAACTATCTCTATGGATGGTTGAGTTTGAGTGTTGTATACATCACAAACATGATCATGGGTTTTAAGAATCGAAAGAATTTTTTTAAAATTTCGCCATGCATATGCTTCCTTTCACTCTTGATGTGGCTTGCTTCAGCTCGTCAAAGGCTTTGTGGCACTCGTCCATCCAAACCCAACCCTTATTCTTTTTAAGAAATATGTCAAGTGGGTGGAATCCTTGAGTGGCCCTCCATGAACCATTGATAGCAGTTGGTCAACCCCAAGAGCAATCTCAATTTTAAAACACTAATTGGTGGCTGCCATTCTTGATTGCTTCAATTTTGTCCTATTCCATCTGATCTGAATGCTCTCATGCTCAACTATATGCCCTAAGATAGTTGTACAGAAAAGAAGGTGACTTCTTTTCTTTGGTGACCAAAAAGAGTTTGGAATAGGCATTTTAAATTTCACAACAGCATTTGATCTCATATTAACCAATGCTTTCTTTAGAAGAGAGAGAGACACTTGTAACTGGTCCAATAAGAGTCAAATATATTTTTTAGTAAGAAAAAAGGACTGCCAAACTTGTCAAGGTTGTTCCCAGAGAGACTTTGATTACAAAATAGACTAACAATACTAGATATATACATTACAGGGTGATATTGAACTAGAAAGACCCTGTTTGGTGCAACTTATGGGGCTGCTTATTGCCTTTTTTTTTATTTTCTTTTATTTTGGAGTGCAACTTATGTGCACAGCTTATGAGGCATAAATAGCATAAAAAACTTAAATAAGCTGATTATTGAGAAGAAGGGGAAGGGGTGCTTTTAGGTTATGATTATGATTATCAACTTTTAACTTGCAAGAAGCTGCACCAAACAGGCTCTAAAACCCACGAACTGTTGGTGGAATCTAAAAGGTGAGAAATTAGAAATGTTTGGATAAAATATTTAAAAAATGTGGAATTTAAAATTTGATACTAATAACATATGGAATACAATAATGGAATGCATTACGAAATATTGAAAGAGTTGTCAGGGACAAAGAGTTATGATCCTGCGAGGATGAGCTAACTCATTAAAGGAATCCCTTCTTGTTGTTGGCTGCTTGTCTCCTAAATAGCTGCAACATGATTAAACCAGTTAACAAAAATTGGATTAGTTGGGTTGACCCAAAACAGGTTAAATTTTGGTCGGTTGGTTGGAATTTGGGCCATATAATCTTGTTTCAATCTGGTATGGAACATTCTGTATGGAGCAGGCTGGAAGCAGGACATTTCATTTGGTTTTAATATGGTGTGCAATATGCTTGGATCTAATGACTCATTAGATCCAAGCATATTAATGAGAATACTGATAATTATTTGTCTTGCATTTATTTGTTAGTGTTGAAGCTCTAGCTAAGTACATGACAAGAACCTTAGCTTTGGTTTCTAGCCTAAATTTTTTTGATCCTCCCTGTTAATGCCCTTTTTCATAATGAATTAATAGCATTACTTGCAACCAAGTTGGCAGCTTTTATGAGTCCTACCAGTACTCATTGCATGTTTTTCTTTTAATGTTTGCCCAAAGGATGGATTGGTCAGTACGTGGCAAACAAACTCTGATTGCAATCCTGTGGTAATTTTAAGTGATGAGTAGACATGTCTCATGATGCCAATTTTATATTCATAAGCTTTGTAGTTTTCTGCTTCATTTATTGCTTGAAATTTTGCAGTTTTTTCAGTCAATTTTATTTGCACAATGTGCACATCTATTTCTTCTTTCAGGTTATATCAAATCTCTCTGCAATAACTGGCCCTTTGTTTTATATGGAGTCATGGGGACGTTTCCCAAAGGAGAGGATTTTAAGTTGATTGATGATAGTAAGGTGAATTATCTTCTGCTTATTCTGTAACTTAAATGGACTACTTCAAGTTTAATTTATTTGAACTGAACCGCTTTCACTCATGATCTACTTGCCATCTGTTTTTCACACTAGCACTGGGACTCTATGGAAGATAAAGAAGAAGTACGCCCAGTTTAGTCCCATTTGATGGGGTCTGGGAGGAGTAGATTGTGTATAGACCTACCCTTTGGCATAATCTGCACAAAGTGGCTGCCCAAGTTATATTTTCTTCTTTTCTTTTCTTCATTCTACTCCAAAATAGGATATAAGCTACCTGCTATGCTATACATTTGAATCGCTTTAGTCCAATAACTCGTGTGCATTTTTCTTTTCTTGCATAGAGGGATGGAGTCTTCTTCATAAGCGGAGATGTTCATTTTGGAGAAATTACACGATATGACTGTGCTAGTGGATATCCCTTGTATGACATAACCTCAAGTGGGCTTACCCAAGCTGTCGAGAAAGCAGTCCTGCCACCGTCACATTTCCTAGTGAGGTTCCTGGTGTGGTTGACACCAAGTACCTTGAGAGTTATGGACAAAAGCTGTAGATCCAGGTCATGCACATATGGTATGCTTTTCCCCACAATTTTTTCAACTTGGACCTTCAAATTTTGACCTTCTAAAATGTATACATCTTTTAGGGCAACCAAATTTTGGAGCGATAGAGATAAATTGGGATGCTACTCCAGTGAGTTTGAAAATTGAAGTTGGGGATGCAAATGGATTCCTAGTTATGAGCGTGAATACCACATTACTAGAACTCCAAGCGAGAAACTCTAAAATCACCGTGGAAGCAGGAGAATATCAGAAATATTGCTCTCTTGAAGTTAATCTACCTTGGATTGTCAGATATCGCTTGGTTATTTTCTTCTTTTGTGCTTTAGCTGGTATGCAATCTTGAATTTGCAGCATTTTTCAATATCTATAATTGCGTTCTGTTTGATATGATGGCTTGCTGAGATTTATTTGCTCTATATGAAATTTTGATTGTCCTACAAACCGAGAAAAACTGAGTTTGGACTAACAGAGTAATAGCCCAAAACAAAGTCTAAGTGTCCCATGATCATCAAGAAGCCTTTTTGGTCCAAAGAGAAGTGTCCATGGTAGTGTTTAGTAGTTAAGGGTATTATGCTAGTTTCAATAATTGTTGGACATGGTTTTATTTTGGATCAAGTTATTAAATTGGTCATTATATATAGGTTTTATTATATCTAGAATAATCGTAGTGGTCAACAAGGTCCAAGTTTCTTATTTTGAAGTTGGAGTAGAATTAGAAGTTATCAAAGTTTTCTATTGTAAATTATAATTGAAATGGAATTGGACGTCATAGTCATAGGAATATTTGTACCTAGTTTCCAAATTTGAGTCAATAGTCTTTATAGAAGTAGGAAAGTCTTTAGCCTATAAAAGTATGTGTAATCTCAATGATTCAATAGAAGAGTTGATATTATGAAAATTTGAGATTGTGTTTGTATGTGATTGGCCTAATCATTGCAAGGGTGAAGCTACTCTTTCTCTCTCTTCTTCTTCTATTTCTTCTCTGTCTTCTTCTTTACGTACATACGCAAGTTATTATTCTTGGGTTACTATTCACAGCTCTAAAAAAGTGTACTTTTTAGCCTCTAAACCACATTCAATTATCCTCAAATCAACCTTAATTCCTTCTCCTACATATTAGCCTTCAATTTAACCATCAAAACCCTAAATTACATATTGTTTGGGTTCTTAAATTGCCTTTGTTTAAAAAATCTAGCAGGCTATATCCTACAGCACCATGATTACTCCTCAATTTGTCAAAATAACCCACAATCGTCTTTCTTCTTCCTCGTCTTCTTCTTCTTCTTCTTCTTCTTCTTCTTCTCTCTCTCTCTCTCTCTCTCTCTCTCTCTCTCTCTCACAATTTTACCCCTTGATGTAGTCACCTCGCCACCTATTGATTGCGGAGGAGGATGAGTAAGCAAAGGTGGAAGGTGAATGGGGTATTGAAAGTGTTGGTGGTAGTGTGTTCAACATCAATAGGGTGGCTCAGGTAGGTGATTGATGCTATCATGTCTATGGAATAGGGCTATTCACGGGTTGGATTGGCTCGGTTTTTTGGGTGACCGCCAACTGAACCGATAACATCGGTTTGAAGAACAAAGCAACCAAACTCGTCTGGTCTGACCATTGCTTCGAAACCGGCGTCTTCGGGTTGTAGAAATACCGGTCGGGCTTCAGTCAGTGGTGCAACTCCAGCATCTTTCTCAATTCAACAGCATCGTAGGAAAAGGAGGAGGGGAGTGAGAGTTCTTGGGAAGAAGATCAAAGAGGGTAGAGTAGAGGGAAGGAAATGAGGTTTCAAATGAGAATGATAAAATATGGAGAGAGGAGACGGTTTAGGGAGGGGGCGATCAGAGGAGATAAAGGGTTGAGGGGGAGATAGAGGAGAAAGTCAGATACAGAAAAGGTACAACCATTTCCGCTACTGCGATATCTCTACCGCAAGCTCAGCCCACCACCACCATCTTTTACAAAATATCTATATAATTTTTTTCCGTATAGAATATACACATAAAGGAGAGATGAGAGAGAGAGTTTCTCTCTTGACTGAAGTAGTGAGAGAGAGAGAGAGAGAGAGAGTTAATGATAAGAGTGAGAGGAGAGGAAAAGTCTGACGGAAATAATTAGAGAGAGAGAGAGAGACAGTAACATAAATAATGAGAGAGATGAAAAAGAGGAGTTATTGATAAGAGTAAAAAGAGAGGAAAATCTAACAGAAATAAGAGAAGAGAAGAGAGAGAGAGATAGGAGATGAAAGGACTCTTGAATGATGGAATGGAGGAATGCTGCTGTATGTTGAAACTTTCTAATCGAGAGAGATGCATTAAATGTGAGAAGAGACATGACCTTTGAAACTTTCAAAGCTATTCAATTTTGTTAATTAAAACATCTTCTCGAGTCAGTAGGGTTTTAATCGGATTAAAGGTTTTAAATCCAATGCCCGAACTGAGACTTGATTTCCTGACTGATTAACACCAGTTTCTGACCAAAGCAGGCATCGAAATTGACCGCAGCGTGACGGGTCGGTCTGGGTTGGTCACTTTTATGAACAGCCCAACTATGGAAATGTAGGCAAATTTGGTCTCTGTAGTAGTATATATCTATGTATATATATATCAATTGCTAGTTGCTATTGGTCTCATTCTTCGGTATACTGTATACAACTATATAGTGTACGCAACTATATAGAGGGGAAGAAAGTATAAATATAAGTGTAAACCAAATGTGGTTTATTTTGCTTGTGTCATCAATTCTTAGTATTTTTTTTATTACTTTTAGGGCATGTTTGATTGGGTGGATTAGAGCATGGGATTGGGATTATTAATCTGTGGGCCCAATTATCCTATGTGCCGTTTTGGGAAGACTATCAAAACGCCACGTTTTTTATCCAACTTCAAAAAAAGCTCCTGGCCCAAAACGCAAGTTTATGCATTTGGGAAGTCAAAAAACGCCACAGTTGAAATTACAATTTGGGCCATGAGAAAAAAGTGAAAAAGTAAAAAATAAATGTTAAGTAAGGATATTTTGGTCATTTTGAAATGATGTGACACTTTTAAAAAATATTAAACTAAAAATAAAAAAAGCCAGCTTTTTACCAACTTCCCAAATCGCTTTCAAAAAAGCCAAAAAGCTTGGTAAAAAGCCAAAAGCCAGCTTTTTACTAACTTCCCAAAACACCCCTATGTTTGTTTTAACATTTTGGTTTAGGATTATTAATCTAATGGATAATTAATCCAACAAATTTGTAGGATTATTAGTAATGGGGTAGGGGTGGGATTATTAATCCAATGGATATTAATCCAATTGGATAGTGAATACCACACTAATATAATAGGATTATTAATACTTCATTATTAGTCTTGTGAATCAAACATGACCTTAGTTCACAGTTTTTAAGTGACACGTGTCATGGGTAAAATGGATATTTAAACAATTATTACATGATTTCATCCAAACCCTTATTCTTACAAACGACAAATGAATGGGTGGGGGAAGTTGTATATGATTCCTAAAATAGAAAAGAGATCTCTACCATTTCCAAAACCATATGGGACGCATTGTATTAATGAAAATCTTAAGGGAGGTTAGTCTAATCTACTTTTTTTTTCTTCCCCCTCATGTCTATGGATTATTTGCATGCTCATCTTTTGTTTGCAGATTTCTATATTGTTGCCCCCTAAGTAGCACATACATAGAGACCTACGGACATGACATTGACATTTTGACACATCAATTATAAAAAAATACAGGACATGAGGGGTTCTTGGAACTTTACCTAGATTCTTGGAGAGAAATGTAGAGACCTGTAAATAATTCTACACTTGTAGATAATTGTCTTGTACATTCTAGAATTGTCAATTTGAGGATTTAATTGAAGTATTTGATTGCTGTCTATTCTTAAGATCTAGATTATTCATTTTAAGCTTGTAAAGAGCGCCCGGGGGGGGGGGGTGTGGTGGGGGCTCATTTGCCCAAGCCACCTAACTTCCAGGGAATACAAGCTCTCTTGGAATCTTCTTCAAAATTCTCTCTAGTGAAAGTTCTTCCTCAAACTCTCTTGGTGTGTTAGCTTCTCTTAAGCTCCCTTCCAAAGTTAGGATAACTTAAGTGCATGCAAGCAAGCGACAAGCATCTAAGGCCGCACTGTAGGCTCGAATATTAAGGTTGTGACAGTCAGTACCCATTTAAATAAGTACTACCTCCTCGACCACACCTTCACTACTACCATCTCCATCTCCACTTCCACTACCACTACCACCACCACCACCTCCACCTTTACCTGTATGTTCACCATCACCACTTCCACAACTCCACCACTATCACTCCACCACCTACCACCATCACCATCACCACCACCACCACCACCACCA
The DNA here is from genome assembly GCA_036172215.1 of Camellia granthamiana. Taxonomy (NCBI): domain Eukaryota; kingdom Viridiplantae; phylum Streptophyta; class Magnoliopsida; order Ericales; family Theaceae; genus Camellia; species Camellia granthamiana. The sequence continues at coordinate 106,635,470 of CM069916.1, read as the reverse complement.
CCACCATTACCACCATCTATTGGGAAAAAAAAATCAGTGAAGCAAACAAGATGGTTAGGTTCATTTGTCCAACTCAACTAATTCAACACTCAACCTGCTTAAACCGTTTATTACATGGATGCGTAGGCCTGTGCAAAATACCGCCCAATTCACACTGAGCCGGCCACTAACTGCCTATTAGTTTGAACCGTGGTTTGAAATTTATAATTCACCTTCGAAACCGCTCCACTCTGCCATAGTTAATACATATATTTTTTTTTTACCTCTAATGAAATATCAAAGTAAAAATAAATGTGTGAGAGATTAATATGTGAAATTTGTTGTAAATTCGAGTTACACATATGAAAAATATTATGTAAAATTAGTTAGTGTTATATATATAAAAAAATATTATACAAATTAGTGTTAAATATTATGCAAATGCTTGATAATTGTTTAAGATTATTCTTTAACCAACTAGCAAATTGAAACAACTCAAACTGTCCAAATCGTTGTTTGGTTATTTGCCAATCCGCCATTCATGGGTTGGTTTATAATTTTACCCACAAACCACACCGAACTGCACTGTGCACACCTCTATGTATGGGTTTAGATGGAGTGGTTTTAAATGCATAACCTGTTTTGACTCGCCAAAAACCCACCCAAACCCATCTGTTTGCCACCTCTACACTAATAGCATAGTTATGGCATTTATGGAAAATCATGTAGTGTATATAAATTTCTTTTCGAGTGTCTTTAAATGCACCCCACTCTAAAATTTGAATTTTGTTTTTTTTCTCTTTGAACACTTCAATTAATCCCAACCCTACCACCAACCACCTTCGTTGTTGGGCTTCCCTTCCCCCTTCCCTTCTCTCCTTCCTACTGTCCACCATCCCTTCTTTTCTTTCCTCGTCAACCACCCCCTCTTACCTTCCCCACTAAACCGTCCCCTTCCCTTTCCTTCCCAACGTCCCCTGCTCCCTTTCCTTCCTTGCCTTATGCCCCCCACCTCTCACCTTTCTCCTTTTGAAACCCTAACTCTAACCCACCACCCTGTTGAGAGAGAGAGAGAGAGTCACAGATGGGTCAAGGGAAGAAGAATGGGGTGGCAAGGGATTGTAGTAGTAGAAGAAGAAGAAGAAGAAAGGGGAGGAGGTGGCGGCAATTGGAAGGGGGGTGCTGGCGGAGTTGAGAGCCTAGGAAGCATTGGTCGGAGCTAGGGAGGGCTGGCTGTAGCTAGGGTTTGTGTTTGTTCCTTTTGGTAATTTGATTTAGAGGTAAATGGTATTATTTATTTATTTATTTAGTTTTTGAAAAATAGGGTCTCCAACAATTTTTTTTGCATTTACAGACTCCTTTATTTTCTATTCTTGGGAGATGATGCTTAGTATGCTTTGACTTAGTATTTGCTCATTTTTTATTTTCTATATTAATGCACACTATCTTGTTGTTTGGACATTTTATAAGTTGACATCTTTTGTGTAAATTTTGTGCGGTCTTGTCTTGTTGAAGTCAAGTACTTTTAGATTGCTTAATTCAATGGTAAATAAATAAAAATAATAAAATGATATGCCAAATAGTGGGGAAAAAGGATAAGAAAGACAATTTTATGGTATTGTATGAAGGAAGATCTTGGCATTCTGTATTTTTGAAGTACAAGATATTCATCAAATAAAATAAGGGATCATTGACTTGAGAAGAGAAAAAGGCAACCATATTATACTCGATTTATGTATGACATGGTCACAGGAGGGATTCTGGGGTTATTACAACCTGGGAAAGGGTAAAAACTCGTGAAGTTAAAGGTTTTGTGTTTAATAGAAACATGATGCATGTGGCAGCGAATGTGGTATCTCAGAGTTGAGATTGATTGCACAAAAAGAATCTGGACACCCCAGTGCCAAAAGAAAAAAAAAAAAAAGAGATTATACAAAAAAGAATGAAAACCTAAATTTATATTTGTAACAATGCCAAAGCACAGGGTTACCAACTCAAAATCCCTATGTTTTGTTATAGTTGTTTAGCAATTTCTTAAGTTAAGCAATTAACATCTTCTGAGAAAAGTAAACTTGCTTCAAGTGTTCTTCTTTCCTTTTTTCCCATTTGACTTGTGAAGAATGGCTCTACTCTTATCTTGTGTGCATAAGATCATTTCAAAATAATGAGGCTAAGTGGACACTGTATAGCCATTCTTGCTTTATGACTGATAAAAGACATAGCCTTCTTGCATTGTGGATTCATTGTCTCTGGCATGTTTCTTATCAGCTCAACGAGATGTTTTTAACTGGATGAAGAGGAACATTAACAATCAGCAAGACCCTGCATCATATTTTTGTGTATTTGCTACTATAAAACAAAGTTTGAATTAAGAATATTATTCAGGTTAAAGTGATTTGGTATTTGATCACTAGTTCTACTAATTGAGTTATGTTATTATGATATTTTCATTCCTTAAGTTCATATATGAGATAATTGAATTGTTTGGTAATTTTTGAAGCGAAAAAAGAAAAATGATGATTTTAGCTAGTTTGGAGCTAATGGACAATTAATAAATTATTTATTTTATTGCTTTAGGTTAACTTGATGAAGTTAAAAATGAGGAATTGGTAGAAGAACACTTGTGTTATGTTTCGTAATTATAGCCAAAAGAGGATTTTGATATAATTAGCTAACTGTTGGAAAATATTTTTGGTACGTGTTTGATTTTTAACTATGTAGTAACCGGGTATGTGTTTATTATACTTAGTTAATTGGCGGACTTGGTGCCAGTATTATTATTAATTTTAGGGGTGAGCCCGATTAGGCATGTACCTAGGATTATTGGTCCAGTATAGGTTGGGGAGATAGTGGTACCAACTATCTGCGATATAGATTCCTGGACACTGCTTAGTTCAGAGGAGTGGATAGGTAGGACCTATTATTAATTTCCGCTCGGACACGGTATTGGTGATGAGGTGGGTCATAGCCTTAAAGACAGGTATTGTACGCCTTGTTGGTGGTTATTATATTTTAAAGCTATTTATTTATTTAACTAGATAGAGTTAATTAAATAAAGTGGAATTGAGGCCAGGTTAGATAGAGTTAATTAAATAAAGTGGAATTGAGGCCAGGTTAGCAAGTGTTAAAGTTGATTATTTATTTAAGTTAACAAGAGTGAGTTACTTAAATTATTTTCATTTAAAGTGTTGGAATCTATTCATTTATTTAAGTTAACTAGAGTGACTTATTTAAATAATCGGACTTGTGATCCCGTTGATAAAAGATGTATATGTGGTTATTATCTTTTGGATAAATTATTAATTATTTAAGTTAACTTGTGGGACTTAGTTAAATAAATGGGTCTTAAAGTGATTGAACAAGTAAATCTAAAAGTTGGGCATTTCATGTCATTTTTGTGGATATATGTTGTATCACCGTATCCGCATATATTGTAAAGTAATTATATGAGATTGCTTGGTGAGCTAGTTATTTGCTCACCCCCTGCCTATAAATGTGTACAGGAAATGTTTTCGGACTTGAGGATTAGCAACTGGTTGTATCAAGATGTAGGGATTATGTGATGATGAGTTGTAGCCTGTAGTGCTCTTATTTGCTTTTATTCAGTTTCGAACCGTATTTGTTGATTTGGCTGAGTGCTTCTTTAAAAATGGGTAATATCCATTTCATGGTTGCAAGTCCGTGGGGCATTGTATTTGAAAAGCGGCATGTATTTAATTTTTTTGTGTTATATAATGTATATTATGGAAAGCATGTAAGGAAGGTAAAATACAAAGAGTGGGTTTGTGGTTCCCATTGGTATTGTCACTTTCACTTTCAATTATATTAATATTTTGAAAAAGTAAAGAATATTGTTAAGAAAAGAGGATTTTCAACAATTAAATGAACAAGAACGAGATTTCTTTCTAAAACCTCACGCTTAGATTAATTAGTTTTCGCTTGATTAACCTTTGAAAATCTAGGGTGTCACACATTAGATGACAAAAGGGCCTCATCATTACATTTACATGACACGTCTTTCGTTCTTTTAGTCAAGACAGAAAATTAAGGTCTTTTTAACAAAATTATTTTGATTGTGAAGTTTAGGGATATTGATATGAATTTTAAATAAAAATTATAATATAAAAAATAAAATTACAGTGTAAGAAATTATAAGAGGCCCGATTTACATTTTTTTTCTTTGGGCCTCGAATAAGCGTGAGCCACCTTTAGTTGTACTTTTTGTGAAGATTGAGTGCGATAGCTTTATTTTGAGGTCATCTGGGATGACTTTTTGGTCAAATATGGATTTTGTAAGTTGTTATGGAAATGAAAGGTGGTTTTTTTGTTTTTGTTTTCTTCTTTAACTGTATAGACAATGTATTCAAAAAATTTTAAGTGTGTATTTTCGTTCTATTCTAATGCCATTATTAATTCATAGTTTTGTTCATCTTACTGCATCCTCGAGAACCCTAAATTTGACTTAAGAGTATGTTTTATTTTTTATTTTTACATTGAATTACATGAAAATTATGGATTAAGATATCAGTGTCTTCTTGGGAATGGGGAAAAAGGCTTTCTTTTTGCTTTTGGTATATAAAGTGGTTTTGATTGCTCATTTTTTCTATTAAATACAAGCCTACCCTTGAAATGTGCAGAAACCAATACAAGCCTAGAAGATGGGTTATTGTTTTCCTTGGTTATTTTCCCATTGCTAATTATATCTCCTACCCTTGAAATGTGCAGAAACCAGAAGACATTTCGGCCTAAGAAGAGTGCTCCATCAGGAAGTAAGGTTGGTGTTCTAACTTAAAGGCAATGGGTTTTCAAGTTGTCTCCTTTGCCCTTCTATTTATTTATTTTTGTGCTACTGAGATTCAACTCAAGAAAGTATGAATCCCAACTCTTTGGAGCTAGCCGTTTTGTTGTTGATGCTTTTTCTCCATTTGTGTTTTATTCCCACACAGGCTGCACAGCTTCAAAATCATATTGATGCTACCTTAGGTAGTGGAAACTTAAGGGCAACTGTTCGACTGCCTCCTGGTGAACATCCTAATGAGTGGTTGGCTGTAAATGGTAAGAACATTAACTTAAACCTATGACTTTCATAACTATATGATTTTCTGCAGTGCCATGTCTAAGATTCTGTCCTGTCTTTAAATTTGTTCTGATTTCTCATCTATCTGCTGTTATGTTTTTTGGAACTTCAGCATGTAAGTCTCCATAGTAGTCTGATTTGCATATTACTGTTAACTAAATATCAATTACTAATGCTTCTGTCTTTTATTAAATTTTCTTAAAAGAAAAAATAATATAATATCATGTTGGTGAACTGATGGGGTAATAGCTAGTACAACTTGATTTGGTGCTTGTGTGTACATATTATTTTGTGTTCATCATTTGCTAAATCTTAACTAGAAGTTCCAAAAAACAGCTTTAAAAAACATAAACTCACGAACCATTATTAATAATAAGTTGTATAAATTTCTCTAAAGAGTTGTTTCAAACGTTAGTAGGTGTCATTTACACATTTAAACAACAAATCATGACTCAAAAAGTCCCATTTCCTGTTACATTATGCATATTTTTTTGGACTGTGTAACATGCTTGATACTTCATATTGCAACTTAAAGCCATTGTTGTCTAATTGATTCTGAGTAAAATTCAGGATGACTTAATGGTTTAGAATTATGTTTGATACTGACCTCCAATTATGCTTGGTCAGTGTTGGGAATGGTTTGTTTATTCTTTTGGATTCTATCTCTAGTTGCGTTGTTGAGATTCTTTTTTCTTTTTCTTGTTTGTCTTCAGAAGGATAACTCAATCCTTCTTGCTTGTATTCCCCCCTTGCATTCATTGTTAAATTCTCCTAGTTTATTATCCCTCAGAAAAAAAAAAAAAAAAAAAAAAGGCCTAATTTGCTTAAACTTTTTTAACTCTCTTGAAAGTAAACCATTTGTTTCAGAAATACAATTTTTTTATACAATATATACATATTTTTGTACATTGGTGTGCGTTCATATCCATGGTCATACATTTTTTTATCAATTGCAATTATTGTTAGCATATTTTTAATTTGATTTTTTGTGGCTGCAGCTGTTGACTTCTTCAATCAAGTGAACATTCTGTATGGCACTCTTACAGAATTCTGCACTGCATCAAGCTGTCCATTAATGACAGCAGGACCAAAGTATCTTTCTTCAGTCCTCCTAAGAATTGTCTTTCTTGTTTTATTGATGGAATGTTTGGTGTAGCTTTGCTTGATGTTAAGCTCTACGGGTGATATACTTGTGGGAAAGAAAAAGAAATGTTCTTGTGACATTCTTTTCTTTAGTTAGTGCGACTCTCTCTCTCTCGGACTACGAAGACATGGAAAATAACTTTAAAACTGAAGATTGTAACATTACATATTTTATTGTATTTGGAATTGCATATAATATTCTGCATTTACCTCTAGAGGGATATTAAGTCTAAATGGTAAAAATGTTTTGGAAAGTCACTTGTATTAAGGGATGGGAATATATAGGATATTGTAACCAAAGATGGTATGGAATTAGTTGGTACAAGTTTATATGAAGGTATCTGCCAGTGCAAATCAAATTTAATTAATGAGGTTTAAAACCATGCCAACATGTCTAATGAATCAGATATCATGATAGGGAAAAGAAAGGGCCAAGAAAGGGCAAGGAAAGGGCCAAGAAAGTAGTCAGAGATCATTATGTGGAACTAATCAACAAAGTTTAGTTAATTGTTACTTATTGAAACATGCTAGTTAAGTTGATTGTCAGGATGATACAATTTCAGATCTGCTTTAAGCATGTACAGTTGCTTATAATTAGATTATGTCTGAATTATGATGCATTCAAATTGCTTAGATGATAAACATCTCGGCCAAGGTGATGCACACCTCGGCCTAGATGGTGCATATCTCGGCCAATATGTCAGGGTGATGGTGGAGGTCAACCAAGGTGGTTCCATGATGGTCCTAGGTGTTGGCGCACAACGGCCTATGTGTAAGAGGTTCAAAAGTGTGACCTTGGCTTGAGACAGCAAGGATAGATGACCTAGGCTCAACACACAAAGCAAGGAACAAAGCATGCATATAATACTTAGGCAAAACACATAAGCACAAAACAAGACAGAGACCTTCACTTAAGCAAAACAAGTCAAAGTCTACAAATGCAAGGTTCATCAAGTGGTTTGAGGCTGGGCCTAGGCCTCACTGGTAGAGATGAGTGTTCAAACTATAGGAACAAGATTAAGGGGTGAAAAATATCCTTCAATCACTTCGCACCCGTAAAGGATACCACTAGTTAGCCTCGTGCCCGTAATTACATTATGGCCTCTGATGCTCCTGACTAAATCTCTTGTCAATATGCTAGTCTTTTCTGGTATACCTTGGCTGTAAATTGGATCCAGGGGGAAATAGAAAATACTAACATTTACATTATTAAATATTAGTGTATATGTTTCTCTCTCTATTAAACACACACAACACACATTGACAAGGACATAAAAAGTATTGGTTGAGGAAGATTTGAAGGGTTGCTTTTATTTTATTTTATTTTTAATTTAGAAGTATAGGAATTATTGCAATATTAGAATATTATTTAGGATTTTATTATAGGATTTAACTGTCTTGTTTTATTTTGGAAACTTTTAAATCAAGGTTTTCTGTGGTTGCCTATAAATAGACCCTTATGTATTAAGGGTTATTTTGCTTGGAATATGAATTGAATTGAGAGTTCTTTAATATTGAGAATTAGAGTTTATTTTATTTCTTTGGGTGTGATTTGTTCCTATTCTATTACATTATTGCTCCAGTTATGTCTTATTGACTGTGTGATGGGGGTGCAGGAATTCTAGTTGATTGATAAGAGGGAGCTTGCACCCCTGTACGAGCTTGTTGAGTCTATCTTACAGTTGTAGCTGTTATTTTTACTTTTTCTTTTCTTTTCTTTTTTTAAAATTTATTTTGTATTGGGGAAATGCATTGTGAGCTTTTGTTTTGCGTCTCATGCAGCCTTTTGAATTCTTCTCTATTTTTATATTTTTGTAATGGATGCAGTCTCCTGAGCTTCCGTTTGGTTTAGTTTGTATAAAGAGTTTTGAGTTTTGAATTATATTTTGAAAGATAAGTTGATGTAAAGAGTTTTGAAAATAATTTTGAGATTTTTTTATTATTATTATTATTATTCTATTTTGTAATTGAATATATGGGTGTGAGACAATTTGATTGATTGATAGGTAGAATAGGGATGTAATCGGTTTGGTACAGTTGGTATTTAGGTAAAAAAATTCACCGAATCGATAATTTCGATTTTATTTGAACACCAATACAAATCACTTCTTTTATCAAACCGTACTGAATTGAATCAATTTTTGAGTTTTGAATTATATTTTGAAAGATAAGTTGATAAAAAGGGGTTTTGAAAATAATTTTGGGATATTTTTATTATTATTATTATTTTTTTTTTTTTTGGTAGTTGAATAGATGGGTGTGAGACAATTTGATTGATTGATATGTAGAATAGGGATATAATCGGTTCGGTATAGTTGGTATTTATGTAAAAAAATTTATCGAACTAATAATGTCGATTTGATTATTTTGAACAGCAATACAGATTACTTCTTTCATCAAATTGTACTGAATTGAACCGATTAAAGCGATTCAGTTTGATTTAGTGTGGTTTAACTTCTCATAATCTTTTGTTTATACTTAAAAGTCTTATAACGTTTTTCTTATTCTCTTTCTTTCTTCTTTTCTACCTCTTTTGCTCTTTGTAATTTCTGGCAATCGTTGACGGGCAACCACATCTTCTTCTTCTCTTTCTCTTTCTGATATATGGTCACCGACGATTACCGTCGATTGAGGTTCACCGACAACCATTGACTATCGACTCTTTACTTCACCATCACCGACAGTGAAGAAGATATGTTTTTGACGAAGAAGATGAGTAGATTTACTTAGATCTGATGTAGACCTACATTAGATTTGACTAGATCTAAATAAAAAAATAGTTGTCGGAATACAATCCTCTCTCTCTATACCTGCCTCTCTCATTCGATCTCTTAATTTTTCTACATTTTATTTGTTATACACTTCTATTTTTCTATTTTAATGGAAAAAAAAATTCAAGTTTTGAACAAGTTGTTTTCGAGTTTTAGTTACAGGTGGTGAAAATTATAAAATTTTGCAGTTTCAATTTGTTTTGGTGCTGGAATGAATCATGGTTTAAAACTGTAAAATTTTGCAGTTTCATAATATATTTTTCAATTTGGTTAATAAGGATAAATGTCTAATAGATTTTTGCTTTGAAATTGTAACATTTTATAGTTTCAAAGTTTGCTTTTCAATTTGATTAATATTTGGAGATTTTTTGCTTAAACGCTACAAAAATTGAAAAATAACATATTTTTTTTTTCTATTGTTGCTATTTTTTGTTGTTACATTTTTTTCCCTTTTTGATTTATCAATATTTAGCACATTTTGTTACGTTTTTTCGCTCTAATTTCTTCATTTATTCTTTTTTCTATTTCAGCAATATTTTGGACATTCCGGTGAGTCTCCAATGATGTTCTTAACGTCCAGCGAACGTTCTAGGACATTCCGGCGACTTTCATTGACGTTCGAAACACTCCAGTGAACTTCCGGCAATACTTCGGCGACTTTCCGATGATGTTGAACATTTCGACGAGTCTTCGATGACCGTCTGGCAGAAATCCGACGGTAGTGGGATGGAACAGCGTCTGTAAATTAAAAAAATAAATAAATAATAAGATTTTTTGGTAATAATTAAAAATATATAGGACTAATTAGTGCAAGTGTTTTGTTTTGGGATTAGATGGGTTTTGAACTTTGTATATGGAACTTATTGGTAAGTTTCCCATTAGTTTTTGTCCACCATTTCAAACATATCTAATTAATCCATTTAATAAATATTTTTCAATTCCTACATTAAAAAAAAAAATTAAAAATACTAAGGTGTCAAGAATATTAGTTTTAGATTGTATATAACAAGAGTTTACAATTTTAGGTTATAAAGATGATAAAGTTAATTAATTAAGGTTATTAATTTATTATACTTATTAATATTATTATATTATTAGATTATATATATATATTATAAATACAATATATGTTGAAGTGGTTGATTTCGGTCTAATTCGGTGTAAAAGGTACTTGAACCAATATCAAATCGAAAATTGAAAAAAATCAAATTTAAAAATCACACAAACTAATTCTTGTTAAAAAATAAATTAAGTATAACCGGTTTGGTCGTTCTTTTTTTTTATAAATTTTCTTCCATCCTTAATGTAAAATGTGAGAGAATGAGATAGGAGAGAAAAAATGATTGATTGATTTATTAATAAATAAATAAATAAATAAGAGAAATGAGAGAGAAAAGAATTTTAAAATCTTATTAACCAAACATGTTTTTTGATTTTTTTTATACAAATATTAATTTTAAAAAGTAAACCAAACGTTTTCTTTGTTTTTGCTCGGTTTGAATGGAAATGCAATTTCATTAATCACCCTCATTTTCTCTCATAGTACAAGTAATTGGCCTTTCTTTCTTTTTTTTTGGGTGAGCATAATTCGGATTGATTTGGTGGGAGATAAAACTAGGACTAATCTGTTATTTACAGTTTCATAAAAATTAGAACCAAACCAATGTATTTAAATCATGGAACCAATTCCAATCAAATCATTTAAAGACAGTTCGACTTGGTTTGGAACAACGGTTTTGCATAACATATCCACACAAAAAAAATCATATAACATCTTCAAAAAAATTAAACCTATCATAAATTGTTTAACATTAATCTGCTCATGATTTTTTGAAACATAACTTAAACAAACATAATATTTAGTAAATAAACATATTGTTTAACATGTAGCAAACATAAAACTCCCATCAAACAAGCATTTTGTCTTGGCAACAACAATTATAAAACTAAAATTATGCTAAATAATTAAAAAAAAAAAATAACAATAGGGTTTTGTATATAAGATGGTAGGATTGTATGCACAAGGTGTATGGCATGTATATGGTTTAAGTTACATATGGTTTGGTTCATTTCTAAATCAGAACTGTAAACTCAAATCTGAAACTGATCTGAAAAGATCAATTCCCTAGTTTTCCAAACCAGAATCAAATCACAAATTAAAAAAATTAGTTAAAACTTATCAAATTGGACTAAACTAAACTGGACCAGCCCGAACCAGTTCGAATTATAAAATTTTCGAATTCCTTGACTCACAAGAAAAAGCATATCAAGTATTTTGCTTATTTTTAACCAACTAGGCTTAGCCTAGTTGGCCACCATGCCTTCCTTAGGGCTTAGTCCCAAGGAGGTTATGGGTTCAATTCTCCTTAGGGGGGTTGAATTAAGGGAGTGCAAGCACTTATGTGCTTTGCCAAGGGTGGGGAGCTTTGCTCCCATAGGTGCTAATCTAACAACTAACATTTGCCGATCAAAAAAAAAAAAAAGTATTTGCTTATCTTTGTTGGCAAGTTATGTCTACTGCATTAGCTGACCAAGAAATGATTTATTTTTGTTGTCAAGTTGTAATGCTCCAACTTTTATTAATCGGATAATATTATCAATTTTCATATTAAGGTCCATTTATGAAATAATAAAATGCAGAAGCAAAACAAAATACATAGGATATTCAAGGTTCCCTCTCGCATAAATACAATGGTACAAGTTTAGTACGGATCATTACAAAATATGCCCTTAGGCTTACATTGAGAATTTCAAAAATGAAATAATTAAAATAAAGAGAGTAATAACACATTGGCATTTCACCGGTGAGTAACAAATCTTGAATCATCAGTAACCTAACTCCTTGAATTCTTGAACGAGACAACAAACTCCACACCTAAAAAATGATTTAACAATTGAGATGAGCACAAGGTCCAGTAGGGATTTACAATGATGCAAAATAATGAGATCTATAGATATATGTGATCATGAATACTATCAGGTGATATTTAGATAAGCAACGTGCTCTTTTATATCCAAAATAAAACATACATAAATATATACTTTCATTTAAAAATAAATAAATAAAAAGAAGAAAATATTCCACTTGACATTTCAAGGAAAAACTTATTTATTATCTTTTCACCTTATCATTAGCAATTTAAATGAAATGCTTCAATATCTCCTTTACTTTAGAAAGAAGTTTTAAACCAATCAATCACACACTCATACTAATCTTTAACCCAAAAACAATAATTTCACAATCAACTGTCAACTGTCAACTTATTACAATCAATAAAACACCAATTGTACATACTAACATCTAACATATAGACAAGCGATAGCATTCAATTCATTACAAAATTATCTCAATTACACACTTTCAATCTCCAACACAATTTCACCATAGCACACATATCTACACAATCATGCAACCAAGTGATGAACACAACACAATTAACAACCGGCTTCGTTATGTCATTCCAACACAGTTTACCAAGCACTAATTTGGAAGGAAATCTGGAACTTACCTCAAAGTGCCACACTTTACCGGTGGCTAGCCGAAAGGAAAGCATAACCTCCATATAGTCCAACAATCCACACGCTTTATTGGGCACAAATCGGAAGGAAAGCGAAACCTCTGTTAATACACTACGTTTTACTGGTCACAAGTTGGAAGGAAACAGACCGTCTTTTTAAAACTTTAATCCATCAACTCATCATATACATCATCATTTCGATTTGTAAAATTAAATCAACAGCATGTCACATGTATAACCCATTCTACAACAATCAACATTTCCTAGAATTAGACCAACAATCTTATTAATTATCTCATGCATTTCATAATTCAATTTACCAATTCCGCTAACAACCTTCACAACATGAGCCACTTCTACAACAAACATTTTTCTTTCTTTCTCAATTCACAAATATTACATAACTCTAAAATCATGAGATTAACCACTTAACTCACTTAACTACTACAAAATCATAAATACATCACATTTTTTTGTGACGTATTTTATTTAATCACACGTTTCAAGTTTTATCAAAGTGTGATCTTTGGAATCATTTCGATTTGTAAAATTAAATCAACAGAGCATCACGCGTACAACTCATTCTACAACAATCAACACTTCCTAGAATTAGACCAACAATCTTATTATCTCATGCATTTCATAATTCAATTTACCAATTCCGCTACCAACCTTCACAACATGAGCCACTTCTACAGCAAACATTTTCTTTCTTTCTCAATTCACAAATATTACATTACTCTAAAATCATGAGATTAACCACTTAACTCATTTAACTACTACAAAATTATAATACATCACACTTTTTTATGTGTGATGTATGTTATTTAATCACACAATTCAAGTTTTGTCAAAGTGTGATCTTTGAGAGTGTAACACGTTTTGAATGTCATTAAAAGATGATTCCATCACACGTTTTGTGTGTGATAATAAATATTTAAATCACATCTTTTAAGTGTGACTAATAACATTTAGATCACAGATTTTAAGTATAATTAATATCTAATAAAACATGTGATTAATAGTGAGATAAGATCACATATTATATGCATTTCTCATCACAGTTAATGAGTGTGATAAAAAAAGGGTTCAACATAATCAATATTATTTTTGTATAATACACACTATATATCATTTGAATCACAACCACATATTGAATGAAATAACGTCATATATTTCATAAATGAAAATTGAATGTTCAAAAGTAATATCTAACAAGTTTTTAACTGTGATTACATGCATTAAAAAATAAAAATAAAAAACCCGAAGAACAAAGTTCTTGAATTCTTTGACCATATTTTGCATCTCTCCAAGCAATTTTTGACTTGAAAAATAAAAACACAAATTAATTCAGAGACCGCTAGCACCGTATGAATAAATTTACTATTTGTATAGACTATTCTAGTCTTAGAAAAGATAAAGTCGGACCTTTTCTCATCACACCGACTCTTCATCTCCTACATCAACAGAAAATGAAGAACCACTTTGACTGTTACTAGTATAAAATGTTTGGATTACCATATAGATATGACATATACATAGAATCAACAAATCCAAAATGAAAATCTTCAGTGCATGACCAAATATTTTAAAGTCATAAAACCAAAATAAAAGCCAACTATTATTTAAATATAATAAATAAAAGTCAACTATTTTAAAGTCATAAAACCAAATATACATGGAATCAACAAATCCAAAATGAAATCTTGAAGTAATTGTGTATTCGTCACCAACTAAATAAATAGTTTATTAGCAATTTAAAGAACGAAAGTTATATCATATTTATATGTTGGATTTCAACTCATATTGTTTAAGACGAAATTAATCCATTCAACTCGCACTTCATCAAGTTCGGTTTCTGTGTAAGTCTATTTTTCATTGAATTGCAAGAGGTTATTTACAAACAATTAGATAATGAAGATGATGTACAAGTATCATGAATATAAATATAATAATAAAAGTTGGAATTTATCTCACATTTTATTTTTTTAGGATGCTTTGATCTCTAATGAGGTCTTTCATATATCTCATTACATAAAACCCACATTTCACATTTGTGGGTTGTTGCGGAAAGTACATGAAAGCATTTTCATTATTATTAGAAACTACATATAAAGTGTTACGATTAAGCTGAACAACCATTAACATAAATATAAGTATGACAAAATTAAAGAAAATGATATTGATTACGTGAACTACTTTCCACACTAGATTGGTCCTCCTCCTTTGGCATTTAAAGAAAATGGCATTCAAAGCAAATTATAAGGCAGTTATCTTCAATATACAAAAGCTTTTAAGACCAACTTCATAAATGATCTTTTTGCTTCATCTTAACAACTTAACAAGCTTCATTTCAATCAAGCAAGTGCTGATACGATATAGGATATATAATTTTCATTGCCCTTGATATCTTGCCCTAGACCCACTCCATCTTAGAATATTTTTGCTGCTTAGCCCAAAATGATTTCTAAAATCCCAAGGGCTCAGCACTTTCACAACCTAGATTCGGATAAATTGTCATAGAAAATGAAGGCTCTAAACAACAAATGCATGCCAACGATATTAAAATTAAACACTGATGTGCAACTGAACCTCAATTTAGAACCTCCTATCTTACATGTAATAGGCAGATGATAAACCAACTCATCCTCTTAACAGAGGAATATATTTTAAAATACAAGTAGTGATCTAGTTTAGTTATCTCATGAAACACAAACATCCAAACAAAGTGTTTACCTTGCTAAAATTGTATAAAAAAATAAAAAAGCATTTTCATTTCTTCATAAAGACAATTAAAATGAAGATTGATAATCTTTTAAAGCGAGAACAAGCGCTTGCCTCTTGGCATCCCAAACTTGCCACCAAAGAGGAAAACATTAAAAGGAACATCCAATGAGTCAATGAAATTAAGGGAAATAAAGTATTTTTTCTAAGATGGTTCTGAATTACGACAATCTTAGATGATTATGTTGGGAAACATGACTGTTGAAACTAATAGTGTTTTGTGATAGTATTTGTTCACTGTATCACAGATAACAAGGCAAGCATGATGCATCTCACAGAAAGGGAAACATAAAGACAGATATCAGCATTACATTCATATATCAACATTACATATACAAAACAAAAATATTGTAAGGAAAGAGATCTTACCAATCAATATTTGAACCGGCAGGAGTAGCATAAAGTGCACCAGACCTTTTCCAATTCTCTAACAGCTTCTTGTTGTTATGACTCTGCGCTGGACCACCAGTAACATGACTTTCATGCAAAACAACAAGTAGTAATCTCTTTGACGGCCTCATTTGATGTAACTGATTTACAATAGAATTAAGCTACAACCAAAAGAAATTATTAAGAACCATATCCATGCGATTCTAACTTTGAGGAAGAGATATATTACTGTTAAAGCTTATGATCAGCAACCCTCTTACCTGGGAAAAGTTGAAATTATGCCTATTAATAAGCCCCACATTTGCACCATCTATAACTGCATCAAATGGATCGTGTCGCTGAAGCCACTCCTGAATGAGTGCACCTTCTAAGTTAGTCAGAATGCCATTCTTTTTAAGTATTAATCGCTTGAACCATACACAAGCAGCAAATATGGGCCTTTGACTAAGACATTGAATACATTTTCAACAATACAATTACAAGTACATTGATCATTTTCAAACAAGTCTCTCAGGCCTAGCAGTACCTTGGCAGCCATTAGGAGCAGACTGCAGTCTCAAACCCCACCCCTACCAAAAAGAGTATATCGACATCTGATAAAATATTCATGTGGTAAAGTAACAGAGATATGGAGTAATGCAGTCTACCAACATGTCCACTACTAGGCATAAATCATTAAGATATTTATGGACAACAAGATGACAATCTAGTTATTCAAATTCCAAATTTGGAAGTAACATAAAGAAACAAGATAAAAATTATTGACAGCATTGTCCACTAATGTGTAAGAATCAACTATAGGAATCGATTCCAAAATAATATACATCTCAAGTAACTCCATGTGTTGAATTGCGGTTTTAATCAATGAAGCATAAAGATAATGTCATACCTGAAACTGCATAAAATCAGCCTTAACCTCTCTTTGGCATACCAAATTGGTCAATGAAGCAGTGAAGTTTTCAGTCTCTTTAGGATCAATATCAATGCTAACAAGCTTCTCTCCACACGATAGGCACACACCCATTTCATCCATTTGCATCCTCGTAACTCTCCAATTCCCATTTCCGAGCCACCCTTGTCCATGCCACCCCCTCCTCCCTTCACAACCTCTTCCCTCACCTTACCCACATCCCAATTCACCTCCCCAACCTCTGCAGCCCTTTCAGACTCAAACCAACGCTCCACAACGTGACCTGCCTCACCGTGACACGCAACCGGTGCAACATTTCATAAACTCTATCAGCCTTTTAAAACTCTGGTTGACACACAATTAACTCAGTACTGGCCTATGCATGATGATAGGAATAATATGTATAGTTTAATAAAACTAACAATTCAAGTCCAAGCACTTTGATGCCACATTGCATTGGACCGCCATACAATCACCAAAAAAACAAAAAAACAAAAAAACAAAAAAAATTGATACCCCTCATAAAGCACCCAAAACCCTTGTTAATCACCGTTTGTGGACCACATGCTAACCAATAAGAGATTTCATATCAATATAGATAACTTAGGCAAATTCCCAGCAAAAGAGTCAACGCCCCAAAAAAATTCCTAGCAAAGAGATTTCATTACAATTCTTAAAGCCAATTGTTTATAATTTTAGTATGTCGAAAAAAACTGAAAATTGTTCCCATTCTCAAACAAAATCAATGTCAACATGCAGATTAAAAAACAATCGCAAACCCTATAAACAAAATGATAAGGAAATAAATTATTTTCCACCTAATAATTGAAAACCCATAAATAAACTGATGAAGATTGATATTCCGTTGATAAAGGTCCAACTTTTGCAAGATGAAACCCAAAAAAGAAAAAAAAAAAAAAAACCCCTAAAATTACCTTTGAAATTGGGCGGATCGAATTTGAGAGCGAGGTCGTACAATCTCGATCTGGAATTAATTGGATCAACCGAATGTGTTGCAAAGGCGAACCTGATTCGATCACCATCGGCTGTCCCGCCGGCCGATCATTGATTGCTAGAGAGAGAGATGAAAGAACGAGAGAGTAAGTGAGAGAGAGCGAAAGGCTGCATTTAGGCCAATTTCCCTAATTATGCCATTTTCAAAATTTTAGTCGCAGTTTAGGGTGTCTTTTTCTTCTTCATTCCCATTATCGGTGAGACAGCTTTAGCAAAGCCGTTTCAAGAACACGACTTTACCAATGTCATTTTTAGTGAATAAAAAATTTTAAAAAATAGTTCAATGCAAATGACTTTTGAAAAGTTATTTTTACTTAAATTATAATTAAATTTGAGTTAATTAAAAATTGATTTACTTTTGACTTAGTTTTCTAATCGGGAGTCCCATTCAAGTTCTGTAAGTTTCCACGACTCACGTTGGTACTTCCCTAGGTGTTTGAGGTGTTCCCCGGACCTTTTCTTGACTGTCATACGATTTTCGCCCCCCGATGGACGATTTTCAAGCTTAGGTGCGAGAAAAGTGCCATTTCGGACTTAGTTTTCAAACCGGGAGTCCCGTGCTAGTTCCGTAAGTTTTCACAACTTACATTGGTCCCTCCCGGGGTGTTTGACGTGTTCCCCGAGCCTTCTCGTGACTGTTACACAATTTTGGCCCCCGACAGCTTATTTTCGAGATTAAGTGTGAAAAAAGTACATTTTTTGATTTAGTTCTCACACCGAGAGTCCCGTGCTAGTTCCGTAAGTCTCCACAACTTACCTTGGACCCTCCTGAGGTGTTTGGGGCATTTCCCGATCCTTCTCGTAACTGTTACACGGTTTTGATCCCCCCGGTATCCTATTTCCAAGCCTAAGTGTGGAAAAAGTGTCTCTTTCTAACTTAGTTTTCACACCGGGAGTCCCGTGCTATTTCCGTAAGTTTCCACAACTCATGTTGGTCACTCCCGAGGTGTTTGAGGTGTTCCCGGCCCTTCTTGCTACTGTTACATGATTTTTGCCCTCGATGGCCTACTTCCAAGCTTAAGTGTTAGAAAAGTGTATTTCCCGACCTAGTTTTCAAATTGTGAGTTCTGTGCCAGGTCGTTAAGTTTTCACAACTCAAATTGATCCCTCCTGAGATGTTCGAGGTGTTCCCCGGGCCTTCTCGTGATTGTTACACGATTTCGGCCCGCCGAGGCCTATCCTCAAGCTTAAGTGTGAAAAAAATACATTTTCCGACCTAATTTTCAAACCGGAAGTCCCGCGCTAGTTCCGTAAGTTTCCACAACTTACATTGGTTTCTCCCAAGGTGTTGGAGGTGTTACACGGGCCTTCTCGGGACTGTTACAGGATTTTGGGGAGCCCCTGATGGCCTATTTTCAAACTTAAGTGTTAGGAAGTGCATTTTTTGACTTAGTTTTCAAACCGAGAGTCCCATGCGAGTTTCGTAAGTTTCCACGACTCACGTTGGTCCCTCCCTACGTGTTTGAGGTGTTCCCCGGACCTTCTCTTGACTGTCACACAATTTTGGCCCCCCGATGGACTATTTTCAAGTTTAAGTGCGAGAAAAGTGCCGTTGCGGACCTAGTTTTCAAACCGGGAGTCTCGTGCTAGTTCCGTAAGTTTTCACAACTTGCATTGGTCTCTCCCGGGGTGTTTGACGTGTTCCCCAGGCCTTCTCGTGACTGTTACACGATTTTGGCCGCCGACGGTTTATTTTCGAGCTTAGTGTGAAGAAAGTGCATTTTTTTATTTAATTCTCAGACCGAGAGTCCCGTGCTAGTTCCGTAAGTCTCCGCAACTTACCTTGGACCCTCCCAAGGTGTTTGGGACATTTCCCGGTCCTTCTCGTGACTGTTACACGGTTTTGGCCCCCTCGGTGTCCTATTTCCAAGCTTAAGTGTGGAAAAAGTGTCTCTTTCCAACTTAGTTTTCAAACCGGGAGTCCCGTGCTAGTTCCGTAAGTTGTCACAGCTCGCGTTGGTCACTCCCGAGGTGTTTGAGGTGTTCCCGACCCTTCTTGAGACTGTAACATGATTTTGGCCCCCCGATGGCCTACTTCCAAGCTCAAGTGTTAGAAAAGTGTATTTTCCGACCTAGTTTTCAAATCGGGAGTCCCGTGCCTGTTCGTTAAGTTTTCACAACTCAAATTGGTCCCTCCTTAGATGTTCGAGGTGTTCCCCGGGCCTTCTCATGATTGTTACACGATTTCGGCCTGCCGGGGCCTATTCTCAAGCTTAAGTGTGAAAAAAGTACATTTTCCGACCTAGTTTTCAAACCGGAAGCCCCGCGCTAGTTCCGTAAGTTTCCACAACTTGCATTAGTTTCTCCCGAGGTGTTGTAGGTGTTCCACGGGCCTTCTGGGGATTGTTACAGGATTTTGGGGGCCCCCGATGGCCTATTTTCAAACTTAAGTTTTTAGGAAGTGCATTTTTTGACTTAGTTTTCAAACCGGGAGTCCCATGCGAGTTTCGTAAGTTTCCACGACTCACGTTGGTCCCTCGCTAGGTGTTTGAGGTGTTCCTTGGACCTCCTCTTGACTGTCACACGATTTTGGCCCCCCGATGGAATATTTTCAGGCTTAGGTGCGAGAAAAGTACCGTTTCGGACTTAGTTTTCAAACCGGGAGTCCCGTGCTAATTCCGTAAGTTTTCACAACTTACATTGGTTCCTCCCGGGGTGTTTGACGTGTTCCTCGGGCCTTCTCGTGACTGTTACATGATTTTGGCCCCTAACGGCTTATTTTCGAGCTTAAGTGTGAAAAAAGTGCATTTTTTGATTTAGTTCTCAGACCGAGAGTCTCGTGCTAGTTCCGTAAGTCTCCGCAACTTACCTTGGACCCTCCTGAGGTATTTGGGGGATTTCTCGGTCCTTCTCGTGACTATTACACGGTTTTGGCCCCCCTCGGTGTCCTATTTCCAAGCTTAAATGTGGAAAAAGTGTCTCATTCCAACTTAGTTTTCAAACTGGGAGTCCCGTGCTAGTTCCGTAAGTTTTCACAGCTCGCGTTGGTCACTCTCAAGGTGTTTGAGGTGTTCCCGGCCCTTCTTGCAACTGTTACATGATTTTAGCCCCTCGATGGCCTACTTCCAAGCTTAAGTTGTTTATTTTCCGACCTAGTTTTCAAATCGGGAGTCCCGCGCCTGTTTGTTAAGTTTTCACAACTCAAATTGGTTCCTCCTGAGATGTTCGAGGTGTTCCCCGATTCGAGCCCTGTCTTCTCCCACAAGTCTCTCGTCCCTAGTGTAGGAAATTAATGTATTGATATTATTGATTGATATTCAATATCCTTCTATTACAAGACCAAATGACACTCCTTATATAGGAGATATTATAAACATCATCATAACCCATTAAACCCATTATATACCACTTACAAATTATATATTTCCACTATCTACCACTATCATATTATACACTCACCTAACACACTCACACCACCTACCACACTTGGTGGAGTTTTTACATTTACATTAAACACATTCAACAGCCCCCCTCAAACTCAAGGGGGATAGGAACTAACCAACTTGAGTTTGGAGAGAAAGTAACAAAACAGGAAAAAATAATCTGACAAATAAAATAAAAATGAATAGGAGACACTGTATGGTCGTGTCAGACCGATGTAGAAGACAGTTTATGGGGTCATGTCGGACCGTTGTAGAAAACAGTTTATGGGGTCATGTCGGACCGTTGTAGAATACAGTTTACGGAGTCTTGCCGGACCCATGTAGGAGACAGTTTACGGGGTCTTGTCGGACCGTTGTAGAAGACAGTTTACGGAGTCTTGCTAGACCCATGTAGGAGACAGTTTACGGGGTCTTGTCGGACCGTTGTAGAAAACAGTTTATGGGGTCATGTCGGACCGTTGTAGAAAACAGTTTACGGGGTCATGTCGGACCGTTGTAGAAGACACTATATGGCTGTGTCGAACCGTTGTAGCAGATAACCGAAATCAATATCGGGACAGTTTACCGAGTCTTGTCGGACCCATATAGGAGCTAACCGGAATCAATGTCGGGACAGTTTACAGAGTCTTGTCGGACCCTTATAGAAGCTAACCGGAATCAAAGTCGGGACAGTTTACAGAGTCTTGTCGGACCCATCTAGAAGCTAACCGGAATCAAAGTCGGGACAGTTTACAGAGTCTTGTCGGACCCATATAGAAGCTAACCGGAATCAAAGTCGGGACAGTTTACCGAGTCTTGTCGGACCCATATAGAAGCTACTTATCTTTGACTCATGGACAACACTAGTAGTAGTAGCATGGCCATGGAGACTCAAACCAAGTCCACCAGATGGAACAGAAACAGCTTGGAGTGACCATTGGATCTCAAGAGAAGGTTGCTTCATTGTGTTGATGATCAACCTTGTAAATTGGACAAAATTCTTAAAATCTCTCCACATGCCAGAGCCCACTGTTCAGAGTACTCATTCTCACTACTTGGGCAGACTAAGGAAATGAAAGAAGCAAATGGAGGAATACTTCGATCATACTCCAGTGTACCATCAATGATACACGAAATAATAGGAAGAATGACAGCGTGTCCATGCTCTGGGTGATGAAGGACAAAAAATTGCTAAAACATCGTCAAAAAGGCGTAATTCCTTAGATGGATAACAGTTACGGAGCAGCTCAGCTATATCTTCGGGAAACTGTTCTGATGTGAACTGACCAAAGTACTCAACATAGGCAGTAAAAGGCCCATTTTTGTTGAAGTAAGAGAAAGAGATAGTGCTGTTGCCGTGATAATAGTCGGCCAAGGTGCTCCATTAGAAGCAGTTCCAGCCAAGAAGGAAGCACCAGCTGGAGATGATAATAATGATGACCTGGATCTCTTTGGTGATGAGACTGAGGAGGAAAAGAAGGCAGCAGAAGAGAGGGAGGCAGCAGCTAGTCTCTTGTGGGGAGCATCAAAACTAGTTGCTGTTGGTTATGGAATAAAAAAGCTGCAGATGGGAAGGCAGCACCGTTGGAGTAGCGACGGGATGGTGGTACAGGTGGGAAGGCAGCACCGACAGAGGTTGAGGTCCGGCGGGCGGCCAAGGCGAGGTTGCCGCCCGCCGGTGAAGCGAAAAATACTAGGTGCTAAACCCGCTCTGATACCATGTAGGAAATTAATGTATTGATATTATTGATTGATATTCAATATCCTTCTATTACAAGACCAAATGACACTCCTTATATAGGAGATATTACAAACATCATCATAACCCATTAAACCCATTATATACCACTTACATATTATATATTTCCACTATCTACCACTATATATTTCCACTATCTACCACTATCATATTATACACTCACCTAACACACTCACACCACTTACCACACTTGGTGGAGTTTTTACATTTACATTAAACACATTCAACACCTAGGCAGTCGTATGTGACAAGTTTCGTGCTAATCCGACCTCGTTTGGTGATTTTGGGGCGTCAACACCTCTAATTCAAGTTTTTTAAGGAACTAGTTTGCCTAGAGTGAAATCTGGCTCTGACTCCCAAATCAGAAACCCGATTGGAGTCCCGTCTTCTCCCACAAGTTCCTCGTGCCTTGGCGGTCGTGTGTGCCAAGTTTCGTGCCAAACCGACGCCGTTTGGTGATTTTGGGGCGTCAACAACTTGAATTCAAAATTTCTTAAGTAACTAGTTTGCCTAGAGTGAAATCCGACTCTAACTCCCAAACCGGGAACCTGGTTGGAGTCCCGTCTTCTACCATAAGTCTCTCGTGCCTAGGCGGTCGTGTGTGCCAAGTTTCGTGCCAAACCGACGCCGTTTGGTGATTTTGGGGAGTCAACACCTCGAATTCAAATTTCTTAAGGAACTAGTTTGCCTAGACCGAAACCTGGCTCTAACTGCCAAACCGGGAACCCGATTCGAGCCCCGTCTTCTCCCACAAGTCTCTCATGCCTAGGCGGTCGTGTGTGCCAAGTTTCGTGCTAATCCGACCCTGTTTGGTGATTTTAGTGAGTCAACACCTCAAATTCAAGTTTTTTAAGGAACTAGTTTGCCTGGAGTGAAATCTGGCTCTGACTCCCAAACCAGGAACCCGATTGGAGTCCCGTCTTCTCACACAAGTTTCTCGTGCCTCGTGTGCCAAGTTTTATTCCAAACCGACGCCATTTGGTGATTTTGGGGCATCAACACCTCGAATTTAAATTTCTTAAGGAACTCGTTTGAGTAGAGAGAAATCCGGCTCTAACTCCCAAACCGGGAACCCGATTGGAGTCCTGTCTTCTCACACAAGTTTCTCGTGCTAGGCGGTCGTGTGTGCCATGTTTCGTGCCAAACCGACGCCTTTTGGTGATTTTGGGACGTTAATACCTCGAATTCAAGTTTCTTAAGTAACTAGTTTGCCTAGACGAGAATCCGGTTCTAACTCCCAAACCGGGGACTAGATTCGAGCCCCATCTTCTCCCACAAGTCTCTCCTGCCTAGGTGGTCGTCTGTGCCAAGTTTCGTGCTAATCCGACCCCGTTTGGTGATTTTGGGGCGTTAGCACCTCGAATTCAAGTTTCTTAAGGAACTAGTTTACCTAGAGTGAAATTCAGCTCTAACTCCTAAGCCGGGAACCTGATTGGAGACCTGTCTTCTCCCACAAGTCTCTCGTGCCTAGGCGGTCGTGTGTGCCAAGTTTCATGCCAAACAGACGCCGTTTGGTATTTTGGGCGTCAACACCTCGAATTCAAATTTCTTGAGGAACTAGTTTGCCTCGAGTGAAATGCGGCTCTAACACCCAAACCGGGAACCTGGTTAGAGTCCCGTCTTCTCCTACATGTGCCTAAGCGGTCGTGTGTGCCAAATTTCATGCCAAATTGACGCCGTTTGGTGATTTTGGGGCATCAACACCTCGGATTCAAATTTCTTAAGGAACTAGTTTGCCTAGACCGAAATCCGGCTTTAACTCCCAAACCGAGAACCCGATTCGAGCCCCGTCTTCTCCAACAAGTCTCTAGTGCCTAGGCGGCCTTGTGTGCCAAGTCTCGTGCTAATCCAACCCCGTTTGGCGATTTTGGGCATCAACATATCGAATTCAAACTTCTTAAGAAACTAGTTTACCTAGACTGAAATCCGGCACTAACTCCCAAACCGGGAGCCAGATTCGAGCCCCAACTTCTCCCACAAGTCTCTCGTGCCTAAGCGGTCGTGGGTGCCAAGTTTCGTGCCAAACCGACGCCATTTGGTGATTTTAGGGCGTCAACACCTCGAATTCAAATTTCTTAAGGAACTAGTTTGCCCAGACCGAAATCTGGCTCTTAACTCTCGAATCGGGAACTCGATTCGAGCCCCGTCTTCTCCCACAAGTCTCTCGTGATTAGGCGGTCGTGTGTGCCAAGTTTCATGCCAAATTGACGCCTTGTTGTGATTTTGGGGCGTCAACACCTTGAATTCAAGTTTCTTAAGGAACTAGTTTGCCTAGAGTAAAATCCGGCTCTAACTCCCAAACCGGGAACCCGATTGGAGTCCCGTCTTCTCCCACAAGTCTCTCGTGCTTAGGTGGTAGTGTGTGCCAAGTTTCATGCCAAACTGACGCCGTTTGGCGATTTTGGGCCGTCAACACCTAACATTCAAATTTTTTAAGGACTAGTTTGCGTAGAGCAAAATCTGTCTCTAACTCCCAAACCGGGAACCCGATTTGAGTCCCGTTTTCTCCCACAAGTCACTCGTGCCTAGGCGGTCGGGTGTGCCAAGTTCCATGCCAATTCGACCCCGTTTGGTGATTTTGGGACATCAAAATCTCGAATTCAAATTTCTTAAAGAACTATTTTGCCTCGACCGAAATCGGGCTCTAAGTCCCAAACCGGGAATCCGATTCGAGCCTCGTCTTCTCCCACAAGTCTCTCGTACCAAGGCGGTCGTCTGTGCCAAGTTTCGTGCTAATCCGACCCCGTTTGGTGATTTTGGGGCGTCAACACCTCGAATTCATGTTTCTAAAGGAACTAGTTTGCCTAGAGTGAAATCTGGCTCAAACTCCCAAACCGGGAACCGGATTGGAGTCCCGTCTTCTCCCACAAGTTTCTCGTGCCTAGGCAGTCATGTTAGCGAAGTTTCGTTCCAAACCGACGGCGTTTGGTGATTTTGGTGCGTCAACACCTCGAATTCAAATTTCTTAAGGAACTAGTTTGCCTATACCAGCATCCGACTCTAACTCCCAAAATGGGAACCCGATTCAAGCCCCGTCTTCTCTCACAAGTCTCCCGTGCCTAGGCGGTCGTGTGTGCCAAGTTTCGGGCCAAACCGACGCTGTTTGATGATTTTGGGGCATCAATAAATCGAATTCAAATTTCTTAAGGAACTAGTTTGCCTAAACCGGCATCCGGCTCTAACTCCCAAACCGGGAACCCGATTCGAGCCCCGTCTTCTCTCACAACTCTCTCGTGCCTAGGCGGTGCGTGCCAAGTTTCGTGCAAATCTAACCCAGTTTGGTGATTTTGGGGCATTAACACCTCAAATTCAAATTTCTTAAGGAACTAGTTTGCCTAGAGCAAAATCCGCCTCTAACTCCCAAATCGGGAACCCGATTGGAGTCCGGTCATCTCAAACAAGTTTCAAGCTCTCTAACTCCAGAGCTAACTCTAACTCCCAAATCGGGGACCAGATTCCGAAATCGGGGACCAGATTCGAGCCCCGTCTTCTCCCACAAGTCTCTCCTGCCTAGGTGGTCGTCTGTGCCAAGTTTCGTGCCAATCCGACCCTGTTTGGTGATT
Source organism: Camellia granthamiana (assembly GCA_036172215.1). Lineage (NCBI taxonomy): Eukaryota > Viridiplantae > Streptophyta > Magnoliopsida > Ericales > Theaceae > Camellia > Camellia granthamiana. The sequence goes on along the minus strand of CM069916.1, from coordinate 106,609,200 downwards.
TTGGGGCGTTACCACCTCGAATTCAAGTTTCTTAAAAAGCTAGTTTGTCTAGAGGGAAATCCGGCTCTAAGTCCCAAACCGGGAACCTGGTTGGAGTCCTGTCTTCTCCTACAACTTACATTGGTCCCTCCCGAGGTGTTTGAGGCGTTCCCCGGGCCTTCTCGTGACTGTTACACGATTTTGGTCCCCGATGGCCCATTTTCAAGCTTAAGTGTAAAAAATGCATTTTTTGAGTTAGTTTTCAAACCGTGACTCACGTGCCAATTCCGGAAGTTTGCACAACGTACATCGGCCACACCTGCGGTGTTTGAGGCATTCCCGATCCTTCTCGTGACTGTTACACGATTTTGGCACCCGATGGACTATTTTTAAACTTAAGTGTGAAAAAAGTGTCTTTTTCGACTTAGTTTTCAAACCGGAAGTTCTGTGCTAGTACCGTAAGTTTTCACAACTCACGTTGGTCCCGCCCAAGGTGTTTCAGGTTTTCCTAGGGCTTTTCCTGACTGTTACACGATTTTGGTGCCCGATGACCTCTTTTTAAGCTTAAGTGTTAGAAAAGTGCATTTTTTGACTAAGTTTTCAAACCGCGAATCCCGTGCTTGTTCCGGAAGTTTTCACAACTTACATTGGTCCCTCCCAAGGTATTTGAGGTATTCCACGGTCCTTCTCGTGACTGTTACACAATTTTGGCCACCGATGGCCTATTTTCAGGCTTAATTGTGAAAAAAGTGTCTTTTTCGACTTAGTATTCAAAGCGGAAGTTCCGTTCTAGTTCCGTAAGTTTTCACAACTTACATTGGTCCCTCCCGAGTTGTCTGAGTTGTTTCTCGGGCCTTCTCGTGACTGTTACACGATTTTGGCCCCCGATGGCCTATATTCAAGCTTAAGTGTGAAAAAAGTGCATTTTTGGACTTAGTTCTCAAACCAGGAGTCCCGTGCTAGTTTCGTAAGTTTAGACAACTTACATTGGACCCTCCCAAGGTGTTTGATGTGTTGCCCAGGCCTTCTTGTGATAGTTACCCGATTTTGGCCCCCAATTTTGGCCTTATTTCATTCTTAAGTCTGAGAAAAGTGCCTTTTTGGACTCAATTTTCAAACCAGGAATCCCGCGATAGTTCTGTAAGTTTCCACAACTTAAATTGGTCCCTTCTAAGGTGTTTGAGGGGTTTCCCCGGCCCCATCTCGTGACTGTTACACGACATTGGCACCCGACGGCTAATTTTCAAGCTTAAGTTTAAAAAAAGTGCAATTTTTGACTTAGTTTTCGAACCAGGAGTCTCATGCTACTTCCGTAAGTTTCCACAACTTACATTGGTCCCTCCAGAGGTGTTTAAGGCGTTCCCTGGGCCTTCTCGTGACTGTTACACGATTTTGGTCCCCGATGGCCCATTTTCAAGGTTAAGTGTAAAAAATGCATTTTTTGAGTTAGTTTTCAAACCGTGAGTCACGTGCCAATTCCGGAAGTTTAAACAACGTACACGGGCCACTCCTGCGGTCTTTGAGACATTCCCGATCCTTCTCATGACTGTTACAGGATTTTTGCACCCCATGGACTATTTTTAAACTTAAGTGGGAAAAAAGTCTTTTTCGACTTAGTTTTCAAACCGGAAGTCCCGTGCTAGTACCGTAAGTTTTCAAAACTCACGTTGGTCCCGCCCAAGGTGTTTGAGGCTTTTCTACGGCCTTCTCATGACTGTTACACGATTTTGGTGCCCGATGACCTCTTTTGAAGCTTAAGTGTTAGAAAAGTGTATTTTTTGACTTAGTTTTCAAACCGCGAGTCCCGTGCTCGTTCCGGAAGTTTTCACAACTTACATTGGTCCCTCCTAAGGTATTTGAGGTATTCCACGGTCATTCTCGTGACTGTTACACAATTTTGGCCACCGATGGCCTATTTTCAAGCTTAATTGTGAAAAAAGTGTCTTTTTCGACTTAGTATTCAAAGCGGAAGTCCCATTCTAGTTCCGTAAGTTTTCACAACCTAAATTGGTCCCTCCCGAGGTGTCTGAGCTGTTTCTCGGGCCTTCTCGTGACTGTTACACGATTTTGGCACGCGATGGCCTATATTCAAGCTTAAGTGTGAAAAAAAGTGCATTTTTGGACTTAGTTTTCAAACCAGGAGTCCCGTGCTAGTTCCATAAGTTTAAACAACTTATATTGGACCCTCCCGAGGTGTTTGATGTGTTGCCCAGGCCTTTTCGTGACTGTTACCCGATTTTGGCCCCGAATTTTGGCCAATTTTCATTCTTAAGTGTGAGAAAAGTGTCTTTTTGAACCTAGTTTTCAAACCAGGAATCCCGTGATAGTTCTGTAAGTTTCCACAACTTAAATTGGTCCCTTCTAAGGTGTTTGAGGGGTTCCGCCGGCCATATCTCATGACTGTTACACGACATTGGCACCCGATGGCTAATTTTCAAGCTTAAGTGTAAAAAAAGTGCAATTTTTGACTTAGTTTTCGAACCAGGAGTCCCATGCTACTTCCGTAAGTTTCCACAACTTACATTGGTCCCTCCCGAGGTGTTTCAGGCGTTCCCCGGGAGACCGGTGCTAGTTCCGCAAGTTTAGACAACTTACATTGGACCCTCCCGAGGTGTTTGACCCCAGGACTTCTCGTGACAGTTACCCGATTTTTGCCCCCCGATTTTGGCCTATTTTCATTCTTAAGTGTGAAAAAAGTGTCTTTTTGGACTTAGTTTTCAAACCGGGAATCCCGTGATAGTTCTGTAAGTTTCCAAAACTTAAATTGGTCATTTCTAAGGTGTTTGAGGGGTTCCCCGGCCATCTTGTGACTGTTACACGAACTTGGAACCCGTTGGCTAATTTTCAAGCTAAAGTGTAAAAAAAGTGCAATTTTTGACTTAGTTTTCGAACCAGGAGTACCGTGGTACTTCCGTAAGTTTCCACAACTTACATTGGTCCCTCCCAAGGTGTTTCAGGCGTTCCCCGGGCCTTCTCGTGACTGTTACACGATTTTGGTCCCCGATGGCCCATTTTCAAGCTTAAGTGTAAAAAATGCATTTTTTGAGTTAGTTTTCAAACCGTGAGTCCCGTCCCAATTTCGGAAGTTTGCACAACGTACATTGGCCACTCCTGCGGTGTTTGAGGCATTCCCGATCCTTTTCGTGACTGCTACACGATTTTGACACCCGATGGACTATTTAACCCGATGGACTATTTTTAAACTTAAGTGTGAAAAAAGTGTTTTTTTCGACTTAGTTTTCAAACCGGAAGTCCCGTGCTAGTACCGTAAGTTTTCACAACTCACGTTGGTCCCGCCCGAGGTGTTTGAGGTTTTCCTAGGGCCATCTCCCGACTGTTAAACGATTTTGGTGCCCGACGGCCTCTTTTTAAGCTTAAGTGTTAGAAAAGTGCATTTTTGGACTTACTTTTCAAACAGCGAGTCCTATGCTTGTTCCAGAAGTTTCCACAACTTACATTGGTCCCTCCGAAGGTGTTTGAGGTATTCCACGGTCCTTCTCATGACTGTTACACAATTTTGGCCACCGATGGCCTATTTTCAAGCTTAATTGTGAAAAAAGTGTCTTTTTCGACTTAGTATTCAAAGCGGAAGTCCCGTTCTAGTTCTGTAAGTTTCCACAACTTACATTGGTCCCTCCCGAGGTGTCTGAGCTATTTCTCGGGCCTACTCGTGACTGTTACAGGATTTTGGCCCCCGATGGCCTATATTCAAGCTTAAGTGCGAAAAAAGTGAATTTTTGGACTTAGTTTTCAAACCAGGAGTCCCGTGCTAGTTCCGTAAGTTTAGACAACTTACATTGGACCCTCCTGAGGTGTTTCATGTGTTTCCCAGGCCTTCTCGTGACAGTTACCCGATTTTGGCCCCCAATTTTGGCCTATTTTCATTCCTAAGTGTGAGAAAAGTGTCTTTTTGGATTTAGTTTTCAAACCAGGAATCCCGTGATAGTTCTGCAAGTTTTCACAACTTAAATTGGTCCCTTCTAAGGTGTTTGAGGCGTTTCCCCGGCCCCATCTCGTGACTGTTACACGACATTGGCACCCGATAGCTAATTTTCAAGCCTAAGTGTAAAAAAATTGCAATTTTTGACTTAGTTTTCGAACCAGGAGTCCTGTGCTTCTTCCGTAAGTTTTCACAACTTAAATTGATCCCTCCCGAGGTGTTTGAGGCGTTCCCCGGGCCTTCTCGTGACTGTTACACGATTTTGGTCCCCGATGGCCCATTTTCAAGCTTAAGTGTAAAAAATGCATTTTTTGAGTTAGTTTTCAAACCGGGAGTCATGTGTCAATTCCGGAAGTTTGCACAACGTACATGGGCCACTCCTGCGGTGTTTGAGGCATTCCCGATCCTTCTCGTGACTGTTACACGATTTTGGCACCCGATGGATGATTTTTAAACTTAAGTGTGAAAAAAGTGTCTTTTTCGACTTAGTTTTCAAACCGGAAGTCCCATGCTAATACCGTAAGTTTTCACATCTCACATTGGTCCCGCCCGAGGTGTTTGAGGTTTTCCTAGGGCCTTCTCGTGACCGTTACACGATTTTGGTGCCCGATGGCCTCTTTTTAAGCTTAAGTGTTAGAAAAGTGCATTTTTTAACTTAGTTTTCAAACCGCGAGTCCCGTGCATGTTCCGGAAGTTTCCACAACTTACATTGGTCCCTCCCAAGGTGTTTGAGGTATTCCACGGTCCTTCTCGTGGCTGTTACACAATTTTGGCCACCGATGGCCTATTTTCATGCTTAATTGTTAAAAAAGTGTCTTTTTCGACTTAGTATTCAAAGCGGAATCCCGTTCTAGTTCCGTAAGTTTCCACAACTTACATTGGTCCGTCCCAAGGTGTCTGAGTTGTATCCCGGGCCTTCTCGTGACTGTTACACAATTTTGGCCCCCGATGGCCTATATTCAAGCTTAGGTGTAAAAAAAGTGCATTTTTGGACTTAGTTTTCAAGCTAGGAGTCTCATGCTAGTTCCGTAAGTTTAGACAACTTACAATGGACCCTCCCGAGCTGTTTGATGTGTTGCCCAGGCCTTCTAGTGACAGTTACCCGATTTTGGCCCCTAATTTTGGCCAATTTTCATTCTTAAGTGTGAGAAAAGTGTCTTTTTCAACCTAGTTTTCAAACCAGGAATCCCGTGATAGTTCTGTAAGTTTCCATAACTTAAATTGGTCCCTTCTAAGGTGTTTGAGGGGTTCCGCCGGCCATATCTCGTGACTGTTACACGACATTGGCACCCGATGGCTAATTTTCAAGCTTAAGTGTAAAAAAAGTGCAATTTTTGACTTAGTTTTCGAACCAAGAGTCCCATGCTACTTCCGTAAGTTTCCACAACTTACATTGGTCCCTCCCGAGGTGTTTGAGGCGTTCCCCGAGCCTTCCCGTGACTGTTACACGATTTTGGTCTCCGATGGCCCATTTTCAAGCTTAATTGTAAAAAATGCATTTTTTGAGTTAGTTTTCAAACCGTGAGTCCCGTGCCAATTCTGGAATTTTACACAACGTACATTGGCCACTCCTGCGGTGTTTGAGGCATTCCCGATCCTTCTCGCAACTGTTACACGATTTTGGCAACCGATGGACTGTTTTTAAACTTAAGTATGAAAAAAGTATCTTTTTCGACTTAGTTTTAAACCGGAAGTCCCGTGCTAGTACCGTAAGTTTTCACAACTCACGTTGGTCCCGCCCGAGGTGTTTGAGGTTTTCCTAGTGCCTTCTCGGGACTGTTACACGATTTTCGTGCCCGATGGCCTCTTTTTAAGCTTAAGTTGTAGAAAAGTGCATTTTTTTACTTAGTTTTCAAACCGCGAGTCCCGTGCTTGTTATGGAAGTTTCCACAACTTACATTGGTCCCTACTAAGGTGTTTGAGGTATTCCACGGTCCTTCTCGTGACTGTTACACGATTTTGGCACCCGATGGACTATTTTTAAACTTAAGTGTGAAAAAAGTGTCTTTTTCGACTTAGTTTTCACACCGGAAGAGCCGTGCTAGTACCGTAAGTTTTCACAACTCACGTTGGTCCTGCCCAAGGTGTTCGATGTTTTCCTACGGCCTTCTCGTGACTGTTACACGATTTTGGTGCCCGATGACCTCTTTTTAAGCTTAAGTGTTAGAAAAGTGCATTTTTTGATTTAGTTTTCAGACCGCGAGTCCCGTGCTTGTTCCGGAAGTTTCCACAACTTACATTGGTCCCTCCCTAGGTGTTTGAGTTGTTTCCCGGGCCTCCACGTGACTGTTACACGATTTTGGCCACTGATGGCCTACATTCAAGCTTAATTGTGAAAAAAGTGCATTTATGGACTTAGTTTTCAAACCAGGAGTCCCGTGCTAGTTCCGTAAGTTTAGACAACTTACATTGGACCCTCCCGAGGTGTTTGATGTGTTGCCTAGGCCTTGTCGTGATAGTTACCCTATTTTGGGCCCCAATTTTGGCCTATTTTCATTCTTAAGTGTGAGAAAAGTGTCTTTTTGGACTTAGTTTTCAAATCAGGAATCCAATGATAGTTATGTAAGTTTCCACAACTTAAATTGGTCTCTTCTAAGGTGTTTCAGGGGTTCCCTCGGCCATCTCGTGACTGTTACACGACATTGGCACCCGATGGCTAATTTTCAAGCTTAAGTGTAAAAAAAGTGCAATATTTTACTTAGTTTTCGAATCAGGAGTCCCGTGCTACTTCCGTAAGTTTCCACAACTTACATTGGTCCCTCCCGAGGTGTTTGAGGCGTTCCCCGGGCCTTCTCGTGACTGTTACACGATTTTGGTCCCCGATGGCCCATTTTCAAGCTTCAGTGTAAAAAATACATTTTTTGAGTTAGTTTTCAAACCGTGAGTCTCGTGCCAATTCTGGAATTTTACACAACGTACATTGGCCACTCCTGCGGTGTTTGAGGCATAACCGATCCTTCTCGCAACTATTACACGATTTTGGCAACCGATGGACTGTTTTTAAACTTAAGTATGAAAAAAGTGTCTTTTTCGACTTAGTTTTAAACCGGAAGTCCCGTGCTAGTACCGTAAGTTTTCACAACTCACGTTGGTCCCGCCCGACGTGTTTGAATTTTTCCTAGTGCCTTCTCGGGACTGTTACACGATTTTCGTGCCCGATGGCCTCTTTTTAAGCTTAAGTTTTAGAAAAGTGCATTTTTTGACTTAGTTTTCAAACCGCGATTCCCGTGCTTGTTATGGAAGTTTCCACAACTTACATTGGTCCCTACTAAGGTGTTTGACGTATTCCACGGTCCTTCTCGTGACTGTTACACGATTTTGGCACCCGATGGACTATTTCTAAACTTAAGTGTGAAAAAAGTGTCTTTTTCGACTTAGTTTTCACACCGGAAGAGCCGTGCTAGTACCGTAAGTTTTCACAACTCACGTTGGTCCTGCCCGAGGTGTTTGATGTTTTCCTACGGCCTTCTCGTGACTGTTACACGATTTTGGTGCCTGATGACCTCTTTTTAAGCTTAAGTTTTAGAAAAGTGCATTTTTTGACTTAGTTTTCAAACCGCGATTCCCGTGCTTGTTATGGAAGTTTCCACAACTTACATTGGTCCCTACTAAGGTGTTTGAGGTATTCCACGGTCCATCTCGTGACTGTTACACAATTTTGGCCACCGATGGCCTATTTTCAAGCTTAATTGTGAAAAAAGTGTCTTTTTCGACTTACTATTCAAAGCGGAATTCTCGTTCTAGTTCCGTAAGTTTCCACAACTTACATTGGTCCCTCCCGAGGTGTCTGAGCTGTTTCCCGGACCTTCTCGTGACTGTTACACGATTTTGGCCCCCGATGGCCTATATTCAAGCTTAAGTGTGAAAAAAGTGCATTTTTGGACTTAGTTTTCAAACCAGGAGTCCCGTGCTAGTTCCGTAAGTTTAGACAACTTACATTGGACCCTCCCGAGGTGTTTGATGTGTTGCCCAGGCCTTCTCGTGACAGTTACCCGATTTTGGCCCCCAACTTTGGCCTATTTTCATTCCTAAGTGTGAGAAAAGTGTCTTTTCGGACTTAGTGTTCAAACCAAGAATCCCGTGATAGTTCTGTAAGTTTCCACAACTTAAATTGGTCCCTTCTAAGGCGTTTGAGGGCTTCCCCCGGCCATCTCGTGAGTGTTACACGACATTGGCACCCGATGGCTAATTTTAAAGCTTTAGTATAAAAAAAGTGTAATTTTTGAGGTAGTTTTCGGACCAGGAGTCCCGTGCTACTTCCGTAAGTTTCCATAATTTACATTTGTCCCTCTTGAGGTGTTTGAGGCGTTCCCCGGGCCTTCTCGTGACGGTTACACGATTTTGGTCCCCGACGGCCCATTTTCAAGATAAAGTGTAAAAAATGCATTTTTTGAGTTAGTTTTCAAACCGTGAGTCCCGTGCCAGTTCTGAAAGTTTACACAATGTACATTGGCCACTCCTGCGGTGTTTGAGGCATTCCCGATCCTTCTCGCGAATGTTACACGATTTTGGCACCCGATGGACTATTTTTAAACTTAAGTGTAAAAAAAGTGTCTTTTCGACTTAGTTTTCAAACCGGAAGTCCCGTGCTAGTACCGTAAGTTTTCACAACTCACGTTGGTCCCTCCCGAGGTGTTTGAGGTTTTCCTAGGGCCTTCTCGTGATTGTTACACGATTTTGGGGCCGGATGGCCTCTTTTTAAGCTTAAGTGTTAGAAAAGTGCATTTTTTGACTTAGTTTTCAGACCGCGAGTCCCGTGCTTGTTCCGGAAGTTTCCACAACTTACATTGGTCCCTCCCATGGTGTTTGAGCTATTCCACGGTCCTTCTTGTGACTGTTACACAATTTTGGCAACCGATGGCCTATTTTCAAGCTTAATTGTGAAAAAAGTGTCTTTTTCGACTTAGTATTCAAAGCGGAAGTCCCGTTCTAGTTCCGTAAGCTTCCACAACTTACATTGGTCCCTCCCGAGGTGTCTGAGCCGTTTCCCGGGCCTTCTCGTGACTGTTACACGATTTTGGCCCCCAATGGCCTATGTTCAAGCTTAAGTGTGAAAAAAGTGCATTTTTGGACTTAGTTTTCAAACCAGGAGTCCCGTGCTAGTTCCGTAAGTTTAGACAACTTACATTGGACCCTCCCGAGGTGTTTGACGTGTTGCCCAGGCCTTCTCGTGACAATTACCCGATTTTGGCCCCCAATTTTGGCCTATTTTCATTCTTAAGTGTGAGAAAAGTGTCTTTTTGGACTTAGCTTTCAAATCAGGAATCCCGTGATAGTTCTGTAAGTTTCCACAACTTAAATTGGTCCCTTCTAAGGTGTTTGAGGGGATCCCCCGGCCACATCTCGTGACTGTTACACGACATTGGCACCCGACGGCTAATTTTCAAGCTTAAGTTTAAAAAAAGTGTAATTTTTTACTTAGTTTTCGAACCAGGCGTCCCGTGCTACTTCCGTAAGTTTCTACAACTTACATTGGTCCCTCCCGAGGTGTTTGAGGCGTTCCCCGAGCCTTCTCGTGACTGTTACACGATTTTGGTCCCCGATGGCCCATTTTCAAACTCAAGTGTCAAAAATGCATTTTTTGAGTTAGTTTTCAAACCGTGAGTCCCGTGCCAGTTCTGGAATTTTACACAACGTACATTGGCCACTCCTGCGGTGTTTGAGGCATTTCCGATCCTTCTCGCGACTGTTACACGATTTTGGCATACGATGGACTATTTTTAAACTTAAGTGTAAAAAAAGTGTCTTTTCCACTTAGTTTTCAAACCGGAAGTCCCGTGCTAGTACCGTAAGTTTTGACAACTCACGTTGGTCCCTCCCGAGGTGTTTGAGGTTTTCCTAGTGCCTTCTCGTGACTGTTACACGATTTTGGTACCCGATGGCCTCTTTTTAAGCTTAAGTGTTAGAAAAGTGCATTTTTTGACATAGTTTTCAAACCGCGAGTCCCGTGCTTGTTCCGGAAGTTTCCACAACTTACACTGGTCCCTCCCAAGGTGTTTGAGGTATTCCACGGTCCTTCTCGTGACTGTTACACAATTTTGGCCACCGATGACCTATTTTCAAGCTTAATTGTGAAAAAAGTGTGTTTTCCGACTTACTATTCAAAGCGGAATTCCCGTTCTAGTTCCGTAAGTTTCCACAACTTACTTTGGTCCCTCCAGAGGTGTCTGAGCTATTTCTCGGGCCTTCTCGTGACTGTTACACGATTTTGGCTCCCGATGGCCTATATTCAAGCTTAAGTGTGAAAAAAGTACATTTTTGGACTTAGTTTTCAAACCAGGAGTCCCGTGCTAGTTCCGTAAGTTTAGACAACTTACATTAGACCCTCCCGAGGTGTTTGATGTATTGCCCAGGCCTTCTCGTGATAGTTACCCAATTTTGGCCCCCAATTTTGGCCTATTTTCATTTTTAATTGTGAGAAAAGTCTCTTTTTGGACTTAGTTTTCAAACCAGGAATCCCGTGATACTTATGTATGTTTCCACAACTTAAATTTGTCCCTTCTAAGGTGTTTGAGGGGTTCCCCCGTCCATCTCATGACTGTTACACGACATTGGCACCCGATGGCTAATTTTCAAGCTTAAGTGTAAAAAAAGTACAATTTTCGACGTAGTTTTCAAACCAGGAGTCCCGTGCTACTTCCGTAAGTTTTCCACAACTTACATTGGTCCCTCCCGAGGTGTTTGAGGCGTTCCCCGGGCCTTGTCGTGACTGTTACACGATTTTGGTCCCCGATGGCCCATTTTCAAGCTTAAGTGTAAAAAATGCATTTTTTGAGTTAGTTTTCAAACCGTGAGTACCGGGCAATTTCCGGAAGTTTGCACAACGTACATTAGCCACTCCTGCGGTTTTTGAGGCATTCCCGATCCTTCTCGTGACTGTTACACGATTTTGGCACCCGATGGACTATTTTTAAACTTAAGGCCTCGTTTGGGAACATGCTAATTTAGTAACTTTTTGACTAATTGGCTAAAAAGGTAGGTAAAAAAAACTTGTATGTTTGGGATGACTTTTTGGCTAATTACGAAAAGCTGTGCAAAAAGTAGAGAGAAAAGAGAATCTTTGATTTTTTGGTATGGGTTGTTGGCTTTTTGGCTAAAAAGGTAACTTTTTGGCTAATTGGCTAATTTAGCCACTTCCCAAACGGGGCCTAAGTGTGAAAAAACTGTTTTTTTCGACCCGGAAGTCCCGTGCTAGTACCGTAAGTTTTCACAACTCACGTTGGTCCCGCCCGAGGTGTTTCATGTTTTCCTAGGGCCTTCTCGTGACTGTTACACGATTTTGGTGCCCGATGGCCTCCTTTTAAGCTTAAGTGTTAGAAAACTACAATTTTTTGACTTAGTTTTCAGACCGCGCGTCCCGTGCTTGTTCCGGAAATTTCCACAACTTACATTGGTCCCTCCCACCGATGGCCTATATTCAAGCTTAATTGTGAAAAAAGTGCATTTATGGACTTAGTTTTCAAACCAGGAGTCTCGTGCTAGTTCCGTAAGTTTAGACAACTTACATTGGACCCTCCCGAGGTGTTTGATGTGTTGCCCAGACCTTCTCGTAACAGTTACCCGATTTTGGGCCCAAATTTTGGCCTATTTTCATTCTTAAGTATGAGAAAAGTGTCTTTTTGGACTTATTTTTCAAACCAGGAATCCCGTGATAGTTCTATAAGTTTCCACAACTTAAATTGGTCGCTTCTTAGGTGTTTTAGGGGTTCCCCCGGCCATCTCGTGACTGTTACACGACATTGGCACCCGATGGCTAATTTTCAAGCTTAAGTGTAAAAAAAGTGCAATTTTTTACTTAGTTTTCGAATCAGGAGTCCCGTGCTACTTTTATAAGTTTCCACAACTTACATTGGTCCCTCCCGAGGTGTTTGAGGCGTTCCCCGAGCCTTCTCGTGACTGTTACACGATTTTGGTCCCCGATGGCCCATTTTCAAGCTTAAGTGTAAAAAATGCATTTTTTGAGTTAGTTTTCAAACCGTGAGTCCCGTGCCAATTCCGGAAGTTTGCACAACGTACATTGGCCACTCCTGCGGTGTTTGAGGCATTCCCGATCCTTCTCGTGACTATTACACGATTTTGGCACCCGATGGACTATTTTTAAACTTAAGTGTGAAAAAAGTGTTTTTTTCGACTTAGTTTTCAACCCGGAAGTCCCGTGCTAGTACCGTAAGTTTTCACAACTCACGTTGGTCCCGCCCGAGGTGTTTGATGTTTTCCTAGGGCCTTCTCGTGACTGTTACACGATTATGGTGCCCGATGGCCTCCTTTTAAGCTTAAGTGTTAGAAAAGTGCATTTTTTTACTTAGATTTCAGACCGCACGTCCCGTGCTTGTTCCGGAAGTTTCCACAACTTACATTGGTCCCTCCCTACGTGTTTGAGGTGTTTCCCGACCCTTCTCGTGACTGTTACACGATTTTGGCAACCGATGGCCTATATTCAAGCTTAATTGTGAAAAAAGTGCATTTATGGACTTAGTTTTCAAACCAGGAGTCTCGTGCTAGTTCCGTAAGTTTAGACAACTTACATTGGACCCTCCCGAGGTGTTTGATCTGTTGCCCAGGCCTTCTCGTGACAGTTACCCGATTTTGGGCCCAAATTTTGGCCAATTTTCATTCTTAAGTGTGAGAAAAGTGTCTTTTTGGACTTAGTTTTCAAACTAGGAATCACGTGATAGTTCAGTAAGTTTCCACAACAACTTAAATTGGTCCCTTCTAAGGTGTTTTAGGGGTTCCCCCGGCCATCTCGTGACTGTTACACAACATTGGCACCCGATGGCTAATTTTCAAGCTTAAGTGTAAAAAAAGTGCAATTTTTTACTTAGTTTTCGAACCAGGAGTCCCGTGCTACTTTCGTAAGTTTCCACAACTTACATTGGTCCCTCCCGAGGTGTTTGAGGCGTTCCCCGAGCCTTCTCGTGACTGTTACACGATTTTGGTCCCCGATGGCCCATTTTCAAGCTTAAGTGTAAAAAAATGCATTTTTTGAGTTAGTTTTCAAACCGTGAGTCCCGTGCAAATTTCGGAAGTTTGCACAACGTACATTAGCCACTCCTGCGGTGTTTGAGGCATTCCCGATCCTTCTCGTGACTGTTACACGATTTTGGCACCCGATGGACTATTTTTAAACTTAAGTGTGAAAAAAGTGTTTTTTTCGACTTAGTTTTCAAACCGGAAGTCCCGTGCTAGTACCGTAAGTTTTCACAACTCACGTTGGTCCCGCCCGAGGTGTTTGAGGTTTTCCTAGGGCCTTTTCGTGACTGTTACACGATTTTGGTGCCCGATGGCGTCTTTTTAAGCTTAAGTGTTAGAAAAGTGCATTTTTTGACTTAGTTTTCAAACCGCGAATCCCGTGCTTGTTCCGGAAGTTTCTACAACTTACATTGGTCCATCCCAAGGTGTTTGAGGTATTCCACGGTCCTTCTCGTGACTGTTACACAATTTTGGCCACCGATGGCCTATTTTCAAGCTTAATTGTGAAAAAAGTGTCTTTTTCGACTTACTATTCAAAGCGGAAGTCCCGTTCTAGTTCCGTAGGTTTCCACAACTTACATTGGTCCCCTCCCGAGGTGTCTGAGCTATTTTCCGGGCCTTCTCGTGACTGTTACACGATTTTGGCCCCCAATGGCCTATATTCAAGCTTAAGTGTGAAAAAAGTGCATTTTTGGACTTAGTTTTCAAACCAGGAGTCCCGTGCTAGTTCCGTAAGTTTAGACAACTTACATTGGACCCTCCCGAGGTGCTTGACGTGTTGCCCAGGCCTTCTCGTGACAGTTACCCGATTTTGGCCCCCAATTTTGGCCTATTTTCATTCCTAAGTGTGAGAAAAGTGTCTTTTTTGGACTTAGTGTTCAAACCAGGAATCCCGTGATAGTTCTGTAAGTTTCCACAACTTAAATTGGTCCCTTCTAAGGCGTTTGAGGGCTTCCCCCGGCCATCTCGTGAGTGTTACACGACATTGGCACCCGATGGCTAATTTTCAAGCTTTAGTGTCAAACAAGTGCAATTTTTTAGGTAGTTTCGGACCAGGAGTCCCGTGCTACTTCCGTAAGTTTCCATAACTTACATTGGTCCCTCTCGAGGTGTTTGAGGCGTTCCCCGGGCCTTCTCGTGACGGTTACACGATTTTGGTCCCCGACGGCCCATTTTCAAGATAAAGTGTAAAAAATGCAATTTTTTGAGTTAGTTTTCAAACCGCGAATCCCGTGCCAGTTCTGGAAGTTTACACAATGTACATTGGCCACTCCTGCGGTGTTTGAGGCATTCCCGATCATTCTCGCGACTGTTACACGATTTTGGCACCCGATGGACTATTTTTAAACTTAAGTGTAAAAAAAGTGTCTTTTTCGACTTAGTTTTCAAACCGGAAGTCCCGTGCTAGTACTGTAAGTTTTCACAACTCACGTTAGTCCCGCCCGAGGTGTTTGAGGTTTTCCTAGGGCTTTTCGTGACTGTTACACGATTTTGGTGCCCGATGGCCTCTTTTTAAGCTTAAGTGTTAGAAAAGTGCATTTTTTAACTTAGTTTTCAAACCGCGAGTCCCGTGCTTGTTCCGGAAGTTTCCACAACTTACATTGGTCCCTCCCAAGGTGTTTGAGGTATTCCACGGTCCTTCTCGTGACTGTTACACAATTTTGGCCACCGATGGCCTATTTTCAAGCTTAATTGCGAAAAAAGTGTCTTTTTCGACTTACTATTCAAAGCGAAATTCCCGTTCTAGTTCCGTAAGTTTCCACAACTTACTTTGGTCCCTCCCGAGGTGTCTGAGCTGTTTCCCGGGCCTTCTCGTGACTGTTACACGATTTTGGCTCCCGATGGCCTATATTCAAGCTGAAGTGTGAAAAAAGTGCATTTTTGGACTTAGTTTTCAAACCAGGAGTCCCGTGCTAGTTCCGTAAGTTTAGACAACTTACATTGGACCCTCCCAAGGTGTTTGATGTGTTGCCCAGGCCTTCTCGTGACAGTTACCCGATTTTGGCCGCCAATTTTGGCCTATTTTCATTCTTAAGGGTGAGAAAAGTCACTTTTTGGACTTAGTGTTCAAACCAGTATGTATGTTTCCACAACTTAAATTGGTCTCTTCTAAGGTGTTTGAGGGGTTCCCCCGTCCATCTCGTGACTGTTACACGACATTGGCACCCGATGGCTAATTTTAAAGCACAAGTGTAAAAAAAGTACAATTTTTGACGTAGTTTTCAAACCAGGAGTCCCGTGCTACTTCCGTAAGTTTCAACAACTTACATTGGTCCCTCCCGAGGTGTTTGAGGCGTTCCCCGGGCCTTCTCGTGACTGTTACACGATTTTCGTCCCCGATGGCCCATTTTCAAGCTTAAGTGTAAAAAATATATTTTTTGAGTTAGTTTTCAAACCGTGAGTCCCGTGCCAATTCCGGAAGTTTGCACAACGTATATTGGCCACTCCTGCGGTGTTTGAGGCATTCCCGATCCTTCTCGTGACTATTACACAATTTTGGCACCCAATGGACTATTTTTAAACTTAAGTGTGAAAAAAGTGTTTTTTTAGACTTAATTTTCAACCCGGAAGACCCGTGCTAGTACCGTTAATTTTCACAACTCACGTTGGTCCCGCCCGAGGTGTTTGATGTTTTCCTAGGGCCTTCTCGTGACTGTTACACGATTATGGTGCCCGATGGCCTCCTTTTAAGCTTAAGTGTTAGAAAAGTGCATTTTTTTACTTAGTTTTCAGACCGCGCGTCCCGTGCTTGTTCCGGAAGTTTCCACAACTTACATTGGTCCCTCCCAACGTGTTTGAGGTGTTTCCCGACCCTTCTCGTGACTGTTACACGATTTTGGCCACCGATGGCCTATATTCAAGCTTAATTGTGAAAAAAGTGCATTTATGGACTTAGTTTTCAAACCAGGAGTCTCGTGCTAGTTCCGTAAGTTTAGACAACTTACATTGGACCCGCCCGAGGTGTTTGATCTGTTGCCCAGGCCTTCTCGTGACAATTAGCCGATTTTGGGCCCCAATTTTGGCCTATTTTCATTCTTAAGTGTGAGAAAAGTGTATTTTTGGACTTAGTTTTCAAACCAGGAATCCCGTGATAGTTCTGTAAGTTTCCACAACTTAAATTGGTCCCTTCTAAGGTGTTTTAGGGGTTCCCCCGGCCATCTCGTGACTGTACATTGGCACCCGATGGCTAATTTTCAAGCTCAAGTGTAAAAAAAGTGTAATTTTTTACTTAGTTTTCGAACCAGGAGTCTCGTGCTACTTCCGTAAGTTTCCACAACTCACATTGGTCCCTCCCGAGGTATTTGAGGCGTTCCCCGAGCCTTCTCGTGACTGTTACACGATTTTGGTCTCCGATGGCCCATTTTCAAGCTTAAGTGTAAAAAATGCATTTTTTGGGTTAGTTTTCAAACCGCGAGTCCCGTGCTTGTTCCGGAACCTCCCAAGGTGTTTGAGGTATTCCACGGTCCTTCTCGTGACTGTTACACAATTTTGGCCACCGATGGCCTATTTTCAAGCTTAATTGTGAAAAAAGTGTCTTTTTCGACTTACTATTCAAAGCGGAATTCTCGTTCTAGTTCCGTAAGTTTCCACAACTTACATTGGTCCCTCCCGAGGTGTCTGAGCTGTTTCCCGGACCTTCTCGTGACTGTTACACGATTTTGGCCCCCGATGGCCTATATTCAAGCTTAAGTGTGAAAAAAGTGCATTTTTGGACTTAGTTTTCAAACCAGGAGTCCCGTGCTAGTTCCGTAAGTTTAGACAACTTACATTGGACCCTCCCGAGGTGTTTGATGTGTTGCCCAGGCCTTCTCGTGACAGTTACCCGATTTTGCCCCCCAACTTTGGCCTATTTTCATTCCTAAGTGTGAGAAAAGTGTCTTTTCGGACTTAGTGTTCAAACCAGGAATCCCGTGATAGTTCTATAAGTTTCCACAACTTAAATTGGTCCCTTCTAAGGCGTTTGAGGGCTTCCCCCGGCCATCTCGTGAGTGTTACACGACATTGGCACCCGATGGCTAATTTTAAAGCTTTAGTGTAAAAAAAGTGCAATTTTTGAGGTAGTTTTCGGACCAGGAGTCCCGTGCTACTTCCGTAAGTTTCCATAACTTACATTTGTCCCTCTCGAGGTGTTTGAGGCGTTCCCCGGGCCTTCTCGTGACGGTTACACGATTTTGGTCCCCGACGGCCCATTTTCAAGATAAAGTGTAAAAAATGCATTTTTTGAGTTAGTTTTCAAACCGTGAGTCCCGTGCCAGTTCTGAAAGTTTACACAATCTACATTGGCCACTCCTGCGGTGTTTGAGGCATTCCCGATCCTTCTCGCGAATGTTACACGATTTTGGCACCCGATGGACTATTTTTAAACTTAAGTGTAAAAAAAGTGTCTTTTCGACTTAGTTTTCAAACCGGAAGTCCCGTGCTAGTACCGTAAGTTTTCACAACTCACGTTGGTCCCTCCCGAGGTGTTTGACGTTTTCCTAGGGCCTTCTCGTGATTGTTACACGATTTTGGGGCCGGATGGCCTCTTTTTAAGCTTAAGTGTTAGAAAAGTGCATTTTTTGACTTAGTTTTCAGACCGCAAGTCCCGTGCTTGTTCCGGAAGTTTCCACAACTTACATTGGTCCCTCCCATGGTGTTTGAGCTATTCCACGGTCCACCTTGTGACTGTTACACAATTTTGGCAACCGATGGCCTATTTTCAAGCTTAATTGTGAAAAAAGTCTTTTTCGACTTAGTATTCAAAGCGGAAGTCCCGTTCTAGTTCCGTAAGTTTCCACAACTTACATTGGTCCCTCCCGAGGTGTCTGAGCCGTTTCCCGGGCCTTCTCGTGACTGTTACACGATTTTGGCCCCCAATGGCCTATTTTCAAGCTTAAGTGTGAAAAAAGTGCATTTTTGGACTTAGTTTTCAAACCAGGAGTTCCGTGCTAGTTCCGTAAGTTTAGACAACTTACATTGGACCCTCCCGAGGTGTTTGACGTGTTGCCCAGGCCTTCTTGTGACAATTACCCGATTTTGGCCCCCAATTTTGGCGCCCAATTTTGGCCTATTTTCATTCTTAAGTGTGAGAAAAGTGTCTTTTTGGACTTAGCTTTCAAATCAGGAATCCCGTGATAGTTCTGTAAGTTTCCACAACTTAAATTGGTCCCTTCTAAGGTGTTTGAGGGGATCCCCCGGCCACATCTCGTGACTGTTACACGACATTGGCACCCGATGGCTAATTTTCAAGCTTAAGTGTAAAAAAAGTGTAATTTTTACTTAGTTTTCGAACCAGGCGTCCCGTGCTACTTCCGTAAGTTTCTACAACTTACATTGGTCCATCCCGAGGTGTTTGAGGCGTTCCCCGAGCCTTCTCGTGACTGTTACACGATTTTGGTCCCCGATGGCCCATTTTCAAGCTTAAGTGTAAAAAATGCATTTTTTGAGTTAGTTTTCAAACCGTGAGTCCCGTGCCAGTTCTGGAATTTTACACAACGTACATTGGCCACTCCTGCGGTGTTTGAGGCATTCCCGATCCTTCTCGCGACTGTTACACGATTTTGGCACCCGATGGACTATTTTTAAACGTAAGTGTAAAAAAAGTGACTTTTCGACTTAGTTTTCAAACCGGAAGTCCCGTGCTAGTACCGTAAGTTTTGACAACTCACGTTGGTCCCTCCCGAGGTGTTTGAGGTTTTCCTAGTGCCTTCTCGTGACTGTTACACGATTTTGGTGCCCGATGGCCTCTTTTGAAGCTTAAGTGTTAGAAAAGTGCATTTTTTGACATAGTTTTCAAACCGCGAGTCCCGTGCTTGTTCCGGAAGTTTCCACAACTTACATTGGTCCCTCCCAAGGTGTTTGAGGTATTCCACGGTCCTTCTCGTGACTGTTACACAATTTTGGCCACCGATGACCTATTTTCAAGCTTAATTGCGAAAAAAGTGTCTTTTCCGACTTACTATTCAAAGCGGAATTCCCGTTCTACTTCCGTAAGTTTCCACAACTTACTTTGGTCCCTCCCGAGGTGTCTGAGCTATTTCCCGGGCCTTCTCGTGACTGTTACACGATTTTGGCTCCCGATGGACTATATTCAAGCTTAAGTGTGAAAAAAGTACATTTTTGGACTTAGTTTTCAAACCAGGAGTCCCGTGCTAGTTCCGAAAGTTTAGACAACTTACATTAGACCCTCCCGAGGTGTTTGATGTATTGCCCAGGCCTTCTCGTGACAGTTACCCGATTTTGGCCGCCAATTTTGGCCTATTTTCATTTTTAAGTGTGAGAAAAGTCTCTTTTTGGGCTTAGTTTTCAAACCAGGAATCCCGTGATACTTATGTATGTTTCCACAACTTAAATTGGTCCCTTCTAGGGTGTTTGAGGGGTTCCCCCGTCCATCTCGTGACTGTTACACGACATTGGCACCCGATGGCTAATTTTCAAGCTTAAGTGTAAAAAAAGTACAATTTTCGACGTAGTTTTCAAACCAGGAGTCCCATGCTACTTCCGTAAGTTTTCCACAACTTACATTGGTCCCTCCCGAGGTGTTTGAGGCGTTCCCCGGGCCTTGTCGTGACTGTTACACGATTTCGGTCCCCGATGGCCGATTTTCAAGCTTAAGTGTAAAAAATGCATTTTTTGAGTTAGTTTTCAAACCGTGAGTACCGGGCCAATTCCGGAAGTTTGCACAACGTACATTAGCCACTCCTGCAGTGTTTGAGGCATTCCCAATCCTTCTCGTGATTGTTACACGATTTTGCCATCCGATGGACTATTTTTAAACTTAAGTGTGAAAAAACTGTTTTTTTCGAGCCGGAAGTCCCGTGCTAGTACCGTAAGTTTTCACAACTCACGTTGGTCCCGCCCGAGGTGTTTCATGTTTTCCTAGGGCCTTCTCGTGACTGTTACACGATTTTGGTGCCCGATGGGCTCCTTTTAAGCTTAAGTGTTAGAAAACTACAATTTTTTGACTTAGTTTTCAGAACGCGCGTCCCGTGCTTGTTCCGGAAATTCCCACAACTTACATTGGTCCCTCCCACCGATGGCCTATATTCAAGCTTAATTGTGAAAAAAATGCATTTATGGACTTAGTTTTCAAACCAGGAGTCTCGTGTTAGTTCCGTAAGTTTAGACAACTTACATTGGACCCTCCCGAGGTGTTTGATGTGTTGCCCAGGCCTTCTCGTGACAGTTACCCGATTTTGGGCCCAAATTTTGGCCTATTTTCATTCTTAAGTATAAGAAAAGTGTCTTTTTGGACTTATTTTTCAAACCAGAAATCCCGTGATAGTTCTATAAGTTTCCACAACTTAAATTGGTCCCTTCTCAGGTGTTTTAGGGGTTTCCCCGGCCATCTCGTGACTGTTACACGACATTGGCACCCGATGGCTAATTTTCAAGCTTAAGTGTAAAAAAAGTGCAATTTTTTACTTAGTTTTCGAACCAGGAGTCCCGTGCTACTTTCATAAGTTTCCACAACTTACATTGGTCCCTCCCGAGGTGTTTGAGGCGTTCCCCGAGCCTTCTCGTGACTGTTACACGATTTTGGTCCCCGATGGCCCATTTTCAAGCTTAAGTGTAAAAAATGCATTTTTTGAGTTAGTTTTCAAACCGTGAGTCCCGTGCCAATTCCGGAAGTTTGCACAACGTACATTGGCCACTCCTGCGGTGTTTGAGGCATTCCCGATCCTTCTCGTGACTATTACACGATTTTGGCACCCGATGGACTATTTTTAAACTTAAGTGTGAAAAAAGTGTTTTTTTCGACTTAGTTTTCAACCCGGAAATCCCGTGCTAGTACCGTAAGTTTTCACAACTCACGTTGGTCCCGCCCGAGGTGTTTGATGTTTTCCTAGGGCCTTCTCGTGACTGTTACACGATTATGGTGCCCGATGGCCTCCTTTTAAGCTTAAGTGTTAGAAAAGTGTATTTTTTTACTTAGATTTCAGACCGCGCGTCCCGTGCTTGTTCCGGAAGTTTCCACAACTTACATTGGTCCCTCCCTACGTGTTTGAGGTGTTTCCCGACCCTTCTCGTGACTGTTACACGATTTTGGCCTCCGATGGCCTATATTCAAGCTTAATTGTGAAAAAAGTGCATTTATGGACTTAGTTTTCAAACCAGGAGTCTCGTGCTAGTTCCGTAAGTTTAGACAACTTACATTGGACCCTCCCGAGGTGTTTGATCTGTTGCCCAGGCCTTCTCGTGACAGTTACCCGATTTTGGGCCCAAATTTTGGCCAATTTTCATTCTTAAGTGTGAGAAAAGTGTCTTTTTGGACTTAGTTTTCAAACTAGGAATCCCGTGATAGTTCAGTAAGTTTCCACAACAACTTAAATTGGTCCCTTCTAAGGTGTTTTAGGGGTTCCCCCGGCCATGTCGTGATTGTTACACGACATTGGCACCCGATGGCTAATTTTTTTTTATAACTCAGGGTGTCCGGGCCAGCTTGCGCGCACCTCGACTAATCCCTGGGGGACCAATCACACCGTCCACTAGCGGGGGGCCCATTTAAAGCCAGAGCAGAGCTCTGTATGGACTGGCCCAACACAAGAGTTGATAGCACCTAAGAGGTTTTGAACCTGAGACCTAGAGAGGAGCAAACTCCTAAGTCTCAAGCCTCCACCACTAGGCCAACCCTTGGGGGTTAATTTTCAAGCTTAAGTGTAAAAAAAGTGCAATTTTTTAGGTAGTTTTCGAACCAGGAGACCCGTGCTACTTCCGTAAGTTTCCACAACTTACATTGGTCCCTCCCGAGGTGTTTGAGGCGTTCCCCGAGCCTTCTCGTGACTGTTACACGATTTTGGTCCCCGACGGCCCATTTTCAAGATAAAGTGTAAAAAATGCATTTTTTGAGTTAGTTTTCAAACCGCGAGTCCCGTGCCAGTTCTGGAAGTTTACACAACGTACATTGGCCACTCCTGCGGTGTTTGAGGCATTCCCGATCCTTCACGCGACTGTTACACGATTTTGGCACCCGATGGACTATTTTTAAACTTAAGTGTAAAAAAAGTGTCTTTTTCGACTTAGTTTTCAAACCGGAAGTCCCGTGCTAGTACCGTAAGTTTTCACAACTCACGTTGGTCCCGCCCGAGGTGTTTGAGGTTTTCCTAGGGCCTTCTCGTGATTGTTACACAATTTTGGTGCCCGATGGCCTCTTTTTAAGCTTAAGTGTTAGAAAAGTGCATTTTTTGACTTAGTTTTCAGACCGCGAGTCCCGTGCTTGTTCCGGAAGTTTCCACAACTTACATTGGTCCCTCCCATGGTGTTTGAGCTATTCCACGGTCCTTTTTGTGACTGTTACACAATTTTGGCCACCGATGGCCTATTTTCAAGCTTAATTGTGAAAAAAGTGTCTTTTTCGACTTAGTATTCAAAGCGAAAGTCCCGTTCTAGTGCCGTAAGTTTCCACAACTTACATTGGTCCCTCCCGAAGTGTCTGGGCTATTTCCCGGGCCTACTCGTGACTGTTACACGATTTTGGCCCCCAATGGCCTATATTCAAGCTTAAGTGTGAAAAAAGTGCATTTTTGGACTTAGTTTTCAAACCAGGAGTCCCGTGCTAGTTCCGTAAGTTTAGACAACTTACATTGGACCCTCCTGAGGTGTTTGACGTGTTGCCCAGGCCTTCTCGTGACTATTACCCGATTTTGGCCGCCAATTTTGGCCTATGTTCATTCTTAAGTGTGAGAAAAGTGTCTTTTTGGACTTAGTTTTCAAATCAGGAATCCCGTGATAGTTCTGTAAGTTTCCACAACTTAAATTGGTCCCTTCTAAGGTGTTTGAGGGGTTCCCCCGGCCACATCTCGTGACTGTTACACGACATTGGCACCCGATGGCTAATTTTCAAGCTTAAGTGTAAAAAAAGTGTAATTTTTTACTTAGTTTTCGAACCAAGAGTCCCGTGCTACTTCCGTAAGTTTCTACAACTTACATTGGTCCCTCCCGAGGTGTTTGAGGCGTTCCCCGAGCCTTCTCGTGACTGTTACACGATTTTGGTCCCCGATGGCCCATTTTCAAGCTTAAGTGTAAAAAATGCATTTTTTGAGTTAGTTTTCAAACCGTGAGTCCCGTGCCAGTTCTGGAATTTTACACAACGTACATTGGCCACTCCTGCGGTGTTTGAGGCATTCCCGATCATTCTCGCGACTGTTACACGATTTTGGCACACGATGGACTATTTTTAAGCTTAAGTATGAAAAAAGTGTCTTTTGCGACTTAGTTTTCAAACTGGAAGTCCCGTGCTAGTACCGTAAGTTTTCACAACTCATGTTTGTCCCGCCCGAGGTGTTTGAGATTTTACTAGTGCCTTCTCGTGACTGTTACACGATTTTGGTGCCCGATGGCCTCTTTTTAAGCTTAAGTGTTAGAAAAGTGCATTTTTTGACATAGTTTTCAAACCGCGAGTCCCGTGCTTGTTCCGGAAGTTTCCACAATTTACATTGGTCCCTCCCAAGGTGTTTGAGGTATTCCACGGTCCTTCTCGTGACTGTTACACAATTTTGGCCACCAATGGCCTATTTTCAAGCTTAATTGTGAAAAAAGTGTCTTTTCCGACTTACTATTCAAAGCGGAATTCCCGTTCTAGTTCCGTAAGTTTCCACAACTTACTTTGGTCCCTCCCGAGGTATCTAAGCTGTTTCCCGGGCCTTCTCGTGACTGTTACACGATTTTGGCTCCCGATGGCCTATATTCAAGCTTAAGTGTGAAAAAAGTGCATTTTTGGACTTAGTTTTCAAACCAGGAGTCCCGTGCTAGTTCCGTAAGTTTAGACAACTTACATTGGACCCTCCTGAGGTGTTTGATGTGTTGCCCAGGCCTTCTCGTGACAGTTACCCGATTTTGGCCCCCAATTTTGGCCTGTTTTCATTTTTAAGTGTGAGAAAAGTCTCTTTTTGGACTTAGTTTTAAAACCAGGAATCCCGTGATAGTTCTGTAAGTTTCCACAACTTAAATTGGTCCCTTCTAAGGCGTTTGAGGGCTTCCCCCGGCCATCTCGTGAGTGTTACACGACATTGGCACCCGATGGCTAATTTTCAAGCTCAAGTGTAAAAAAAGTACAATTTTTGACGTAGTTTTCAAACCAGGAGTCCCGTGCTACTTCCGTAAGTTTCCACAACTTACATTGGTCCCTCCCGAGGTGTTTGAGGCGTTCCCCCGGCCTTCTCGTGACTGTTACACGATTTTGGTCCCCGATGGCCCATTTTCAAGCTTAAGTGTAAAAAATGCATTTTTTGAGTTAGTTTTCAAACCGTGAGTCCCGTGCCAATTCCGAAAGTTTGCACAACGTACATTGGCCACTCCTGCGGTTTTTGAGGCATTCCCGATCCTTCTCGTGACTGTTACACGATTTTGGCACCCGATGGACTATTTTTAAACTTAAGTGTGAAAAAAGTGATTTTTTCGACTTAGTTTTCAACCCGGAAGTCCCGTGCTAGTACCGTAAGTTTTCACAACTCACGTTGGCCCCACCCGAGGTGTTTGATATTTTCCTAGGGCCTTCTCGTGACTGTTACACGATTTTGGTGCCCGATGGCCTCCTTTTAAGCTTAAGTGTTAGAAAAGTGCATTTTTTGACTTAGTTTTAAGACCGCGCGTCCCATGCTTGTTTCGGAAGTTTCCACAACTTACATTGGTCCCTCCCACCGATAGCCTATATTCAAGCTTAATTGTGAAAAAAGTGCATTTATAGACTTAGTTTTCAAACCAGGAGTCCCGTGCTAGTTCCGTAAGTTTAGACAACTTACATTGGACCCTCCCGAGGTGTTTGATGTGTTGCCCAGGCCTTCTCGTGACAGTTACCCGATTTTGGGCCCAAATTTTGGCCTATTTTCATTCTTAAGTATGAGAAAAGTGTCTTTTTGGACTTATTTTTCAAACCAGGAATCCCGTGATAGTTCTATAAGTTTCCACAACTTAAATTGGTCCCTTCTCAGGTGTTTTAGGGGTTCCCCCGGCCATCCCGTGACTGTTACACGACATTGACACCCGATGGCTAATTTTCAAGCTTAAGTGTAAAAAAAAGTGCAATTTTTGACTTAGTTTTCGAACCAGGAGTCCCGTGCTACTTTCATAAGTTTCCACAACTTACATTGGTCCCTCCCGAGGTGTTTGAGGCGTTCCCCGAGCCTTCTTGTGACTGTTACACGATTTTGGTCCCCGATGGCCCATTTTCAAGCTTAAGTGTAAAAAATGCATTTTTTGAGTTAGTTTTCAAACCGTGAGTCCCGTGCCAATTTCGGAAGTTTGCACAACGTACATTGGCCACTCCTGCGGTGTTTGAGGCATTCCCAATCCTTCTCGTGACTGTTACACGATTTTGGCACCCGATGGACTATTTTTAAACTTAAGTGTGAAAAAAGTGTTTTTTTCGACTTAGTTTTCAACCCGGAAGTCCCGTGCTAGTATCGTAAGTTTTCACAACTCACGTTGGTCCCGCCCGAGGTGTTTGATGTTTTCCTAGGGCCTTCTCGTGACTGTTACACGATTATGGTGCCCGATGGCCTCTTTTTAAGCTTAAGTGTTAGAAAAGTGCATTTTTTTACTTAATTTTCAGACCGCGCGTCCCATGCTTGTTCCGGAAGTTTCTACAACTTACATTGGTCCCTCCCTACGTGTTTGAGGTGTTTCCCGGGCCTTCTCGTGACTGTTACACGATTTTGGCCACCGATGGCCTATATTCAAGCTTAATTGTGAAAAAAGTGCATTTATGGACTTAGTTTTCAAACCAGGAGTCCCGTGCTAGTTCCGTAAGTTTAGACAACTTACATTGGACCCTCCCGAGGTGTTTGATGTGTTGCCCAGGCCTTCTCGTGACAGTTACCCGATTTTTGGCCCAAATTTTGGCCTATTTTCATTCTTAAGTTTGAGAAAAGTGTCTTTTTGGACTTAGTTTTCAAACCAGGAATCCCGTGATAGTTCTGTAAGTTTCCACAACTTAAATTGGTCCCTTCTAAGGTGTTTTAGGGGTTCCCCCGGCCATCTCGTGATTGTTACACGACATTGGCACCCGATGGCTAATTTTCAAGCTTAAGTGTAAAAAAGTGCAATTTTTTACTTAGTTTTCGAACCAGGAGTCCCGTGCTACTTTCGTAAGTTTCCACAACTTACATCGGTCCCTCCCGAGGTGTTTGAGGCGTTCCCCGAGCCTTCTTGTGACTGTTACACGATTTTGGTCCCCGATGGCCCATTTTCAAGCTTAAGTGTAAAAAATACATTTTTTGAGTTAGTTTTCAAACCGTGAGTCCCGTGCCAATTTCGGAAGTTTGCACAACGTACATTGGCCACTCCTGCGGTGTTTGAGGCATTCCCGATCCTTCTCGTGACTGTTACACGATTTTGGCACCCGATGGACTATTTTTAAACTTAAGTGTGAAAAAAGTGTCTTTTTCGACTTAGTTTTCAAACCGGAAGTCCCGTGCTAGTACCGTAAGTTTTCACAACTCACGTTGGTCCCGCCCGAGGTGTTTGAGGTTTTCCTAGGGCCTTCTCGTGACTGTTACACGATTTTGGTGCCCGATGGCCTCTTTTTAAGCTTAAGTGTTAGAAAAGTGCATTTTTTGACTTAGTTTTCAAACCGCGAGTCCCGTCCTTGTTCCGGAAGTTTCCACAACTTACATTGGTCCCTCCCAATGTGTTTGAGGTATTCCACGGTCCTTCTCGTGACTGTTACACAATTTTGGCCACCGATGGCCTATTTTCAAGCTTAATTGTGAAAAAAGTGTCTTTTTCGACTTACTATTCAAAGCGGAAGTCCCGTTCTAGTTCCGTAAGTTTCCACAACTTACATTGGTCGCTCCCGAGGTGTCTGAGCTGTTTCCCGGGCCTTCTCGTGACTGTTACACGATTTTGGCCCCCGATGGCCTATATTCAAGCTTAAGTGTGAAAAAAAGTGCAGTTTTCGACTTAGTTTTCAAACCAGGAGTCCCGTACTAGTTCCGTAAGTTTAGACAACTTACATTGGACCCTCCTGAGGTGTTAGACGTGTTGCCCAGGCCTTCTCGTGACAGTTACCCGATTTTGGCCCCCAATTTTGGCCTATTTTCATTCCTAAGTGTGAGAAAAGTGTCTTTTTGGACTTAGTGTTCAAACCAGGAATCCCGTGATAGTTCTGTAAGTTTCCACAACTTAAATTGGTCCCTTCTAAGGCGTTTGAGGGCTTCCCCCGGCCATCTCGTGAGTGTTACACGACATTGGCACCCGATGGCTAAGACAGATTGTCCCTTTAAGTAATTTAGGAAATAAGATGGAAGGTGTCCCTTAAAAGGTCTACTAAATAAATGAATAAACAAAAGAACCAACCCTTCAATACAGAATTTCAAGCACTCCTTATGTTACTTCCATCAAAGATAACCTTGATTATATAAAATATTATGATCCCACTGAAGCGACAGTGTCACATGCCTGCTGAGTACTAAAATATTATATTTTTCCCAAGTCACTGGAATCCTAGTTTAGCAGTCATCTCCAGAAGCACAGAGAATTGTCTTTTTATAGCACCATGTTGTAGAAAAACCATAAGAAAAATAAATATTTGGACACTTCAAACCATTTGGCATTTTGGACTATTGCAACTTCCCATAGTTGTAACAGAGAAATATACCACCTTGGCATTATTATAAATGGTCAAAAATAAACAAAATAAATAGTTTGCAAATGATCCTTTTCACTTTAGAACCATTAATTATAGCATTCGATTTCTAGTTGTCAATTGTCTTTATTATTCCACATTTGGTCCTCACATTCCCTACATTGGTGTGTCTACCTTCTTTGATGTTCAGATTTACATTGGTATAAGGATTTTGGAACGAGGCCTAAATCTTTGAAGCTTTTAATCCATCGGTTTTTCATTCATCATAATTGATCAAAATGAATTGTGTCTACATGGGTAACACTTAGGGCTCAATAAATCATTTAGAATCTGGTAGATATGGACAAAGACAAAAAGCTTTGGTATTTCACTCTCATGTTTTCTAGGAATGAAGGTTGCAAAACATGTAGATATAACCAGGCAACAACGAATTAATACTATCACTTACTTCATGATCTGGCAAGGCCATAGAAAGGACACGAATGGCTTCATCGTCCCACTTCTGGTCCCCAAATTGCGGTGTGATAATACCTCCATTTGCAATGTAGAAGTTCACATGAGAAGCAGCAATTCTTGATCCCGGAAGTCGTGGTTTAGCCTCACCATTCTGTTCTCAAAACATCAGCAATATGAGGACCTAATGTATTTGATTTACGTCTCACATGATTAAGAGAACACATAAAATAAAGCAGGAAATAAACATCAAGACGACAGGAGATAATCGCATACGCGCATTCTCAGAGAGGTTAACTAAATTTACAAAATTACAATGTCTCCTTTTTTGTCAGGAGTCAACATAACGGCTTACGTGAAAGAGTATATATATATATTGTAAAGGAGACAAAAACTCATGCAGACACCTTAATTCTTGATATTTACTTGCATGAGTATGTGTGCACATACATATACATACAGACACACAAAGTACCATGGCCTTCATGAGAATTTCTTCGAACACATGATTGGCAAAATAATATGATGTTTATTGTTTTTTCATATTACAAGATGGAGATGAGAAAGATGAAAGAGAGTAGAAGAATAAGATAAGATAGGAGACGAGAAGAACAATGAGATAAAATAGAAGAAGGATATTTTTTTTTTTTTTTTTTTTTTTTTGATAAGCAACAGACAAGAAAATTTTATTAAGGCACAAGGCCAAGAGGATGAGGCATCCTCAAAACAGAAAAGAGGAAAAATACATCCAAAACAAAACAACCAAAAACCAAAAAAACAAAGAGCCATCAACTACAAATTATTCAAACGCAAACCGACACCCAATCTGTAGCGATCACAAACAAAGGAATCCCACGGAACACAGGACTCGCCGAAGCCCAAAAAGATGCCAAGTATCTCACTCTATCCCATAAATAGTCTACGTCCCTATATCCTCCTTCAAAAATACGCCCATTCCTCTCCAACCAAATGACCCAGAAAATTGCGAAAACTACACTATTCCAAAGAACTTTAGCCCTCTTTGACCGTCCAAAAACTTGAAAATCAAATAATAATATTTGAGCACCACCTTCAGGGGCCACCCACTGTACATTGCCCAACCCAAACGCCCTATTCCATAACAACCGTGCCACCGAACAATGCAAGAACAGATGATCCAAGAACAATGCAAGAAAGTCAAGGACAATGAATAAGACAGAATATAAATATATGAAAAGTGGAGATATAAGAGAACAGGGGAAAATGAAGAGTGAAGAAGAGAGAGGGAGGTAAAGACGAGAGAAACATAGAGGAGAAGAGAACCACCACCTGAGAAGAGAGATTAAGGATGAAAAAGCAACAGCAACATAGAGAGGGAGATAGATCCATCAATCAAATCTAATTTTATTCATACAAGTGGTGCCAAATACGTTTTACAACAATAGAGCCTATTTATAGGTTGTGTAGTCTGTAGACAATCATGAAAATGTGTGGAAACTTTTACAAACCAATCCTAATTCCTACCCAACATAGATACCTAAAAAGACTCAAGTCTTATCACTAAAGCCATTAAAAGTCCTAAAAGAAAGAAAATATAAAAATATTAAATCAAAGACAAAGTACTTAACACTAGTAATCAATTTATCATCTTCTCGTGGGTCTCGCATCGACTAGATTACGTTATTCCCCTCTTGTTGGAGGAAAATTTACCTCAAGTTCTGCAGATTGACATTCCTAAAACTAGTAAATTTTGATCTCCATCAGTAGTATTGCTTAGTAAACATGAGCATAACATCTCAAAAAATATAAATTTACTTTTCAGTTAGTGGATAAAGAGTAGCCAGAACGGATACAGAGTTGTGACAGTAAAATTCTAAGAATCATGTTTACCTGAATTAGTCCTGCTGCCTCTTCATCTGTCATGTAAAGTGGCCTAGGTACATGGAGTTTAATAATTTCTAGTTTTCTACCTTTAGCGTCGGTAACATGAGAGAGAACAGAAAAGGCTTCCACAGATCGCTCATACTGAGGATCTGATTCATTATTAGTCCAGGACAACAAAGCCGCAGCAGGCTTCACAAAACAGCACAAGTTGTCGATATGACCATTAGTATCATCATCACCTGCAAAACACCATGTTAAAGGCCTTGGTTCAATAAAAATATATTGTTTAAACTTTGGTCTTTTTTATTTTTTCCTCTTAAGTAATCAATAAGAAAAGCTTCAACGATGAGGCAGCAAAAAGCACAAACATGTTGGAGAAAGTAACTCTAGCAACTTCTATGTACAAACTTTTATTAAAAACAATGCCAAATTAGTACACATTAATGTCAAAATCAAGATTATTGATCCCATATCCTTGTAGGAAAATAGATAAGATGATGAGGATTCAGAAGGCACAGGATGAAGATAAATATGTAGTCGCAATAGATAGGGAAACTTCATTTCCTTGCATAAAGTTTTTACTCTCAAAGCATGCTATCCTGCATAGACCAAGGGTCAAATAATGGGTACCAGAATTACATCTTTCTGTTTCATCTATTTCTGAACTGCAACTGGGAAACATATATTAGCAGGATTCATAAAGTATCGGTATGATGGTCCATCCTAAATATGTAGTCACAACCATCTTACCAACTCTATTCCTTCGCCTCTCACTGTTGTCCTCAACCCCTAAATAATTTAAAACTTTCAAAACCAAAATCACAAAGGAGTTAAGTCATTCTCCTACTAAAGCAGTGCTAGATTTTGTTGTATTTGTTCTAAGGATTTTTAGAATGGAAGAGTTTTCTAGCAAGCCCAAAATCTCTCAAGACTACAGTGTCCATATAGCAATTCCTCTCGTTCCTTACTGCATTTCCTTTGCAAATTATATAAATAACCATCATTTTTTTTGTCAATATTTTTCCTTCTCAACACAAAGCAGAAATCTTATATACAATAAATGTACAAAATACAGAAAAAAAAAAAATATATATATTAAAACATATTTACAGGCAAAATTATGTACATTATCCCGTTGGAAATTTGAAGACATATTTAAAGGCAAAATTATGTACATTATACCTTTGGAAATTTGAAGACAGCTAATAGATAAACAAAAGTCAAGTTAACGCCAGAAGAATGCTTAAGGTATTGACATATTGATTATACATACCTCAAAAATATTAACTTGCTAAATGGCAAGATATGAACAACAGGTATCATATATAGCAAGATACAAGGGAAACGAAAATATCAGGTTTGTCTATATTTAACTTCAGAATTTTGTATCCCTTCTAAGTTCTAGGTATCAGCATCAGAACACACAACTTTTCATACCATATAACATAAGCAGCAACCTGGGCTTGAAATTTCCAATAAAATAAAGCCCTATGATTTATATCTTTCTCGATATGCAAAAAGTCAAGCACTTGGCATGAGCCCATTGCTCGAAAGGACTAGGTTGCAATTCAAGTTACTAATCATGACAACACCTACCCAAAGAATGCAAAAATTACAGCAGATACCAAAAATTGCAAAGTTAAACTCTTATTTGAAGTTCAAATCCTAGAACTACGGTTTCAGCAGAAACTCTCTATACAACATTAATTTCATGTTCGTATGCATAATTGCACACCAACGCATCATTTTTAAGCATGAGAATGCCTCATCATCATCCTGATGAGAAAAATAGCCACATAGACCAAAAAATATGGATGAAATATACAGGAAGGGCATCTCAAATTTCAGTGCAAAATATTTATACATGTGTGCTTAATATTTAAGGTGAATGGGTACCAAATAATCCATGAGGCAATCAAATAATCTTCTTGACTCTAAGATATGCTTTAAGTTCATCCTCAACTTGCTCTTTAGTCAAATGAGGGTTTCTGTTTTTATTCAAGAGGCACTCCTCGGTAGTAAGACAAGTCCTTGAAAGAAGGAAACAATTTATGAACAAATCTGAAATATGCAATATTCGAAACCATAAGAGTACGTACAGCTAGAAATCTAGTTTTGAAATGTGTTTTGTGTAAACAAACTATACAGTGATGCATTAGTTGATGAGACAAATAGAATATGACCTAAAGAATCATTACAGAAAGAAGAACAATAAGCAGAGGATTGATGAAGGTTCATTATTGGAAGAGAAGAAGGAAAGGAACTCCTATGGCCCCTTTAATAATAAAAATAGTGAGCTATCATCAAGCATCACCCTAATAGATTTTATATTCCTTGTGTTATTAGATTATAATATATTACTATTCTAGAGATTTCGGTTTTGAGATTGGGAACATGTGCTTTGAAATATGTCACACTTCATTCCAAAACATAAAATTTAATGATCTAAAGTGATCCATAAAATGTATTTATTCCTAAACTTTTTTCTTTAAAAAAAAATAAAATGTATTTTTTCACATAAATATAATGAGAAAAATTGTAATCGAAATTGGTTTCCAAAAAAGTTTAAGCCTGATCTATGAATCACCAAATAATCCCTTTTTTTTAGTTCAATGTTGCCCTATAATCCCAACATCTAGACTGTACTAACACGAAGTGTCAGTGCAACTTACATTGAGGGAATTCCAAGGGTATCAAGAACTATCCATAGTGTTTTTTCCAAATCAGATTCACCTATGGCGGTAGTGACAGAGATATCATTTCTTCGTAGACAATGAAAGTGATTTTAATAAGCAGCTGGAATAAGGCACTACATTACTCAGCTAATGTAACCCCTTCCTGCTCCGTCCCTCCCTGCCCAACGTCAATTGTTTGTCCAATAATGCTACTACAAAAGATTCTTACTTTTCAGTCATAAGAAATGAATTTTAAGACCAAGGCCTATTAAAACAAAGGAGCAGCTATATTACACAATTCTGGTGCAATTCTAAGCAACCAAAAGGCAGGTAATTATCTTCTTCTATTTCTCTGTATACGTATCATTTTGTTTAAAGTGGCTTATGAACACTTAACAAATTACAGCTAAGGTGGTAAGAAATGGAATTTGTTAAAAACTATTTTATGCACTTGTAACATCTTGAATATCTTGAATAAAGAACGGGGGATCAACTTTGTACCAACCTCCAGTATAAAAAATTTAAGCAATCTCTTCGCCAGCTATACATGTGCATAATATATGTACGAATGAATGAATTGGCGAGAGAAACAACCAAATGTTCTTCAAATATAAATGTATCAATTAAAAGAGGCCAAACATGGCCATGTATAATTTCCTTGTAATGTAAAACACGATACCTTCTCCATCTACGTGAATGGCTCCACCTTCAAGAATCATAGAGTGAG
This sequence comes from Camellia granthamiana, assembly GCA_036172215.1. Classification (NCBI taxonomy): domain Eukaryota; kingdom Viridiplantae; phylum Streptophyta; class Magnoliopsida; order Ericales; family Theaceae; genus Camellia; species Camellia granthamiana. The sequence goes on along the minus strand of CM069916.1, from coordinate 106,576,030 downwards.
GAAACCTAGGAACTCTCTCGACTTCCAGAATCTAACAGTTAAAGAAAAAAGTTTGAGAGAATATAAAAAGGAGTGTACTCTCCACACACAAGTGCACACGCGCCCACACACACACAAAAAACATGTAAAAAATTGAAACAAACAACTTTCTAACCTTCCTTGCCACATGAATATCAAGACTCCAGTCTTTGTAACAACCTTCATTGATGCCTAGAAATTTCAAACCAATCAAAGTGCAATTACTTTTATTTAGACAGATCAATAGAACAGAATTTTACTTTTCTCAAAGCAAAAAACTATACAGCAATAATAGATGGAAACTGATGCTATTTGTTAGTAACTGAACCAAAGTATAGGCGATGATATCAAGTATCAAGCAACACTTAATCAGGACAATGATTAGCAGTATTTTGTGGTTCCAGCGCAAGGGTAACCCAACTACTGGACAAGAAAAAGCTTTGGAATCTTACAATTGATTATTGTTCAAAAGCATCATTATTTACAAATATGCATCAGTTATCAATATTCCAGCAAGGAAGCAATGGTTGAATCATGTTTGCATACACTCGATACATTGCTGAATAAATGGATTGCTAAAAAAGAGTAGTTACAAGTTATACGATTCATTAGTTCTCGCCAAAGACCCAACTGTCGGGCACTTTCAGAAAGTTCTAAGGGAATATTAAATAATTTAACATAGTAGAAATTATAAATACATATTCTACAACCTAACCTCCATAGCTATTAAAGTTCCAATCAATTCCGGCAAGCATCCGCTCCAGGTTCCCCAAACTTGATTTGCTGTCTCTTACGACAAACTACCCAAACAGATGTCATCATTTTAGAGGTTAAAATAAACTTTTCAGTCCATAAGATACTCGCAGATACTCACAGTTGCTCCCAATTTGCTAAGCAGTCACACAAGGAGGGTTCTTTCCATTCTAGTTGCTCCCAATATGTATTATTATTTTTTCTATGATTTTGCTAAGCAGACACAAATGAGGAATAAAATGATTGATATTTGCTCCCAATAGGTATTATTTCTTCAATTGTGATTTTGAGGTTGGAGCTAGTCCTAGGCATTTGTACATCAACTTCTCAGCACACCAAAATCCCATCCAATCAATTTCCATTTGATTCAAATTCTTGTTAGCCCTCCAACACATAGGAGAATATAATAATACATATCTAGATCAATCCTTGAACTATCAATTGAATCTATTAAGTCCTTAAATTATTTAATTCAAATATATTTAGTCCTTGAAAATATTACAAAAATTAAATTATGGAAGATGAGAAAACCATCACTAGTACATTTGGAATAGTTAATATGTCATATAATTAAGGAAAATGAGAAATTTGGAGAAAGGCACCTATATAAATTTCAATATCATGAAATTTAAACAACAAAAAAATAATAATAATAAATAAATAAAATTAAAAAAAATTGGAAAAACAAAACAAAATAAGGAAAAGCTAATTAGAAACTACAACAATAATTTTGATTGCAAAGAAATTTGAGGGAGAAACATAGTCTCAATGGAGTGTACAAGAAAGAGATGTCTGTTTCTTCTGTTCTCAAGTATTGAGATTGAAAAATTATTCTCTATAGGCTTCTTGGCAAACCAAAAAAATAAAAATAAATAAAGAAAAACCAAATAATAAATAATATATTAATAAAAAGAAAACAAAAACTGAGACAATTTATCAAAAAATAAAGATAAAAACTACAAAAATCAAGTAGTATATAATTGGAAAACCGTCACCACTAAGATGATACAGTGGAAGGAGTGCTCTTCTTCTCACATCTGTTCCTCCAATCCAAGGTATTATTTAATGATCTTCCTCCCACTTTTCTTTTTCTATATTCTAACCATTGTAAAGTGTACTAGCGGTTTCTTTTGAGAATTAGACAATGCATATCTATACTATACACCCAATTTTCAATTCAATATATAATTTCACACACAATTCTGGTTCTAGTAAATATTAAACAAAGAACAGTAAGAAACTAATAAGAAGTGGGAAAATCGAAGGGTACAAATCAAATAACTGAAGATATTGAATAGAAAATTTACCGGGGCTTTGTCGAACTTGTTCTTACCCTCTAGGGTTTCCCAAAGTGAGGTTGTAAAATCAAACGAATCGCTGAGAAGAGTGAAGGGTTTTGGATAGTAAAAAATGGGAAATCGAAACTCACATTTGCTGTGAACAACACAAAACCAAACAGTTGTAATAATTTAAGAGAGAGTGAAAGATGGGGAAAATTGAAACTCACATTCTGCGAAGAATATCAATCAATGGTGGTAGGTATGAGAACTCGAAGAAGAGCACAAATCGGCTTGTCTCCATCTCCAATCCAACGTGGTTGCGATTAGGGATGTGGAAGAATGAATGAATGGATTCAGAGATATCGAATTACACGGCGAAGATCTCGAAGACGGTGCTCTGGTGGAAGGAATAGCCTGAGGCCATGTTTGATGGGAGGTTTGGGGAGGGGCAATGCAGTGCGACTGAGGCGAGCCTCGCTCCACCGGGTGGGGTGGATGCCGCCACAACAGGAAGAAGCGATTTCCTCTCAACCAAACTGGCCCGGTGGCTTAAGGAGGAGGTGGAGGGGCTCTCACAGTACTGCTCATCATCATCGTCATTTTCTCCGGTGATTTTTTTCCGGTGGTAGCGGCGTCGTTTTGCCAACTGCGAAAGCTCTTTCTTCGCGGTGGCCTTGTCTTTGGATCCCGAACCCACTTCCGCAAATTTCCTATCCCACTGTCCATTATAGAGAGAGAGAGAGAAACCCTAACCAAAACTTTTCAGAGAGAGGAGGAACGAAAGATGTAAGAGGAACATTTGTCTCCATTTGGGCGGGGGCGGTGGTGAATATAGCCGTTGTTGGGTTGGGAGGATACAAGACGATAACAATTAGGGCGTTAGGGTTAGGATCCTCTAGAGTGATCCCATCGTGTGAATGAGATGGATCCGACATGTGTCCCATTAATGGAATGAAAGGTTGAGATTAATTCTCACCAAAACGATATCGTTTTTATGGAGAAAATTATTTTAAAAAAAACAATGAAGAAAAAAAAAACATGAACAAAATGAGAAATAAGCTTCAAACTGTATCATCATGATTTTGATCTGTGAAATCTAAATAAATAAAAAAGAAGATTAAATCGATTCGATAATAAGATTGTTTCAGATCTGTATCATCATCATCATCATCAAAAGATTGAAGAAAAAATGTGAACAGAATGAAAAAGAGGCTTCAAATTGTATCATTATCATAGATTTTGATTTGTGAAATCTAAATAAATAAAAAATAAGATTAAATCGATTTAATAATCAAATTAATTCAGATTTGTATCATCATCATCATCAAAAGATTGAAGAAAACCCGTGAAAAAAAAATGAGAAAGAGGTTTCAAAAGATTAAATCGATTCGTTGATAATAAGATTGATTCAGATTTGTATCATCGTCATCATCATCATCATCATCATCAAAAGATTGATCTAGATATGTATTTCTATATGCATATATATATTTACAAACCCTGCGAAGAAGATTAAATCGATTCGATAATAAAATTGATTCAGATCTTTATCATCATCCTCATCACCAAAAGATTGATTCAAATATGTATTTCTATATGCATATATGTAAATTTACAAACCCCATAGTGCGAGCACCAAAGATTGATTCAGATCTGTATCATCATTATCATCATCATCATCATCATCATCATCATCATCAAAATCAAAATCAAAGTGAGCAACAAAATCAACAGATCCGATCAACGGACATGGAGATCGGCGGAGGAAATCGGTGACAGAAGGTCTTCCATGGCTAACTTGAACAAGGGATGTTCATCATCATCATCAAGGGCTGATTTGTGAAACACTAGTGTATAGATGAAGAACAAAAACCACTCACTATCCACTTGAATCAAAAGATTTTTAAAATGAAGTAGAGTCTCAACTCAAAATCAAAGCTCTGTCATTTCTCTTGCTCCGGTCCCTTCTCTCTCTCTCTCTCAAACTCTCCCACGAACTAGTGAAAGCGAACCCAAAAAGCTGATTTTTGTTTGTTGTTGTTGTTGTTTTTTTTTTTTTTGAAATTACTAACCAAAACGATGTCGTTTTGGTTAGTTTTATTTTGAACCGCTAGATCACTCACTTCAGAGAATCCCACTCTAGAGGATCCTGATAGACAATTAGGCGTCTTCCACATGTTTGTACTTGCTGGCAACAATGCTAACTACAATCCAATAAAATAAAGGAGAATTACTTAATCGTGGACTTTGAGAAAAGTTATTAACAGTCACTGATTTTTTTTAAACAACAGTAAAGAGTACAAAAATTATACAAGAAAATGATATTTTTTGTTTTGATTTCGGTTGCATGTGGTTTACTTTTGGAATTGTGATTCTAATAAATAAGAATAATATTATACGTATTAATTAAATTGATGATGTGACATAATTTAAGATATTTTTAGTATTTGTAATATTATTAATGAGTAGGGGGGTCAATAATAATATCATAATTAGTATTGGTATACTAGTTAGTACGCTAATTGGTAGATGTAACACTACCGAATAAAAAAAAATTCAAAATTCTTTTCCAAATGTGTAACTAAACATACAAATCAAAATTTAATTCAAAATTCTTTTCAAAACTCACAACTAAACTATTTTCAAAAGTTTATTTAAAGAAAAATTTTAAAAAATATATATTTTTTTATTTTTTAAAATCATGATTTGAGTGTAGAGTTGTATTTTCAGTTATGAATTTTGAGTTGAGTTTTGAAAAGAGAAAAATTTGTTTGGTTATGAATTTTGAAAAGAGTTTTGAGTTATATGTTTTTAATGTGCACTGTATTTCATACAATTGTGCACTGTATTTTTTTAAATATTTTAAAAACTTTAAAAATTAATTTTTAAAATATATAATTTTTATTTTTTTATTTCAAAAATTTTATTTTACTTAAAAAATATTTTTTTAATATTTTAATATTTTTAAACTTTTTTTAAATATTTAATTTTTTTAATTAAAAAAAAAAATTGGATCGCCATATATATCTAAACGAGCTGTGATAGAGGCCTCGAAACTTTGAGGCGCGAATTTGGCTCGAATGAACCAGAGGGGAGGGGAAGAAGGGAGAGAGGGGGAGGGGAGGGGAAGAAGAGCGAGCCGCCGGTGGGCCGGACTGGAGGGGGCCATAATCACCGGGGGAGGAGGAGGAGGAGGCGGAGGCGACGGCGGTGCAGCTGCTGCGACGAACTGGATCGGGCGACGATCGGACGGCTGGCGAGCTCGACGAGCTGCGACGGCGAATCCGGACCCCTCCCCTCCCCTTCCTCTCTCTCTTCTTCCCCTCCCCTCCCCTCCCCTCTGGTTCGCTCTGGTTCTGCGAAGAAGGCAATTCGAGGCAATTCGCGCCTCAAAGTTTCGAGGCCTCAATCTTTTTCCTATCTAAACCATAACAAATTATTTGGCCAATACTTAAAAAAATAACAACAAATATTTTTCAAAAAAAATAAAAAAATAAAAACAATATTTTGATTAAAAAGTTTTTTAATTGAATTTTGAATTATGTGTTTGGTTATGAGTTTTAAAAATAGTTTTTGAATTATGTGTTTGCTTCTGATTTGAGTGTAAAGTTATGTTCTGAATTTAAAATATTTACAAAAATGAAATAAAATATTTAAAATAAAAAATAAAATTTTCTTAAACGTTTTTAAATATTTAAAAGAAATAAATCTGAAAAATTTCAAAATACAACTCAAAATTCAAAAACTTAAAACGCAAAATACAACTTAAAACTCCTTTCAAAACTCAAAATTCTTTTCAAAATTTAAAATTCAAAAACTCAAAAATATTTTCAAAACTCATAACTAAACAAATTTTTATTTTTTCAAAACTCAACTCATAACTCCACACTTAAAATCACAATTTCACATTTAAATCATAATTATAAAATTAAACTAAATGGATTTTACCCTAAACTCTTACACTCACCAATACACCTTGCACATACTCACACCCTCTCTCTCTCTCTCTCTCTCTCTCTCTCTCTCTCTTCCTTTCTCTCTCTCTCTCTCTCTCCTACAGAAATGAAATTAAAATTTTATTACTACAGGGGTTAAAAGATAAAAAATATTTTTTTACCGTATAGACAAATACACATATATGTATAGTATGATTTATAAATTATATATATACACATAAAAAAAATTTAAATATCATATAAACAATCTCTAATAGAATGAATAAATTTTTTTCTAGAAAAATAACAGAGAATAAAAGATGAGAAAATAATGGGGTATATATCTTTTATACTAAGATACTATTTTATTTATAAAATAACATATATATATATTTTGCCGATCAAAAAAATATATATATATATTTAGAAGTACTATGGCAAATAAAATTTTCACAGTGACAGAGAGGTCATGACCCCTCATAATCTTCTCCTAGTTCTATCCATCACACACTCACCTCATTCTTTTAATAAAAAAACAAAAATAAAATAAAATTTATCTTTATATTTTTAAATTTATTTTATTTTATTAAAATATATTTAATATTTAATATACAAATTCTATTTTTATAGAATTGATATTGTTCTAAAAATATATTTGAAATTTTAAAATGCAACTAATATTTCACATATTTAATAAAAATTTAAATTAATAATCTAAAATATATAAAAATTTATAGAATTAAAATAATTTGTATGATTTAAGTTAATATAAATAATAAAATTACTTTTCTAATTAATATATATATAGATATATTGGCAGGAGAAAACGTTTAGAATAATACTAATGTAAATAAAAACATATTAATTCAAACCATGCAAATAATAACTCAAACCAGAATAATAATATAATAATAATAAAAAAAATAATGGTCATGTTTGATCCCACACACAAAGTAAGACTTGCACCCACACAAACTAAACTTACACTTCATACATACTAGACTTGTATCCTTACACATATTAGACTTGCACCCCACACCCTACACAGATTAAACTTGTGTCCCACATATATTAGACTTGCATCCCTACATAAATTCAACTTGCACCCCTCACAAATTAAACTTGCACTCTACACTGACTAAACTTTCACCTCCACACAGATTCAACATACACACCAACACAGACTAGACTTGCACTACTACACAGATTTGACTTGCACACCAGACAGAATAGATGTACACCCTACACATACTAAACATGCACCCCTACACAGACTAAACATGCGTCCCACACAGATTAGATTTGCACCCTTACACAAATTCAACTTACACCCTTCATAGATTTAATTGCACCCCACACAGACAAACTTGCACTCCCACACAGATTTGACTTGCACGTTAACACAGACTAGACTTGCACAACTACAAAGATTTGACTTGCACACCACATAGACTAAACTTGCACCCTCACACAGATTCGAGTTGCATGCTAACACAGACTAGACTTGCACCACTACATAGATTTGACTTGTACACCACACATACTAAACGTGCACCTACACATAATGAACATGTACCCCCACACATAATAGACTTGCACCCTACAAAGTACTTTAAAAATATATATATATCTTAGTTATTTATAAATGAAAAAGATATTACAAAAGTATTTCTAACATTTTATATTATTTTTTTAAATTTAATTTTTAAATAAAAATATTATTTTATTTGTTAAGAAAAAATGCAGAGACTAGTAAAAATATTAAATCAAATTATACAATTAATATAAAATAATATTCAATCATACAAATATTATTTTCTTTAAAAACAAAAATAGAATCATATGAAAATGAAAATGAAAATGAAAATGAAAATGAAAATGATATTTTTTTATCAAGCTATTCTTAATTTAAAAAAAAAAATAAAAGACAAAATTTAAAAATTCAACCAAATAGTTTATGTTTCAAACTTAAAAATAGTTACAAAAATTAGTTTTAAAAAATTAATCGCACAATATATTTCAATTTTATAAATAGTTATAAAAATAGTAAAAATTAGTCACAGGAAAAAAGAAAAAAGAATTCACATAATATTGTAGACACCCCATTTTGACCGGGCCTAAGACTTGGTCACTTTTGATTATCTGATGATGACAATCAAAATGTGTTTCTCACAAAATTATCATTAAGAGAGCTTGGAATTTGAGCTTTATTCCTAACCCTAAGCTTATATCAGCCAAGTGTTTAAGCCCCGTCCCCCGGAGTGAAGTGGGACCAAACCAGAGTGAAACAAGACCGAACTGGAGCAAAAACGGACAAAATCCATCCTAGTCGGTCGACCGGTAGCACCATCGCGGGCACAAAGAGTGTGACCTCGGGCGCAACTTGCCTTACCACGATCGCGACCTATTCACATTGGGCGAGATTTTTTTACTGTGTAGGGCACTTCGTGATGTTATTTCTTATCTATTTTTGCACCAAATGCATGCCTATTCATCCTCCATTGACTAGTGCTTAAGCCAATGAGGATAATGCTCCATTTTAGTGCCTCATTAGCTCCATTATCTTCCCTAAATGATCCACTTTGTATTCCACCATTGCTCCACTAGCATTGCCTATATAATGAGAGCTCTAGTCTTGAGTTTGAGGAGATGAATTAGAAGAGAAGTGTAGAGAGAATACTAAATTTGAGAGGAAAAAAAAAGAAGCCTTGAAAGCAAGAGAATTGTCTTTCCAAATTAGTGAAGTTTTAAAGCCTCTATACATCTCATATTTCTTTGCAAACACCACTTAAGAACCAAGTCCTAAAGCTTTGATCAAAGTGAGAGTAGTCTTGCTAAGTTAAAGAAGATTAAACAGTGATCATACACTTGTCCAAAACATTATTCGAAGCTCAAATTCGAAGCTCTTGAATTAAGGATTGAGATCAAAATTCACAACATTAAGGGTGATCAAGATGAAGTTTGGAAATCGAGAAGTTCAATCTTTCTTTGGAAGGTGAATTTCAAGTCTTTCATTTTCTTATATTTTCTATTTCATAATTATTTTCTTACTTTTTATTTCGTAGTGTTTTGTTGTAATATAATTGGAAGTGGTTAGTTTAGTTCATATTTATTTTCTTACTTCATATTTTAAAGTGTTTTGTTGTAATCCAAATGGTTAGTTTAGCTCATATTTATTTTCTTGTTTTTTATTTCATAGTGTTTTGTTGTAATCCAAGTGGTTAGTTTTCATATTTATTTTCTTGCTCTTGTTTCATATTGTTTTGTTGTAATCTAACTGGAAGCAGTTAGTTTTCAATTCTTTCATTTTCTTGCACTTTCAATCTTATAGTCATTTTCTTGTTTTAAGATGTATATTAGTTTTGTTGTAAGCTAATCGGAAGTGGTTAGTTCAGCCGCCTACATATTTCTTGTTTGTTCTTTTCTCGGTGTTGCAACAAGACAGGTTTTGCTAGGATTAGGCCGGATGGTTAGCTTCTTTTTGGTAAAACGGCATAATCTTCCGATGTTGACCAATTTTCGGTGGTTTCCAAGGCGCATGAAGCTTCTATTTTGTTTTTTTATTTGAGTGTTTTGTGAGGTTTTTGTTTTGTTCTAATATTTTCCTCCTCCTTCTCTAATTTGGTTTGTAATTATTCTTTCAAGTATTGTAATAATTCCCCACTTCGCTTCTTTCTATCTTATTCTTTACTTGCTTTCCTTAGCATAAGCATCATATTTTGTTTTTAATCATATTCATGATTTGCATCCATCTTTTATACACATTGATTCGGCTAAGTTTGCATTTTTGGTTTTAATCAATTCCTATGTGATTATGTGCGCTACCTCATATTCTTGAGATGATTCACACACCATATCTTAGAAGTCAAATCTTTAGTTGCATTTCATGAGTGAATTGCATTAGAATTGTGTATATAAGATCATGCATAGTTTTCTAACGTTGTTTTGTAGCTATTTGCGGGACGTCGGTAAATATGTAAGTTTTTCATCCTTTAGCATCTCGTTTGTATGTGTTTTGTTTACTATGTTTAAGCATCTTACCATATGGCTACTTTCTTACTTGATATAATTGTATGAATGCCGGTGGATGAGATTATGTCGCTTAATTTGGAATGATGTTGATTTTCATGATTGTAAACTCAATTTCTTTTAGTTGTACATCTTCAAAACTCTTTCAAAACATATGAAATCACATTGTTCCAAAATGAATGGCATAGTCTATACTTGTATGCTTCACATAATAACTTTTAGGATTTATTTAATAATCAGAATATGAACATATAATAAAACTCATATCATGGTTTAGTAGAGGTCGATCTTTAATCAGGTGAGCGGGGGTGCTTAATTAATAACCTTCCCCTCTCATACCTAAGGTTCTGAGCGAAGCATCTTTGGTTACGAGGAACAATGGCCTTGGCACAAGTCACTGTTTTCTAATTTTCCTTAAATGACTCTAAGATCTGGTGATGTAGTCTATTTCTGGCAATGGTTTTGCAATAAAATGGATTTTCTATAAAAGTTGCCAAATCTGGACTCTCATCTATGTTTCACATTGCACTCGTGAAACTAGATCGAATAAATCGAGGGCCCGAACTGTTTAACGCGCACAGGTATCCCCGGGCATGTGACAGTTTTTGGCGACTTCGTTGGGGATATTAAGAAATCTTGACTCGATCTCCATGATATGAATTTTATTTGCAATTATATATTCATTGCATTGTATGCATTGGTGCACGTAAAGTTCCTGTGTTGCCCAGATTTTGATGGGAGTGTAGGCAAACTTTTCGTGACACTATACCTATCTCTATGTTACTTTAGAGGCCTTGTGTTATAACTTTTTGAGATCTATCAAAAAGGTAACTCTACTATTTAAGGTTCTCAAACTTCGAAGACAGGCTATATTGACTCTTCTGATTTCCTGAGATCTTCATTGGTTATTACCCAAAGGACACTTTCGTAACGTCACCTTGACATTAACCCCTAGAGTAGAGCCAACCTTGTGCATATAGTGAGCTATAGTACCTTCCAAAATTAGGACAGGATGTTCTCCCATTTCTAGGATTTATGATACCGCCTGTTTGAATAGTGAAGCCTTAGATCAATTCAAAGCTAGGAGAGGGTAACCCTAGCCCCCATAGTGGTGTTTGTTCTCTTTTCTACTATGTGTTATGTGCAATGTATGGGGATTCTCAGATTCAGATAAATGGTTCAAGCATTTCAATTTGTGGGGTTTGAGTTTAATTTTTCAGTGTGATTTAGTAGTAATCAATTGAGCTGGCATGTTGCTGAAATTTGATTGGGGGGTTCCATTTTATTTTTGCAAGGTAGTTGGGCACCATAGCTCTAGAATAGTCAAATATCCCCCAAGTTCTATGGACTCGTGTTGGTAGACTTTGTAAGACTACATATTTGGTTCGAAGACAGCCAGTGTTAGTTTCTTTGCCATTGATCACACGAAGCAGAAGAACAAAAGTCGCATCAATTGTTTAGAGTACCCTTTCTTCACCAGCTAGATCATCCCCCACTTAGTTTATCGGCATCATTGATAGCTTCGGTTCTGGAAAATATAGTGGACATATGTTGTTGGCCCTTCAATGAAGTTTAGATGTTATGGCCAATATAGTGGCCACTCACAGTGATGCTTTATCTAAATTGCGACTGCCATCTAGACTCAACCACCTTCGGTGGCTCATCCAATCCCACCTCCACTAGCTGAGAAATTTCCTAAACCCAACTTACCAATAGACTTGAGGGTTCCTACGCAATCATCAAGACGACTTTTTCCCCTTCCACAACCAATACGAGAGCTTTTTTCCCTAGAAAAAATGAGTTTGATCCGACTATGTTGAAACTGGCCTAGTTGGAGAAAATGTTTAAAAGGCCGCAGAGAATTAACTCTATCCTAGACATTGAAAATGGGTATACAAAAACATGTATCAAATTGCCAAAACAATTTAAAATGCCACACATTGACAGGTTTGATGGAGCTGGTGACCCTATGGTCCACATTCGCCTCTGTTCGGAAGTCCTAAAACCCATGGGCCTTACTCGACCACAAAAAATTTCCTTGTTTGGAAGAACTTTATCTAGTGAATCGCACAACATATTTCAATTTTATAAATAGTTATAAAAATAGTAAAAATTAGTCATAGGAAAAAAAAATTTCACATAATATTGTAGACACCCCATTTTGACCAGCCCTAAGACTTGGGCGCTTTCTTTTGATTACCCGATGATGACAATCAGAATGTGTTTCTCACAAAATTATTAGTAAGAGAGCTTGGAATTTGAGCTTTATTCCTAACTTAAGCCTATATCGGCAAAGTGTTTAAGCCCTGTGGGACACCAGGACTGAAATGGGACCAAACCGGAGCGAAACAAGACCGAACTAGAGCAAAAAGGGACAAAATCCACCCTAGCCGGTCAACCAGTAGCACCATCGCGGGCACGACCAATGTGATCGCGCGTGCAACTTGCCTTACTACGGTCGCAACCTATTCACATTGGGCGAGTTTTTTTTACTGTGTGGGGCACTTTGTAATGTTATTTCTTTCCTATTTTTGCACCAAATGCATGCTTACTCATCCTCCGTTGACTAGTGCTTGAGCCAACGAGGATAATGCTCCATTTTAGTGCCCCATTAGCTCCATTATCTTCCCTAAATGATCCACTTTGTCTTCCACCATTGCTCCACTAGCATTGCCTATATAATGAGAGCTATAGTCTTGAGTATGAGGAGATGAATTAGAAGAGAAGTGTAGAGAGAATACTAAATTTGAGTTAGAATTTGAGAGGAAAAAAAAAAGCCTTGAAAGCAAGAGAGTTGTCTTTCCAAATTAATGAAGTTATAAAGCCTCTATACATCTCATATTTCCTTGCAAACACCACTCAAGAACCAAGTCCTAAAGCTTTTACCAAAGTGAGAGTAATCTTGCTAAGTTGAAGAAGATTAAACAGTGATCATACACTTGTCCAAAACATTATTCTAAGCTCAAATTCCAAGCTCTTGAATTGAGGATTGAGATCAAAATTCACAACATTGAGGGTGATCAAGATGAAGTTTGGAAATCGAGAAGTTCAATCTTTCTCTAGAAGGTGAATTTCAAGTCTTTCATTTTCTTATATTTTCTTACTTTCGATTTCATAGTATTTTGTTATAATCTAATTGGAAGTGGTTAGTTTAGTTCATATTTATTTTCTTACTTCATATTTTAAAGCAATTTATTGTAATCCAAGTGGTTAGTTTAGCTCATATTTATTTTCTTACTTTTATTTCGTAATGTTTTGTTGTAATCCAAGTAGTTAGTTTAGCTCATATTTATTTTCTTGCTCTCGTTTCATATTATTTTGTTGTAATCTAATTGGAAGCGGTTAGTTTTCAATTCTTTCATTTTCTTGCACTTCCAATCTTATAGTCATTTTCTTGTTTTAAGTTGTATATTAGTTTTTTTGTAAGCTAACCGGAAGTGGTTAGTTGAGTCGCCTACATATTTCTTGTCTGTTCTTTTCTCGGTGTTGCAACAAGATAGGTTTTGCTAGGCCTAGGCCAGACGGTTAACTTATTTTTGATAAAATGGCGTAATCTTCCAATGTTGACCAATTTTCGGTGGTTTCCAAGACGCATGAAACTTCTATTTTGTTTTTTTTTTTATTTGAGTGTTTTGTGAGTTTTTTATTTTGTTGTAATATTTTCCTCCTCTCTCTCTAATTTGGTTTATAATTATTCTTTCAAGTGTTGTAATAATTATCCGCCCCGCTTCTTTCTATCCTATTCTTTTACTTGCTTTCCTTATTTGTGCATAAGCATCATATTTTTTTTTAATCATATCCATGCTTTACATCCATGCTTCATGCACCTTAATTCAGCTAAGTTTGCATTTGTGGTTTTAATCAATTCTTATGTGATTATGTGCGCTACCTCATATTCTTGAGATGATTCAGATGTCATATCTTAGAACTCAAATCTTTAATTGCATTTCATGAGTGAATTGCATTAGAATTGTGTATATAAGATCATGCATAGTTTTCTAACGTTGTTTTGTAGCTGTTTGCGGGACGTCAGTAAATATGTAAGTTTTTCATGCTTTAGCATCCCGCTTGTGTGTGTTTTGTTTACTATGTTTAAGCATCTTACCATATGGCTACTTGCTTACTTGAAATAATTGTATGAATGTCGATGGATGAGGTTATGTCACTTAATTTGAAATGATGTTGATTTTCATGATTGTAAACTCAATTTCTTTTAGTTGTACATCTTCAAAACTTTTTCAAAACATATGAAATCACGTTGTTCTAAAATGAATGGCATAGTCTATATTTGTATGCTTCACATAGTAACTTTTAAGATTTATTTAATAATCAGAATATAAACATATAAAGTTAATAAAATTCATATTATCGTTTAGTAGAGGCCGATCTTTAATCGGGTGAGCGGGGGTGCTCAATTAATAACCTTCCTCTCTCATACCTAAGGTTCTGAGCGAAGCATCTTTGGTTACAAGGAACAATGACCTTGGCACGAGTCACTGGTTTTCTAATTTTCCCAAAATGACTCTAAGATCTGGTGATGCAATCCATTTCTGGCAATGGTTTTGCAACAAAATGGATTTTCTATAAAAGTTGCCAAATCTGGACTTTCATCTATGTTTCACATTGCACTCGTGAGACTAGATCAAATAAATAGAGGGCCCGAACTGTTTAACGCCCATGGGTTACCCCTCGGGCATGTGACAATTTTTGGTGGCTCCGTTGGGGATATTAAGAAACCTTGACTCGACCTCTATGATATGAATTTTATTTTCAATTATATATTCATTGCATTGCATGTAATGGTGAACTTAAAGTTCCTGTGTTGCCTGGATTTTGGTGGGAGTGCAGGCAAACTTTTCATGACACTATACGTATCTCTACGTTACTTTAGAGCCCTTGTGTTATAACTTTTTGAGATCTGTCAAAAAGGTAGTTTTGCTATCTAAGGTTATCAGATTTCGATGAGAGGCTATATTGACTCTTCTAATTTCCTGGGATCTTCATTGGTTATTACCCAAAGGACTCTTTCGTAGCGTCACCTTGACATTAACTCCTAGAGTAGAGCCAACCTTATGCATATAGTGAGCTATAGTACCTTCCAAAATTAGGACATGATGCTCTCCCATTTTTAGGATTTATGATATTGCTTGTTTGAATAGTGAAGCCTTATATCAATTCAAAGCTAGGAGAGGGTAACCCTAGCCCCCATAGGAGTACTTGTTCTCTTTTTTGCTATGTGTAATGTGCAATGTATGGGGATTCTCAGATTCAGATGAATGGTTCAGGCATTTCAGTTTGTGGGGTTTGAGTTCATTTTTTCAGTGTGATTTAGTAGTAATCAATTGAACTGGCATGCTGCTAAAATTTGATTGGGGGTTCTGTTTTATTTTTGCAAGGTAGTTGGGCACCATAGTTTCAGAACGGTCAAATATACCCAAGTTCTGTGGACTCGTGTTGGTAGACTTTGTAAGACTACATATTTGGTTTAAAGATAGCCAGTGTTAGTTTCTTTGCCACTGATCACACGAAGCAGAAGAACAAAAGCCGCATAAACTGTTTAGAGTACCTGTTCTTCACCAGCTAGATCATCCCCACTTAGTTTATCAGCATCATTGATGGCTCAAGTTCTGGAAAATATAGTGGACAAGTTGTTGGCCCTTCAATGAAGTTTGGCGTAATCTTCCCCGGGCCTTCTCGTGACTGTTACAGGATTTCGGCCCCAATGGCTTATTTTCAAGCTTAAGTGTGAAAAAAGTACCTTTTTCGACTTACTTTTCAAACCAGGAGTTTCGTGCTGGTTCTGAAAGTTTCCACAAGTTACATTGGTCTCTCTCGAGGTG
The DNA here is from genome assembly GCA_036172215.1 of Camellia granthamiana. Lineage (NCBI taxonomy): Eukaryota > Viridiplantae > Streptophyta > Magnoliopsida > Ericales > Theaceae > Camellia > Camellia granthamiana. The sequence continues at coordinate 106,560,175 of CM069916.1, read as the reverse complement.
TTTGAGATATTCCCCCCACCTTCTCGTGACTGTTACACAATTTTGGCCCCCGATGGCCTATTTTCAATCTTAAGTGCGATAGAAGTGCATTTTTTGACTTAGTTTTCAAACCGGGAGTCTTGTGCTAGTTTCGTAAGTTTCCACAACTTACATTGGTCCCTCCCGAGGTGTTTGATTACTTCCCGGGGCTTTCCTATGACTGTTACACGATTTTGGTCCCCCCGATGGTCTATTTTCAAGCTTAAGTGTGAGAAAAGTGCCTTGTTGGTTTTAGTCTTCAAACCGGAAGTCTCGTGCTAGTTTCGTAAGTTTCCACAACTTACATTGGTTCCTCCCAAGGTGTTTGGGGTGTTCCCCTAGACTTCTCGTGACTGTTACACGATTTTGGCCCCCAGTAGCCTATTTTCAAGCTTAAGTATGAACAAAGTGCCTTTTTCGACATAGTTTTCAAACCAGAAGTCCCGTGCTAGTTCCGTAAGTTTCAACAACTTACATTGGTTCCTCCAGAGATGTTTAATGTGTTCTTGGGGCCTTCTCGTGATTGTTACACGATTTTGGCCCCTCGATGGCCTATTTTCAACCTTAAGTGTGAGAAAAGTGACTTTTTGGACTTACTTTTCAGACCGGGAGTCCCGTGGTAGTTCTATAAGTTTTTACAACTTACATTGGTCCCTTTTGAGGTTTCTGAGATGCTCCCCGGGCCTTCTCGTGACAGTTACACGACTTTGGCCCCCAATGACCTATTTTCAACCTTAAGTGTGAAAAAGTGCATTTTTTAACTTAGTTTTAGAACCGGGAGTCCCATGCTAGTTCCGTAAGTTTTCACAATATACATTGGTCCTGCCCGAGGTGTTTGATATGTTCCTTGGGCCTTCTCGTGACTGTTATACAATTTTGTCTCCCGATGGCCTATTTTTAAGCTTAAGTGTGAGAAAAGTTCCTTTTTTGACTTAGTTTTCAAACCAGGAGTCCTGTGCTAGTTTCATAAGTTTCCACAACTTACATTGGTCCCTCCCGAGGTGTTTGAGGACTTCGCCGGGCCATCTCGTGACTGTTACACGATTTTGGCAACCGATGGCATATTTTAAATGTTAAATGTGAAAAAAGTGTCTTTTTCGACTTACTATTCAAACCGGAAGTCCCGTGATAATTCCGTAAGTTTCAAAAACTTACATTGGTCCCTCCCGAGGTATTTGATGTGTTCCCGGGCCTTCTCGTGACTGTTACACGATTTTGGCCACTGATGGCCTATTTTCAAGCTTAAGTGTGAGAAAAATGCCTTTTTGGACTTAGTTTTCAAATCGAGAGTCTCGTGCTAGTTCCGTAAGTTTTCACAACTTACATTGGTCCCTGCCGAGGTGTTTGAGGTGTTCCCCAGAACTTCTCGTGACTGTTACACGATTTTGGCCTCCGATGGCCTATTTTCAACCTTATGTTTGAAAAAAATTCATTTTTTTACTTAGTTTTCAAACCGGAAGTCCCGTGCGAGTTCCATAAGTTTCCACAACTTACAATGCTCCCTCCTGAGATGTTTAAGGTGTTTCACAGGCCTTCTCGTGACTGTTACACTATTTTGGCCCCCGATGGCCTATTTTAAAACTTTAGTGTGAAAAAAGTGTCTTTTTTCAAGTTACTTTTCAAACTGGAAGTCCCGTGCTAGTTTCGTAAGTTTCCACAACTTACATTGGTCCCTTCCGAGATGTTTGATGTGTTCCCGGGGCCATCTCGTGACTGTTACACGATTTTGGCCCCCGATGGCCTATTTTCAAGCTTAAGTGTGAGAAAAGTGCCCTTTTGGACTTAGTTTTCAAAACTTACATTGGTCTCTCTTGAAGTGTTTGAGGTGTTGTGCAGTCCTTCTCGTGACTATTACACGATTTTGGCCACCAATGACCTATTTTCAACCTTAAGTGTGAAAAAAGTGTATTTTTTGACATAGTTTTCAAATCGGTAGTCCCGTGCCAGTTCCGTAAGTTTCCACAACTTACTTGTCCCCCTCGAGGTATTTGAGGTGTTTCCTTAGCCTTTTCGTAATTGTTTCACGATTTTGGCTCCCGAATGCCTATTTTCAAGCTTAAGTGTGAAAAAAGTGTCTTTTTCGACTTAGTTTTCAAACCGGGATTCCCGTACTAGTTCTGTAAGTTTCCACGACTTAGATAGGTCCCTTTCAATGTGTTTGAGGTGTTGCCCTGGCCTTCTCGTGACTGTTACACAATTTTGGCCCTCGATGGCCTATTTTCAAGCATAAGTGTGAAAAAAAGTTAATTTTTTCACATAGTTTTCAAACGGGGAGTCCCGTTCTAGTTTAGTAAGTCTTCACAACTTAAATTGGTCCATTCCGAGGTGTTTGATGTGTCCCTGGGCCTTCTCGTGACTGTAGCACGATTTTGGCCCCTGATGGCCTATTTGCAAGCTTAAGTGGGAAAAAAGTGCCCATTTGGACTTAGTTTTCAAACTAGGAGTCCCGTAAGTTTCCACAACTTACATTGGTCCCTCCCAAGGTGTTTGTGGTGTTCCCCGAGACGTCTCGTGACTATTACAGGATTTTGGCTTCCGATGGCTTATTTTTAAGCTTAAGTGTGAAAAAAATGCCTTTTTTGACTTAGTTTTCAAACCGGAAGTCCTGTGCTAGTTCCGTAAGTTTCCACAACTTACATTGATCCCTCCTGAGGTGTTTGATGTGTTACTGGGGCCTTCTCGTGATTGTTACACGATTTTGGCCCCCGATGGCCTATTTTCAAGCTTAAGTGTGAAAAAAATGGCTTTTTGGACTTAGTTTTCAAATCGAGAGTCCCGTGACAGTTTCGTATGTTTCCACAACCTTTATTGGTCTCTCTCGAGGTGTTTAAGGTGTTCCTGGGCCTTCTCATGACTGTTACACGATTTTGGCCCCCGATGGCCTATTTTCAAACTTAAGTTTGAAAAAAGTGCCTTTTTCAAGTTAGTTTTTATATTGGGAGTCCCGTGCTAGTTCGGTAAGTTTCCACAACTTACATTGGTCCCTCTCGAGGTGTTTGAGGTGTTCATCGAGCCTTCTCGTGACTGTTACACAATTTTGGCTCCCAATGCCCTATTTTCAAACTTAAGTGTGAAAAAAGTGCATTTTTTTACTTAGTTTTGAAATCGGTAGTCCCGTGCCAGTTTCGTAAGTTTCCATAACTTACATTGGTCCCTCCCGAGGTGTTTGAGGTGTGTCCTGGGCATTCTCGTGACTGTTACATGATTTTTGTCCCCGATGGCCTATTTTTAAGCTAAAGTGTGAAGAAAGTACATTTTTTTGATATAGTTTTCAAACCAGGAGTCCCGTGCCAGTTCCGTAAGTTTTCACAACTTACGTTACTCCCTCCCGAGGTGTTTGAGTTATTCCTGGGCCTTCTCATGATTGTTACACGATTTTGGCCCCTGATTCCCTATTTTAAAGCTTAAGTGTGAAAAAAGTGTATTTTTCGACTTAGTTTTCAAGCCGGGAGTCCTATCCCAGTTCTGTAAGTTTCCATAACTTACATTGGTCTCTTTCAAGGTGTTTGAGGTGTTTCACAAGCCTTCTCGTGATTGTTAAACAATTTTGGCCCCCGATGGCCTATTTTCAATCTTAAGTGTGTAAAAAGTGCATTTTTTGAATTAGTTTTTAAGCCGGGAGTCCCATGCCAGTTCCGTCAGTTTCCAAACCTTACATTGCTCCCTCCCGATATGTTGCAATTATTCCCCAAGCCTTCTCGTGATTGTTACACGATTTTGGCCTTCGATGGCTTATTTCAAGCTTAAGTCTGAAAAAAGTGCATTTTTCGAGTTAGTTTTAAAACTGGGAGTCCTGTGCTAGTTTCATAAGTTTCCACAATTTACATTGCTCCTTCCCGAGGTGTTTCAAGTGTTCTTCGGGCCTTCTCGTGACTGTTATACAATTTTGGCACCCGATGCCCTATTTTCAATCTTAAGTGTCATAAAAGTGCATTTTTTGACTTAGTTTTCAAACCGGGAGTCCTGTGCTAATTCCGTAAGTTTCCACAATTTACATTGGTCCCTCCCGAGGTGTTTGATGTGTTCCGGGGCTTTCTTGTGACTGTTACAAGATTTTGGCTCCCCAATGGCATATTTTGAAGCTTAAGTTTGAGAAAAGTGCCTTTTTGGACTTAGTTTTCAAATCGACAGTCTTCTGCTAGTTCCGTAAGTTTCAGCAACTTACATTGGTCCCTCCCGAGATGTTTAAGGTGTTTCCCAGGACTTCTCATGAATGTTACACGATTTTGGCCCTTGATGGCCTCTTTTCAAACTCAAGTGTGAAAAAAGTGCATTTTTTGACTTAGTTTTCAAACTGGGAGCCCTGTGCCAGTTCCGTAAGTTTTCACAACTTACATTGGTCCTTCTCGAGGTGTTTGTGGTGTTCCCTGGTCCTTCTCGTAACTGTTACATGATTTTTGCTCCCGATGGCCTATTTTCAAGCTGAAGTCTGAAAAAAAGTTCATTTTCAACTTAGTTTTTAAACCGGGAGTCCTGTACTTGTTCCGTAAGTTTCCACAACTTACATTGCTCTCTCCCGAGGTGTTTGAAGTGTTCCCTGGGCCTTCTTGTGACTGTTATATGATTTTGGCCCCCGATGGCCTATTTTCAACCTTAAGTGTGAAAAAAGTGCATTTTTCGACTTAGTTTTCAAATCGGGAGTCCCGTGCTAGTTCCGTAAATTTTCACAACTTACATTGCTCCCTCCCAAGGGGTTTGAGGTGTTCACGGGACCTTCTTGTGATTGTTATAGGATTTTGGCCCCCGATGGCCTATTTTTAACCTGAAATGTGAAAAAAATGCATTTTTGACTTAGTTTTCAAACCGGGAATCCCGTGCTAGTTCCGTTAGTTTCGACAACTTACATTGGTCCTTCCCGAGGTGTTTGAGTTGTTCCCGGGGCTTTGTTGTGACTGTTATAAGATTTTGGCCCCCAATGGCCTATTTTCAACCTTAAGTGTGAAAAAGTACATTTTTTGACTTAGTTTTCAAACCGGGAGTCTCGTGCCAGCTTCGTAAGTTTCCACAACTTACAATGCTCCCTCCCGAGGTGTTTGAGGTGTTCCCTGACCCTTCTCGTGACTGTTACACAGTTTTGGACCCCAATGGACTATTTTCAAGCTTAAGTATGAAAAAAGTGTCTTTTTCCACTTAGTTTTCAAACTGGGAGTTCCGCGCTAGTTCTATAAGTTTTCACAACTTACATCGGTCCCTGTTGAGGTGTTCGCGGTGTTTCCCGGGCCTTCTCGTGACTGTTAATTGATTTTGGCCCACTTAAGTTAAAAACAAATAGTGGTCTAAGATATTTTGTTTGAGCTATTTTGTACCATGCAACAAAATAGCTAAGCCTAAACTTAAGCCTAACCTAAGCCTAAGACCTTGAGCTATAACCTGAGCTGAGGTTGCAACTGTAGCTTGAGTTGTGCCTTGAATTTGTTGAACTGTGTGTTAATCCTCTTCATTTTGCTTTGCTTTTCATTTTCATAGGAATAGGTCATATCAAACCTCAGCACAATAGTTTTCGTACCAATATGTGTGCCTTTCTTTTCAGTCGTACAACATGATAAGAGAGGTTTGAAACATAGGGACACGAGCATTTTGAGATAAAGGAACCAAACTCTATCAACTTTAATAGCGTAGTCATAAGTTAAGTCCTTGTCCCAATGTTTATGTCCCTTTTTTTCACGCCTCTCTCTTAACTATACAACATGATAAGAGAGGTTTAGAGATATAAGAATTTATGGACAAAGTAACCAAACTCACCCTAACAATGTAGTCCCGACTTGCATGGTACAAGTCTCACAACTATGGAATCACTCTTTTGTCACAATGGGAGGTAATTTTGACACATCTGATATGTTTTATTTGATTTATGGGAATGAGATAGAATGAAATTGAATGGAATATAAGGATCATTCTTTAAACTCTACTATTGAATGATCATTCAATTTGATAACTGTTGATCACAATTGTAATGTATTTATTATTATTTTTTTAATAAATTTAACATAAGAATAAACATTTTAATAGAATGATCATTTCATTCCAATGAATTAAACACTACCTACAAAAATTGTGTAGAAAAAAGTTTGCTTCCTGCATAACTTCCTATTTTAATGGCAGTTGCATCAGGATTTTAATTGTCAATTTGTTTATAAAATTAAAAATAGTCTAAAAACCACGTATCAACAATGAAATATTGAGTTCTAGAGAGAGAGGGACGAGAACTTCAATCTTTAGGTGATTCTTGGCCAAGTTTCGATGATGATCCGACAACCTTTTTCACACTTTTAAAATGTAGATTTGCACTTCTAGAATGTAGATCTAGACTTTTTATGTTAGGAATAGGGAGTTTTGTGATATTCCCTTTGTTTCCTACATAGATTTTTAGTTTTCGGCAATATGATTAGGGAGTATGACCGGCTTGTTGAAGCTGTAGCACATGTCGAGATCATGATAGAGGTGGAGGAGACGAGGCAAAAACTAAAAGAGGTCAGGTTATACGAAGTCCCCTTTTTTAGGGAAATTTGGCCATAAACCCATCTTATCTTCATTTTCTTGTTAAAAAAAATAAATTATCCTTTTAAAACCCTCTTATAATTATAAAGTCTTGTATAAAGGACAAAATTTATTATTTAAATATTTTATTTGACTATTATATCCTCAACTAGATCTTCAATTCGATCACGACGATCTCACCATTGTGGTGCTCAGATCTCATATCTCCGCTCTCTCTGTCTCTCTCTCATCTCTTGTTCATCTCAGTCGGTCTCTCTTTCCAACTCCATCGTCTCCCCCCTCCACTGTCGCCTCCTTCCTTAGATCGCGTCAAATTTGAGATCTCCACCTCACGTTTAGACCTGAGATCTCAATCTTACTCTTCTATTCAAACTCAAAAGTCTTACTTTCTCTCTCCTTATATACATATATATTAATATGTTCAGACCTTTGCCTATGATTTTAGGAGTGGAGATGGCGAAGTGAAGGAACATGAGAGTTCTATTATGCCTAGCAGTGGGGTTCAATGCATGATGAATGATTATATAAGCCATGCAAGCTCTAATCTGTTTGAGATGGAGAACATTGGTGTGATTGGGGTTGGAACGTATAGAGAGTGAACAAAAATGCATATCAATTGGCTTTTTTTTTTTCTTTTTTTGTTTATTTGTTCATAGATTTAAAAGTAAAATTTGACTTTGGTTCATTCATTTAGTATGCATTTTATTTTTTGTAACAGTAAAATTTTACTCTAGTTAAAAACATGTTGATTCGCTTAACGATATAAAATTTTACTTTGAATCATAAAAAAATTTAACTTTGATTCAGAGTAAATTTTACTCTGAAATACATTGTGAGGATTGCTTTACTGGAGAGTTGATATATATATATATGTGAGGGTAGTATAGTAAAAGAAATAAATTTTAAAATATTAGGGGATTTTGAAAGGATCTATATAATTTTTGTCATTTTAAAAGACAAATTAGACAGTAAGGGGTCTATCACCAAATTCCCCTTTTTATTTTTTTGTTCTTGTACTATGATTTTCTTTTAATTTATTGCCTCTTAACAAAAAAAAACAAAAAAAAAAAGTTAAATAAATAAATAAATCAAAGGTATGGCTTCATTCCCTCACAAATTTAAGATTTTTTTTGGGGTAATATACCAGTGATATTAGTGATATAGCATCACTATCTAATAATTGTTTGTTATCTGTTCTCCTATGTAAATGTGGCAAGATAGTTACAGGGTTCTTACAAATTTACGTAAGTTGTGATTTCTCAATTATTTATGGATTAACTTAAGTATGTTTGTGAAAACTTACGTGATTTTGTGAGGTAATTTATGTATATTTTTTAGAATATGCAAGTGCATATGGTATGCACTTACACACTTAAAAATTGCCCGTAAAAATCTATGCAAGTGCATATGGTATGCACTTACACACAATTTTTATTTTCAATGTAAAGTAAATCAAAAATTAACAATAATGATAATGTATGTTAAATAATTTGAAAAACATTAAAGAAAAAAGATAAATTTGGTATAATATATTTTATGTTAATATAAATTAGAGAAAATGTTTGGAGAAAGAGTTTATAGCCAAAAATTTAAATAAATATATACATATAATAAAAATTGGAGAAAGAGTTTATAGCCAAAAATTTAAATAAATATATACATAAAATAAAAAAATAATAGGAACAGGATCGTAGTATGATTTATGACTAAGATTATAATTACTTTAAGATATTGCAAAATTTAAGATTCTAATGTGCAATCCAAGATTGTTTGGCCTAACTTAAATCATTGAATCATGAGATTTTAAGATCCAAATCATGATTTTAATAACAATAGTTTATGAAAGGCAAATGAATCAGAATGTTATGGCTCATATCTTTGTGGAGTAAAAATAAAAATTCAATGCAACGGTGATATTACGTTATTCACAACACTAGTATCGTTAGCTAATAATAAACCTTTGGCAGGGATGCAATTTTGTGAGCTAACTTATATATATTCGTGAAAATTTATGCAAATACATACGGTATGCACCTTGCACACCCAAACACCACTACAACAAAACTAACTATTTACGGCATCATATTTACGACATGCAAATGCATGTCGTAGTTAGTACATTATACGACATTTTTTTTTGCAAGCCGTTAATGTTTTATCAATAACAACATACATACCATGTAAGTCGTTAATTCATATATTTATGGCATGCAAAAGTATGCCGTAAAAAATATATGTTTTCACAACTTAACAAAAATATGTCGTAAAATATTTGCACTTAAGACGACATGTATTTCATGTTGTAAAATATTATAACTTTACATGACATGCTAATGGGATGGTCGACAATGTGCTAGTGGATTTGAGGGGATTTTTAATTTATTTAGTGTACAAATTCTCATATATTTTTAGATATTTTGTGTACAAAAAGATTTAATAAGGAAAAGATACAATTATATATATATGTGTGTGTGTGTGTAAAGGTACTTGATTTGGGATCAAAGTGTAATTCAATTAAAGTGTGAGGACTAGGACTCAAATTTATGAATTAGAATATCTAATTTAAATGTGGGAATAATTAAATTAGGGTTAGGAAAAATAATTTGGTTGGTGTTACTTCGTTTTGAATTAAAAGGCAAATAATCGATCAAAAAGGATAAAAATCGAAAACTATTATTTTTAAGCGATCAATCTATAATTAGAGAGTTAAATAATTAATATAAGAGTGTTAGGAATGATTACCAAGCTATTGGGGTTGCTTAGGCTTTGTACAGGTTCATCTGCGATACATTTTCAGTTCTAGGATAAATTTTGCACATAAACGGCGAACTGGGGGTTTTCATTATAATTATTCAGAAATCAAGGCCTTAATAGGGTTTACAAAAGTTAGGGATCTCACACTCCACATACTCGGGAGTTTCTATATACACACACCCTTTCCTCTCTATACAAATCCTTCTCAATACACGCACTAAAAAAATAAACCCTAATATATTTTACTCACTACACACACCTATAATTCCATATATACCCCTAAATGTAAATCATACACACACACCCCCCCTCACACACACACACCCGTGAGACCCCTCTCACACACACACCCAGCTGAGAACCCCTCTCACACACACACCCATCTCTCACACTCTCCACTCCACCGTTCCTCCTCAAAAGGGCATTGAAGGGCAGCGTATTGCAATCTTCAATCTGTGTCATTGAAGTATTGGCATTGAAGGGCATTGAAATCTTCACATTTTAGGTTAGTTTACACAGATTAGAATCTTCTCATTCCTATTTTATTTGTAATGTGGGTTAATTTTTACCATTTTCGAAATTTTCCGTCGTGGTTGCTGTGTTTCCTCATTCGGAACTGGTTATCCGAAATTTTTGTTCTTATTCGGCAATCTACTTCCGAATTTTATGGTTCTATTCGGCACTATAGTTCCGAAAATATGTATTTGGTTCGGATTGCAACTTCCGAAAATAATGGTTTTGTTCGATTTTCAACTTCCGAATGGTAGTTTTAATTTCGGACAACAACTTCCGAACAGAATAGGTATTTTCGGTTCTGAACATCCGAACAGGTTTTTTTTTTTTTTTTTCCTTCTTAATTAAAACACTTAATTATAACACTCATTATAATTTAAAACACTTATTCTTTACACACACACTCTCATTAATTTTACACACACTCTCTCATTATAATTTAAAACACTTATTATTTACACACACACACTTATAATTTAAAACACTCTTATTAATTTTACACACACTCTCTTTATTTACACATACTCTGTTTATTTACACACACACATAGTATTTTTTGCAGATAATATGGATTCTGAATATCAACAACGTGTCCCACCTACTGCTTCAAATAGACGACGTCGTCAATTGGATGTAGACCATGAACGGGGACGAGGGCGTGGCCGAGGACGAGGTCAAGGTCGTGGTCGAGGTCGTGATCCAGTTGAGGTTAAATATGATATTCCAAGTGCCAGTCAAAGTGGGGGCCGAAGCCAAAGACGAGTTCAAGGTTATGATATGCCTGACATTGCTATGGAGGATACCTCTTTACCTGATTCTCCTCCTGTCCAGGAAGAGTACCTTACTCATGCTTTTCCAGGTGGACCGACTGATCCGTCAATACTGCGGAGTTTCAATAGTCATGTGGCTGCAGCTATTTGGCACGGGGAGGTAAACATTCATCAGTAAAACTGAAATTCATTTATATATGATTTTATTTTTTTTTGTGTGTTATATGGTACTTTGTAATGACATATCATTTGTGTTGTAGGAACGAGGGCCTCTAAAGTGTCATAATCACTCTTCCAAGATCCTTTCATGGCCATGGTGATTAGTAGAGAACAACACCAGATTCAAAGCCATTATTGAGTAGTCTGGACTGTCACAGTTAGCTCGTTGCACTTATCGGTTCGTCAACAAGCTTCTAATCTCCAGTTTTGTTGAGAGATGGCAACCTGAGACGAACACATTTCACATGATAGTTGGTGAGATGACCTTGACCCTGGATGATGTTGGCACTATTCTTGGCCTTCCCATTGTAGGCAAATCAGTCAGCATACCAGATGTGACAGATCATCATGGAGTTACATTACTTGTTTATGGCTTGGGGGTTATTGAAGGTGCAGCATACGAAGAGGTTTCTTCTGCTGGTGGCAATTCAGTTAGGCTTGAATGGTTGCGAAGTCAGTTCGCTGGTGTCACAGATTCAGACCCCGAGGAGGCTATACAGCGCGCTGCAAGGGCTTATTTGTTGTTCCTGTTGGGATGTACACTCTTCAGTGACAAGAGTGGCGGCAGGGTTCCCGTTGTTTACCTCGACTTGTTGATGGATTTGGGATCCATACATACTTATGCCTGGGGTGCTGCTGCATTAGCATTTTTATATAGACAGTTGGGGTTTGCTAGCCGGTCTGGGGTTAGGCAGATGGGTGGTTATATGACTCTTTTGGAGGCGTGGATTTATGAGCACTTCCGAGCATTCCGACCTCATCAGAACATGGGCTACAATGAAGACATGCCACATGTGTACCATTGGGCATCTAGGAGAGAGTCGGGTTCCTCCATTGACCATTTGAAATCTTTTCGAGCCCAGCTTGACAGTTTAGTAGCTACTGATGTAAGTTTACTCATCCAGCGATAATTTGAACACTTCAATTTATCTTACCCTTGATGTACTTTAATGCAAAAACACTTTACGTTTACAGGTTATTTGGGATCCATACCACAGCTGCAGAGACCGGCATCCATGTAACCCGGTTACGTTCTACCATGGATGCTTAAAGTGCTTAGACGTTGTCGAACCCTATCATCCAGATAGAGTTTTGAGGCAGTTTGGCAGGGTTCAAACCATCCCAGATGCACCGCTAGCTCCTAGTCGCGGTGCGCGAGGCAACATATCTGCACGATATACAGTCATGTACAGATACTTGGATAGGATCTGGGAGGCTTGGGATAACCACGTGTTGTCTGAGCAACGGAGGAGCATACCAGTTCGTCAGCCTTGGCAATGTGTACCGGGTTACATGGATTGGTATAAGAATATCACGCACCTATATGTGGAGCGCACTGATGAACCGCGTGTCCATCACCATCAGGATTTCAGCGAACATGCGGATGTAATCTATTATCCTCTCTTATGCATATGTAACTTACTTTTTTTTTTTCTGAGATGTTCCCGAAAATGTGATATTCTTTTCAAATGCAGCGTATTGCACATGCACTGCAGATTTCACATCCTATTATTGACGCTGGTTATCAGGAGGGGATTCGCCATCCTTATCGACTTTACCAGGCTATCGAGAGTATGACACATGTCCTTGAAGGTCAGCACATTGATGAAGCTGGACCTAGTTCTGCTGGAGGTCGCTTTCCATCTTCGACATTGACATACAATCGTAGGCCTAGGCGTAGGCATGCAGCTGATTCGTGACATGTTATTTGTGTGTTGATGAATTTGTTTTGGTGATTTTTGTAAGAGGATATTGGCCCTGTTTGGTAGAGCTGTGGGAAACAGCTTATAGCTTATGCCCAAACAGCTTATAGCTTATAACTTTCAGCTTAAGCTGATTTCCAGCTTATTCTTAAAGCATCTCCTGCCCCACTCAAAGAATAAGCTGATTTCTGACTTCCACAAAGCTATAAGCTATAAGCATAAGCTAAACCAAACATATCAAAACAGCTTAAATTAAGTTAAAAGCTGAAAATAATCTCTAACAAACAGGGCCATTGTTGTAATGGTAACAGTGGTTAACATTTTTCTTATTACAATGGAATGGCAACAATGGTATTGTAATTACATTTTATTTTTAGAATGGAATGGTAACAGTGGTCGTTGATTTTGTAAGTGATATTTTCTTATCATCAAACATTTACATTTGGTGAGCAATTCGAAACATAAAATCCATGTGAATTGACATTGCAAATTTTTAAACATAAAAAAATGTGCCTTCATTCGGAAGTAACAGGCCGAAATTAGTGCTACTGTTCAACTGTTGGTGTCCGAAATTTTTCACTTCATTCGGAAGTTGATTGCTGAAAATTTTAACTTCATTCGGAAGTTGCTTTCCAAAAATTTTAATTTCATTCGGAAGTTGATTTCCGAAACTTTTTACATAACTCGGAGGATAACTTCCGAAATTAAGTTTAATTTTCGGTTTTCAACTACCGAAAAATTTCATATAATTCGTCCCTGGTTTTTCGAACAACGCTAGAAAATCAAAATGGAGCAAAACTCATTTTTCCTTGGGATTTAGTGTGTAAACTAATGAAAAATGGAATGAAGAATGAGAAAGGAAGAATGAGGAAGACAGAGGCTTTGCAGGAAGAATGAAAAATGGAATGGAGTAACGTGTGTGTGGATCAAACTACAAAATGAGGAAGCAGAGGCTTTGCAACGTGTGTGTATTGAGAGGATGTGTGTTTATTTGAATTGTGTGAGATGTCTATAATGGTAATTTTATTTAGGGACAAAATTGTAATAAAAATAAAATTCATTAAGTGTGTGCAAATAGTGGAATTGGTGTGTGCAAATAGAGGCTCCCCACATACTCCTAGCCCAAATCAAGCAAGGGCAATTCCCATAAGCCCAAGTATGTCAAGCCCAAGCACCAGTACACTTCAGGTGTATCTTTGATTAAAGGTTGCATTGCATGTACAGCTATCACACACACTCATTACGGTGCAAACCGCATCCTTGAAAGTTTACTCACCAATGGAGGCACATCACGCCCTGAGAACTTGTGTTCATATCTTCATTAAGATAATTGTTGCACTTAAGCAAAATACATGTTAGCAGAATATTTGTCAGGTTGTTATTACAGGATGAAATTTTTCCCCTTAATCCCTTTGGAGTGTTGGATACAGATATACAATGAACCTTTCCTCTTTATCCTTTTGGAGCATTGGATACAGGTACAATGAAACTTTTCCCCTTAATCCCTTTGGAGTGTTGGATACGGATACAATGAACTTTTTTTCCTTTATCTCTCATGTGCTTGGATAAAGGTATAATAAAGTTTTCCCGTTTATCCTTTTGGAGTGTTAGATACATATATAATGAGCTTTTCCCCTTTATCCCTTTGGAGAGTTGGATATGGGTATGACGAACCCTTCCTCTTTATGGAGTGTTAGATACGGGTATAAAGAACATTTTCCCCAAATCCTTTCTGTATTTCGACGCGGGTACAATGAATCATGTTTATATCCCTTTATCCCTTCTGTGCATGGATAAAGGTATAATGCTTATCTCCCAAAATCCCTTCTGTGTTTGGACGTAGCTACAATGAATCATGTTTATATCCCTTTTATCTCTTTTGTGCTTGAATAAACGTACAATGCTTATTTTCCCAAATCTCTTATGTGCTTGGATAAAGGTATAATGCTTATTTCTCCTGTGTTTGGACGCAGTACAATGAATCATGTTTATATCCCTTTACCCCTTTTGTGCTTGGATAAAGTTACAATGCTTATTTCTCCTATGTTTGGATGCGAGTACAATAAATCATGTTTATATCCCTTTATCCCTTCTGTGCTTAGATAAAGGTACAATGCTTATTTCCTCGAGATCCTTTCTGTGCCTGAAAATGAGTAAAACCAATCCTTTTACCTTCCCTATCCTATCTATGCTTGGATATGGGTACAATGCATGAAGATTTCCTCTTCTATTGTCCTTATTTTGCTTTGGACATAGGAAATATGATTATCTATCTCTACGAAAACTGGTAAAGGGTTGCATTTTCTAATCACACTGCGATGAGCATGTATTTCGAGTTTGCTTTTCTTGTGTATTTTGTAGGATACGCTTGGCAATGTTGGAATTTGGATTGCGTGGATGGTGTCACTCAGGTGAGTATGATAGGTATTATCTTCTCCCTTTTGAATAATCAGCTACTACATGCTTGGATGAATGCTTGAGTTCTTGTTCCACACACTCATTTACATATGAACTGTTGCACAATCGCTCCAAAATTAAGCTGATCTGATTCCTTGCATCAAGGATTATGTAGGCAACCTACGGGTTTGATCACTTACATGATTGTTTGGCACTGCCTTAAGCCTTAGGGTCTTGTCAACTGGAATGGTTTTGGATCTTTGACATTTACTCCACATCATTTCATGATTGTTTGAGTTTTGTCAAAGAGAGGCAACTGTAGACACCCTATTTTGACCGACTCTAAGACTTCGGACACTTACAAACCTTTTGATGATGAAATGATGATTACTTCATCTTTAAAATGTTTGAGATTGTTTGGAGTCGCTGTGCGAACCTGGTTTAGCCAAAAATTGACTTTTTATAAAAATGACTATTTTATCCCTATACCTATTTTTAGCCAAAAAACCAACTTTCTAACCTCGAGAAAGAGAGGGAAGCCCAGTTGTGCTTTGATCAAAGATATTTTTCAAAATTAGTGGCCGATTTTATTAAAAACATTGATTGGAAAGTAATTCGGGCTTACTTGGGCACAAGCAAGCCAAGGGTATAGGACCCTGCACTTGTGCATGCATGGATGGCACATGTATCGAGGCAAGTGGTGCACATGCACATGCGTTGTGCGTGCGCACTTCCAAGTGTGGCAAAACCTATTTTAGAAACTCAATTTTGGTGCATTTCTATGCAAAATTGTTTGTTTTGCATACTTTTATGAATATTATTTATTTTAGGTTGGGTTTATGGCTATGGATTGATAAAATCCACTTTTATTGAAAAATCATTGTTTTTGGAACAATATGACTTTATTCTCTTAATCTAAAATAAATAGTAATTTTTTTATTTATTTATCTAAATCACATAGATTTAGGTTAGTTAAGGGTTTGTAGTTTCAAAACGATTTGTATGCATAATTAACCATTAAAATCATAAAATAGAGAATTAGTAGAGGTCTATCTTTTGAATTGAACAAAAGAAAGTGCTTTCATTCAATAACTTTCCCCTTTTATACCTTAGCTCCCGAAACTGTAATTTCTGATTATGACAAGTCAGGTCTTCAACTTAGTTTTCCTTGTTAAAAGTTTCTTAATTCCCCTTCGAAAAGTTAAGTGGCGACTCTATGTTGATCAAAGTAAGTTGGCACAACACTTGAGTGGAAATGTATCTAATACCTAGAAAGGCACGGCGTCCACAATACCATCGAGGGAGGTACCACCGAGGTAAGTGATACCGCAAGAGGTACCATCGAGGTACATACCAAAATAGTAAAGACCGAGGGACACACATTGAGGCCTTGCGGTTAGGACAAGGAATATTTCATGTGATCCTAAAGGCACGTGTCATCACCCTATTAGCCATTTGGTATTTTCAATATCAAGGAAAATGCTATAAATAGGGCCCATTTCCCACGATTTGAAAAGAGGATTTTGAGGATTTGGGGAGATGCTACCAATTTGTTTTGTTACCATATATTCCTTCATATATTGCTTGCCCTATTCTCACTCGGCTACTCGCTCTCCAAGCCCTCAAATTATTTACTGTTTACATAATTGTCTCACTAAGTGATATTATTTACATTGCACGTTTCAAACCACCTCCTATACTAGCGGGAGGTGGTTGTTTGTGGTTGAGGATGGTTTCTAACCACCGAAGGTGGTGATTGGCAGTAGTTGTCATAGGTGATGGTGACTAGATGTGGTGATAAGCAGTGGATGATAGCCAGAGTTAAGAATTTTGAAAAATTTGTAAAATATTTACAAGAATTTTTAAAAATTTGTAAAATATTTATAAAATGTTTTAAACAAAAATAGATACCAAACAAATTTTGTTTATAATTTTCAATTTTTTTTTATTAAAATTAATAGATAACTATGCGTTACCAAACAATTGATATTGTTTTTAATTTTTGTTTTACATTTTCATTTTCAAAAATAAACAAAATTTGTTTATAATTTTTAATATTTTTTAATTAAAATTAATAGAAAACTATGCGTTACCAAACAATTGACATTGTTTTTAATTTTTGTTTTACATTTTTTTTTTCAAAAATACACTGCTTATTTCTAAAATTATTTTTTTAAAACTATATCTGTACAATATTCTGACAACCACCACTGTTTACAAAACATCAAAAGTTATTTTTCATTTTCCTCAAATTGTTTTGCAGAAGAATTGTGAAAATGATACAAAATGATAGGGTATTGTTTTTGTTTCTAAAGATGAAAAGCGAAAATTAAAACCTAACCCCTGCCCATTTAATAAACTGGTTTAAACAAACTTGGTTAAATTGAATACAAATCAACCCAATCAACCAATTTAATTATTTATTTGATAAGTATAGACATATTATTATAATTATAAATAATTTAAAAATAAAAAATAAAATAAAAAACGTCCAGATGATGCTAACGAATACAAAAGAAAACACCCCAACCACTGCCCACTATACAAAGTCCAAAAAATCTAGATATGAAAACATATCCAGATCCATTCTCCCCAAAACCCAACCATACAAAATTCCCAAGAGCTCACACTTCAACTGAACCACCGGCTCTTCCTTCTCTAGGAAAATCCTTTGATTTTGCTCTAACCAAATAAACCACGTCAAAGATAGGGGCGCAAGAGACCAAGCCTTCCGGCCATGCTTACCAACCCACCCATGAGCCAACTACAAAGAACACGCTGTCCCAAACTGAACCAAGGACAACCCATTTAATTAATTTAACTCTTTCTAACGATGGTGGGATGGTCCAGGTAGAGGTGGCAGCGACGTCGATGGTGGTTATGGTGGAAGTGGAGGTGAGATTGTGGTGGTGGTGGTTATAATATATACAAAAATACCAAACTTCAAAACCCGAACAAACAATCACACGCACAACAATTCTAGAACGAAGATAAGGAAAACAGAGTCCCAAAGCAACACGAGATCTACATGGTTTGCCCAAATTCAATGGCTATGTCTACAAAGTCACTACGGTTTCACTTACATCAATATAAAAGGAGTTTGGAGCTTGGCTTCAATATGAAGGGAGTCCATACTTAGAAACTGGTTTTAAATAAAAGTAGGTTCCGTGGTTAGTTTGGAGTTTTTGGATTTTCACACTTCTAAGTCTTGAGTGTCCTGATTTGGTGGGTTGAGGATACAGCAGTAGTCATGAGGACTGGAGGATGGCCTCCACTTGTAGAATCAAAGTCAGACGAAGAGTTAGAAGTAATGTCAACCACCACCAAACATAACTGAGTTGGCTCTTGGCTGGCTACGGTTTGGAGGAATGTGGTTGAAGGATTCTAGTGGTTTGGTTGATCAGATTCAACTAAAAGTTCTTTAGCCTTGGCTGGGGAAGCAGCAGAAGTTGATTGAGACGGAGTGGAATGGGCACTTGGATAAACAATTAAGACAATTTTTTGTTTTGGATGATGTGATAGAGCTTATTTGGGCAAGTTCACAGAGGCGATGAGGGAGAAAAGAGGAACGGTTGAAAAGATTATAATCGCCGAATAGAGAGAATTATGCAAGTGGTTGGGACATGGTTGGCAAAGAGATCAGGAATGAGAGACTTGGGAAAAAAGAAAAAAGATCAAAAGATGGTCAAACAGACTGACTTTGAAAGGATTGGAGTTGTGCCTTCAAGCTTTGTACAGAGAGATGGCCATTATGCTTAGGATGGTATAAATTATGCAGAGACTGGTAAGCAAATCAGAGCAGCAATAGAGTTTGAAACTTATCTCATTGCACAACCTCCATGTGGGCTTCAGTCTTTGATTGTGTAATTCAAGCTTCATTTCCTGTTCATAGTTTACGGGTCTGGACCATGTCCACCAGAAAATAACAGGAGTAGAAAGGAATACATATAGAATACAATATGACTCATATTTCATATGGAATACCATTACAAGTCTGATCATGACACCAAAACTGCTGTAAAACTAATCTTTTGTTTAGGTATATGCTTACAGTGAGAAGATTTGAGAGGATAAGAAGAAAGAAGAGATATAATGCTTATAAAACACAAAACAGGGGGGGGGGGGGGGGGGAATTAAATTAAAATGTCAGCTAAAAACAAAATTTATAAGCTACAGAACTTGCGTTCTCTAGATCAAGAAAATTATACATTTCCAGCCAACCTTGCGTGGCAGCACTACTCCTTTTGAAAGAAAGAGAGTACAAGATCCGTATGTACAGAGAAAAGTTGCGTGTCCACAAAATGCTGTATCACAGAACAAGAAGAGAATTAATAATATGTTTTCTACTTTTACTACCTATACAAAGTCGCAATATAAACAGCACTAAGAGAACAGGAGGCAATCGTATGGCCACTAAAAACCACATGAAATTTGTTCCAAAAAAACGATATGAAAGATTAGAACTTTCGATACTGAGATCCCAAAACAAATGTGAAAGAAAATAAATTATCCAAAACAAGCCCAGTAGTAATGTATACACTAACAAACCATTGAGCACACTAGGAACAATGTCATAAAAATACAGAGACGGGTGCCAAGAATAAGAATTTATCAAACTGTAGTCAAGATAAATGAACCAGTGTCACTGAATTTCCACAACTTGCATTAAACAGCATAAATTATATTGGCAAGGAAAATACCTTCATAAAAGGTCGGTCACGACTGGGAAATGACTCAAGGAAACTCTCCTTCAAAAGCAATGACACCTAAAGGTCAAAGAGAAGATTATAATGAACAATTTACTGATGTCAATTCTGTAGTATAAGGAGTGTTCATCAATAAACTATTCGATGATTGTGGGAAT
>CM069916.1:106466239-106540239 GCA_036172215.1 Camellia granthamiana | reverse complement strand
TTATTATAAATTTATTAAATAAGATACCAATATTGTTTTTATCATTTCTAAATAACAAGAAGACCACTAAAACTATTGTAGGAAGAGAATGAATATTCAACTAATGTCAAATTTTCTTTCTACATGTCAAAGTAAGATCAATATTGAGGAATCCCAAAGCATTTCAACAATCCCAAGTCCAAAAGCTTTCTGTTTGGCATTGTTTTCAAAATTTGTTTCCTTGTTCCCAAAAACAAAAACAAAAAAATACAAATAATAAAAAATAAAAATTGAAAACAATACAAAAACTGTGGTTGGCAGAACTGAAAAAAATGAAAACGAGTAATGTATTCAAACTTCTTTTTTTTATATAGAAGTGCGTATTCAAACCTTGGCCTAATAACCTTGAGATTATGGGTTCAAGTCTCAGGACAACTACTTTGTGCACTATGCCAAAAGTTAAACATGTACCCAATCTTTCCCCTCCCCAAACACACATTAACATGTATAATTTGGGCGTTGTTTTTTTATAAGTGCGCATTCAAACTTCACAATAAGGATAATGGAAATGATGCCAAATGAGCACCTAACTTTTGTCGAAACACGGGAAAGAAAAGTAGCATCAGGAAATGATGAGATACTGTGAAGACAAAAAATCTGATGTGGAGCAGCAGCCGACATTTGGAACTCCAACTTTCCAACCCCACCCCCCAAGTCCCACAACACCCAAATAAATATATATTTTTTAAAAAAAGGTGTTAGTTAGAGCCTTAAGAGATGACTACATTGAGCATCTGGCATAGCATTGGAGATTCCATGTAGTTGTAGGAAAAACAAACACCCCATGGAATATGGTCCCTAATTAAAATCAGCAGGTCCTTGGTCCAGGAATTAGATCCAGTTAGCCCTTGCAATAAGCTAACAGGGTAGCTGATGGACAGACAAATCTTGCCATAATTGTACAACTATGTGCATGGTGATTCAAGGATACACTTGAGGTCTCAGGAGGCATATGGCTAAGACAAAAAAAAAAAAAAAGATGAAAAAGTTCGTGTTGCTGGCATTTCAGTGACTGCACCAATGCATGTCATATCTAAACAATGTGTTCAGAACTATAGTTATTCCTGAATTCCAATTCATCTAGCTTTCACATAATCATGCCAGTTACCATCTAAAATTCATCCCCTATAAGTTCAGGATGATCTGGCCATGCCTGTCTGCCAAAAAATGCAAATCATACCAAAGCAATGATGATTAATCTACTCTTTTTCATTTGTTAAAAAAATATATACCATTTCTAGATTTCCCAGTCTAATTAACCAGACTTATCAGATGAAAATAACTAGGTAATGTAACTCTCAACTCCCAAATGCTGCCATAGTTCCACACAAGCTGCCTTCATAGACAAAAACCCAACCATATATTCAAAGTCTCGGCCTTTACCAAATGAGCACACATATATAACAATGGACATGGGAAGTGCTTACATTTGGAAGATCACAAGAGCAGTTTCATCCTTATTGGGATGGCAAGTAACACCTTCCCAAGCATCCCAATTAGTAGGAGCACAAGGGTCTCCATTCCAACCCATTCTATCTGGAACACGAAGAGACTCTTTCAAAGCCCTCATAGCAACCACTGCATAAACATGACCGATTACACACATCACAAATTAAAGAAACGCATATCTATGCTAAGATTCTTATTATCCTCCATGTTCCTTATTAAGCATAAAGATCATTGGTAAGAAAGAAAAGGCAACAAAAAAGTTGAGTACCCCTATTTTCTATTGCTCAAACTATGTTTTCTATAGCCTCTTTTTTTTCCTTTTTTTTTTTTTTCTTTTTTTGGTTTAATTCATCTCAGAAAAACTAATACTTTTATGCGAAGTGCTAGAGACCCACAATTTGGACTCCTAAATTTACCTATAATAATGTGGCAAGGGAGATAGGCCCTACACAATTCAGTGTGTGACAAATCAAAAGCTAACATATATCTTGTCACATCATTATGGGTCAAATTGTGAAAGGTTTTTTGTGGGTCTTAAACATTTCCTACTTTTATTTGTCTCAATTAAGGCTTTTTTTTTAATTATTATTTTAGTTCATACAATTCAATTGGAGACGGTTCATCCAAATCGGCACTGGTGGAAACCTAACTTAATGGGCAAAAATATAATTTTACAATTTGAATAACTTAAATCATACAACAAAACACCCATTTTCTTCTCCACTACTCATTCCAAAATAGTGAATAAAAAAAATTGAGGTTCGATTGTATGATTTAAGTTGTTCGAATTTCAAACCGACATTTTTACCTATTAAACCATCTCCTATTGGATCGAATTAGCTCAAACTAAATAATTGATTGAAAGACTACATATATGAAATTAATAGTTTAAGGATGAACTAGAAAAATGTTGATAGTTTAGGGGATAAATAAAAGTGAAATTAGCCCTCTCTCTTTTTTTTCTTTTTTCTTTTTTCTTTTTTTTTTTTGTGTTATCTTGGATAACAAATATTTTAAGATTTAAAACTTTGATTCTCTTGTTTTCCTAAATTTCCCAACAACCAAACAGGCCATAAAAACAAAAGCAAATGCATATGTGAGTATTGTTTTCTATTCCATAATAATTCAAAAGCCCATAGCAAAATTCTAATTTTATAGAAGTGCATACATACATACATACATATATACCTTGATCAGGAACAGTAGAGAGATCCGCCGGGACGATCGCATAATTCTCGAGCCCACAAATTATAGGTACACCAACAACAGGGACAAGCTTCACACTCAAAATAGTACTACTCAAATTCTTCACTGTACAATACCAATCATACGCAGCAAAACTCCCAACCTGTTTGAATATATCAACCCTACTCATATTCTCACCATTTACCACCACATCAAACACTCTCTGCCCTTGCCTATTCACACTCACATCAATCTCCGCAAAATGAAACCACAACAAGTAATCCAGCTTCGCATCCACAGGCAATTCGTACTCCAAAGCACCATTTCCAGTCCCCATAAGCGCCGTCTGATACAATTTCACCGGAAAATAGTTCGGACTCTGATCCGTATTCACCACATTCTTTATCGCCGACACGGCCTTGACTTCGACCGAGTTCGGAGACCGAAATTCCGCGCCCGACTGCCAAGTCCGGCCGAAGAGATCGACGTCGTTGCTGAACCCCGGGCCCCACTGTTCCGAACCGGAGCTCAACCGACCGTAATTAACCAAAACCGAACCGTTTCCGATCGAGGCCGAATCATACGACGCCGGATCGATCTGGATGAGCTCAAGAGAAGCGATGATTGGTGAATCGGTGGCAATGCTGTAGAAACAAATGTCAGCTTCGCCGTCGGAGACGAAGGCGAAGAGATCGGAGTATGCGCCGAGGCGGCTAACCTGCTCCGGCCAAGGGGAGCGCCAACTAAAGACGAGAGTGCCTTCGACGGAGAGGTCGAAGCTGGGAGAGTGGGACTTGCCATCGTAATTGTCATAGACCGTGAAGGTTCGGATGTAGAACCGGCCGGTCGGGAGCGGGACGATGTAGCAGTTCTTCTTGCCGGAGGAGATTGGGAAGAACCGAAGGGTCTTCTCTTGGAGGTTTCTGAACTGGAGTGGTTCGGAGACTAGACCGGAGGAGCCGGAGGTG
Organism: Camellia granthamiana; assembly: GCA_036172215.1. Lineage (NCBI taxonomy): Eukaryota > Viridiplantae > Streptophyta > Magnoliopsida > Ericales > Theaceae > Camellia > Camellia granthamiana. The sequence continues at coordinate 106,536,598 of CM069916.1, read as the reverse complement.
AAGAAGCGGTCAGATAGCCAGGTGGTGTTGAAGGTGTCGGTGGAGTCGGTGGATCCGCCGCAGTCTATGTGGTAGACAGTGTCTGTGAGGAGTGTAAGAGAAACAGTTAGTGAGAGTTACAAATATATATACATATATATATATATATAGAGAGAGAGAGAGAGAGAGAGAGAGAGAGATAGGGAGCTTACTGAAAAGATAGGAGAGAGAAAGGGAAGGGAAGAAGAAGAAGAAGAAGAAGAAGAAGGGGAGGAGGGAGAGAGGAGACATGTTTTGTGGTGGTGTTTGGACACGGTGATGAGGAGGGAAGAGATATGACGGAAAACGAGTAGAAAAGTTTAGAGAGAGGGGAAATAAACGAACTGATGAGGACTGGTATCATTCGATTATGGATCTCATGTAAATTTTATACTTATATGAGGGTTGGTTTGGGTAGTGGTTTGGTTTTTTGGCTTTTTGAATTTTCTGATTATTTTAGTTTGGGTTAAAAAGTTTAGTTTGGGAAGAGTTTTTTGGTTTTTTTGATTTTTTTTTGTGAAAGAAGAGTGTAATGATTATGGATTGGATGTGATATTTTGTTTGTTGTGGTTAAAATAGTCTATTTTGTGCTAAAATAGCCAAAAAAAACCCACAACCTATCTTCCCAAACGGAGCCGCAGTAATGTCATATGTATTGATTAGTGTATTAATTAGTGTATTAATTAATAATGTGGTATAATTTAAAATATTTTTGATATTTGTAATTTATATAATAATTGAAATTAATAATAATGTCATAATTAATATTAATATACTATTAATTAATACATATAGAGCCATCCCACATAAAAATAAAAAATTTAATAAAATTTTTAAAATTCCCAACCTTAGAGCATCCCCACCAGTTTATCTAAATTTTACCTTAAAATATTATTAAAAAATTCATTTCCTATTTTAATAATCACTTTTTCATTTACTTCTCCTAACAAACTCCTTATTCTTTCTCTATTCTATTAGCAAACTCTCTATTTTTTCTTTATTTTATTAAAATATAATTTCTAATTATAAATTTAAAAAAAATAAAAATTATAAATGTGTACTGCGATTCCTAAACAAAGCAAAGTCAAAAATATATATATATGTAAAAATATATAAAAAGTAGCTACAGTAGCAAAAAGGGAATCACTTAGAGAAGCTGACGCAGATGTATAAGGAATTACTTACCCCTTAAAATAGGTAACGATGAGCTTTAGGCATCTGGTGGGAATGCTCTTACCGATTATTGGATGCGCTTCATTGACGTGGGGTCCGTTAGTTAGGCGGGTCCAATTAAATATTTTGTTCATTGATTGATGCCTACCTCACGAGCGTACTTTTGGTAGAATCGCTTTGGCAGATTTTTTTTTTTTTTAATTTTAATTTCACTTTTATTTCGTAAACTGCCACTAATTTTTATTTTATTTTTTAATTATTAATTTTAGAAAAATTTATTAAAAAATTATTTTTTAAATGTTTATATCTCAATTAATCTATAAGATATTCTTTTATTTCAATAAGTCCTATTAGTTAATTATTTGATCTATCAAATCTTAATTCTCATAGTTAAAGTATTTTATGATTATTTTTACCCTTATAAGTATTTTTTGAACGGTTAGTAATTTGGTAATGTGAACATTCATGTTTTACAATGTAAATATTCATATTGACGGTGCGAATATTCACATCACGGAACATTCACACTATAAATGTAAATATTATTAGGAGTATTTTGGTAATTATATTATTCATAAGACTTATTAAAATATAAAAAATAATGTAAACTAAATAAAATATAAGTAGGTAAAAAAAAATTTATGAAAAGTGTCTCTTAATTTTATCTATTTAGTTTTAAATTTTTTTTTGATTTATAGGTTAATGTAGCCCAATTGGAAATCATTGGAAAAATCAGAAACTGATGACGTCTTTTTTATTTTTTATTTTTTATTTTATGTGATGAGATCTAATTTAGGACAAGGTCTATTATACAGTCAAACCTATATTGTGGGATGTAATTTATTCAAAATAGTGAGAGAAGTGATTGTTAAATAACTTTTCTTTTTCTTTTTAAATTATGCATCAACCTTTATTGATTGGTATAATTGTCTTCAATTGAATATGTGACACTCCAAATGATTAATTAATTTTAATATCGCATTAATATCAATTAAATGTATATATAATATGTTTAATTTAATAGTTATATATGTTAAAATATAATTTAATTAGGAGGTCATCATTGTATCCTATAAAAAATATAGTATATAATTATGATATTATTTGGGTCAAGATGTAACTAGGCTAAAGTAATAAGTTGAGCTTAAAGATAAGTATTTGTGTGTAAAAGTCTCGAGGAATTTTTATTTTTTTTTATAACTTTATTGAGTATTTTGATTATTTATTTACCTATTTAATTATTTATCTCATCTCTGTCTGCGCCATTTAATTTATTAAAATTAAAATTATTTAGCTAGTTGCGATCCAACCCTAAGCACTCGGGGTTAAGTCATGATAGAATCACATGAACTGAAATAAAAAACTTTAAAAAGTATACATATAAAATCATAAAGAAATCGCGATCCAATGTATTATTTTTTAAAAAAAGAATTCAGTTCAATGATAAATCTTACAAATTTTAATAATTAAATTTATTAACTTTTTCATTAATATGTAAATATTTGTGAAAGTCTCGTTGCAGTGTAATTTCCCCTAAAATCATTATCTTGGAGATGAAATAGAAAAATTAGTGATAATTTTATCCAGCCCTAAGCACTCGGAGTTAAGTCGTGACAGAACCACATGAACTGAAATCAAAAACTTTAAAAAGTAAATAGATAAAATCATAAAGAAATCACGATCCAGTGTATTATTTTTTAAAAAAAGAACTCAGTTCAATGATAAATCTTACAAATTTTAATAATTAAATTTATTAACTTTTTCATTAATATGTAAATATTTGTGAAAGTCTCGTGGCTGTGTAATTTCCCCTAAAATCATTAGCTTGGAGATGAACTAGAAAATTAGTGATAATTTAAGGGATAAAAGTAAAATTAACCTTTTTTTAACTACAAATATTTGGTCTTAGAATATTTTAAATTTGTAGATAATTAAATTAATTTGAAAACTTATGTGACACTTTGGTATATGGCTCCCCTCAAGACTCCTCTATACTTTATTTTGTGGGTTCCATTTTAAACTTACATTGATAATTTAAACCGTTATTCTCGTAAGTCCAACAATTTAGATAAGTTATGCAAAAAATTAATTTGTGATATATGAACAAATTACATATTGTTTGTTAAAATGGACAGTAATTGTTAGTTTAAACTTAAACCTTTCATTCTATAAAACAAAAAGTAATTTGTTTATATATTCATCGATATCTGATGAAACTGATTTTTTACAGATACGGTCTTCGTTGTGAAATTTACAAGATGAATGATTTATATTGTTATTGTGGGCCTAGAATGAAATCCAAAAAATGAAATATGGAGAAATATGAAAGATAAGAGTATGAAAGTGAGCCATTTTTGACAATTTGATATTTTAAAATTTGGATTTTGATAGTTAAAAACAAAAGTAAAATGATGATCAACCTTTTTTTGATTGAGATCTCAAACAATATGTTTGGTTAGGGGATTTTGAGAGAGATTTTGAAATAAAAAATCCCTTCCCAAATCCTCCAACCAAGTGTAAATCCTAAAATTTTGATAATTCAAGTAGTGTTTTGATAATTCAAGTAGTGATTTGTTGTCTCCAAAATTAACTTTTTCACTATTAGGTAAGATTTGAAGAATCAAATGAAGATGTTATTACCATATTTTTTTTAGATTGATGATGCTCTTTCCATATTAATACAGACAATAAAAGGATTTGTATGGAATGGTTTGAAATTTATCTAAATTATTGCCTAAATTTGATATTATTGGCTTTATGTTATATGTTTGGATAAATTATAAATACATTTCATGAGATTTATTTAAAATACAGATTATCCCTATAAATTTGAAAATTACATCCCGCCCTTCAAGTTTATAAATATATAACAAATGATCCCTTTTATTAATAAATCATAAAGTGAATTAATTGTTTTTAATAATACTAGAAATTTATTTCAATAACAAGTCAAGAAATTTTATTATTGTAGAGCAAGTAGTTAGATTTTTTTTTTTTATTAATTTGTTAAATAAAAATTTTTAAGAAGGAGATCTTTATAATTTCTAAGACAATCTATATTTTAAGTAAATTTCAAAATGTGTATTTGTATGTGTTGTTGGACTAAGAATTTTTTAAGAGATTTGTAAAAATATGAATAAATAAAAAGACACAATAAGGAGAAGAAAAAAGAAGAAATTAAAAGAACCTAAATTTAGTTGTTTTATTTTCATTTATTTTAATAAATTTAAGTTCCAAGCAAGCATACCACAAGAGATTTTGATATAGGGGTAGATTTGTCTATTCGCAAAAAAATGCCATGCAATGGCTAAGGGTGCCTTAGAAATTAGACCACCCTTGATATGGATTTCAGTTTTCAATAACAGGATTTAACACTTTTTTTTTTTTTTTTTTTTGAAAAAGAAAATTTGTTTTTGGAAAAATCATAAATTAATCTGATAAAAGTAAACATAAAAAAAAATATTTTTAATATTTTAAAAATTATTTTCACTTGAAAAATAAAATTCATATAAAATTAACAAGTAATATTTATTTATTTATTCACTAGTTTTATTATTGAATTTTTTTATAAAAATAAATTATAAATATTCAACCATACAAATTACTTCTCTTTTTTTTTTTTTTTTTGTTACAGGAAAATCCTCCTCCTCTCTCGCAAGTTCAAAGCAGCACCTTTTGTAGAAATTCTCAAAGTGCCCTGTTGTCCATTATAATCAGAGATTATAACTTGAGAACTTGTTCCGACCTTCCAAAATAAATGCTACTTAAATCAGCACTCGCACAGCGAGGAATATTGAACTCACATCAAGTGTTGTGATAATAACAACTTGAGACTAATCTCATAACCAACTACGTTACGTCTAAAAAATTAGTCCAAAAAATTTTAAACTTGAGACTTGAAATCTTAATCTCCGACCTTTACCAAGGCGCTAGATGCCTTGGGTTGAAGCAGATCACTTTCGACTCACCTCTTATACAATATAACATAACAAAGTAAAATAAAAATAAAATTTGTCCAAGGGTAATTTATATGGAGAAAGTTCTATTCTCGAGACTTGCACTGGCACCATACTCGTTTGGGAACCCTCCCTTTTAGCCAAAAAGTCAAAAAGTTACTAAATTAGCCAAAAAGCCAACAACCCATACCAAAAAGTCAAAGATTCTCTTTTCTCTCTACTTTTTGCATATCTTTCGGAAAAAACTAAAAAGTCATCCCAAACATACTAGTTTTTTTTAGCTCATATTTTAGTCAAATAGCCAAAAAGTTACAAAATTAGCCTGTTCCCAAACGAGACCGCAGTTGAAGTTGGTGGGCCATTGTGTTTGTTTATTGGATATAAAAATTGGATATGAATGTGAAAGTGGATATAATATAAGTTAAGTCTTACATATTTTTTTATCTCTTATATCCTGTGTTTGGTCACTTCATATAGAGAGTCCGAATAGTATATAATGTAAAAAGAGGATATGCAATATCACTTCCATGATATTATATATCCTCACCGTCAGATATAACTCATCTTTCATCAAAATGTCAAAAATAATTACTCTCATTTTATCACATCCTGTATCATATATTAATAAAACATAATATAAGTGACCCCATAATATATATAATCTATCTCATATCCTATAACATATTATATCTCAGGTTTATCCTTAAATATTAACCCTTGGGCCCCGTTTGATTGTTTCGGATTAGATATAAGGGGCTTGCGGAGGATATGTAATACTTAAGGATAAATATTATAAAATGGATTATATATACACTATGGGGTCACTTATATTATGTTTAGTTAAAATATGATATATGACATATGATAGGATAAGAGGAGAGTAATTATTTTTGACTTTTGAATGAAAATACCTTAAATATTATATTGATGATGTAAATATTTACATATTAGAGAATTGGGTAATGCTATAGTGTGCAACTTACACCTTACACCTTTTTGTGTTCACTTACACCTTACACTTACACCTTTTTTACCTTGGACTTACACCTTTTGTGTAAGTGGCACATGGTGTGCAACTTATACATTTCATTTATACCTTCCACTTACACTTACACCTTACACTTACACCTTACACTACACATTTTGTGTGAGTGGCACATGGTGTGCAACCCACTTACACCTTTTTGTGGGTTGCACACTTAAGAAGAAGCCTAGAGGAATTAAGACAGTTTCTAAAATTATAATAAGAGACAACTAGTATTAATCAAACCTTGAGGGTGCAATTTGTAATTTATCCTAATATGAAAACAAATGCAACCTGTCGTTGTCGATGGTGGAAGTAGGTTGAAGTAAGTTGTCACCCCGTGACATGCACACGTCAATTATGGCTACTTTTAGAATGATTTATTTTTTTCAATTAAAAAAATAAGTTCAATTTTTTATGTTTTTAAATCCCATTTATCTAGTATGAATTGTGATGTCTCAACAGAGAATTATTCTCCACAAATAGACACATTAATAAGTTAAAACAATTTACAAATAATGCATAAAAAATAGGACCAACGAGTCCAATTTAAAGGGTCTCTAACATGAAAAGTAAAATTTGAACATTCCAAATAATTGTTTTGATAATGCGCTTAAACTTATCTTATACACATAGTTCGATTCTCAAAATTTATGTATTTACGCTATATAAAATCTATAACCTTACGAGTAAATTTCAAATTTTATTTTTGTGTTTGCATAACCAATTAAAAAATAAATACAAAATATAAATAAGGAGGTGGAGTCAACAATTTTGCGAATCCAGTCATTTCCTATGCATATAAAAGTCATTTTTTTGGTAAATGAATTGTGTATTTAAAAAGTTGGTTGATTCAAACTTTTTCACTTTAAAGTACAAATGAAAATGCATTGGGCGTGAGCTGCTTTTTGGTGATCTTTCAAAACTGGTTATGGCTTACTCATGTCTAATTAATTAGTTAGTTTTATTATTATTATATCGTCATGTAAAATGACTAATACGGATATTAGTACACAACACGTCAGGTTTTTTTTGGTAATTCATATTCAAACCATAATGTTTTGATTGTTACTAAATTTCCAAACAATGATTTAAAATTTTAAAATGTATGAATTGTACAAAATTAATATACCTTTTGAGTCTAGCGAATGAGAGGATTTTAATATTTATAGTTAACCATTCAATCAATCCTCTGAGCATATTATCTAGTCATATCAAGATAATGTTAATAGAACTATGATACTTCAATCATAAAATGGGAATTTCTTGAGAATTATCCCAATTTTTTTTTTAATGGTTATGGAATTGTAATAAACTTTTGGGGCTTGTGAGAGTTTCAAACTCACTACGCATACACTATAAAAAAAAAATTTAAGTTTTGGAAATCAAAATTTAAGGATAAAATTATTTTTTAAGGATCAAATAATTTTGTTGCGAAAAGTATCATTATTATATTTTTAAAAACAAAAATTAGACATTAGTGATGAATTATTATCTTTTTGGACCAAATTTTGTCTCAAAAAATAAACCATATTGAGACCAAATTATTTTGTCCCCTTTAAAAAGTCTATTTATTAATGACATTTTCAAAATTTTGTTGCTAAATGCCTTATTTTTTACTTTTTGAGACGATCTTTTAGCGATTAGCCTCATGACAATAGAAATTGATCTCTAAATATCTTTTCAACAAAATTTTTACTTTTAAAGACCAAAATATTTAATCTATAAAATTCTTATATGTTTGTAGTGATATATAGAAGACTCCCTAGTTTTCATATCCAACCAAACTATACCTACACCCAAAAAAAATGGTACAATCATTGAAGCTATATTACAAAAGAAAATATTTTATGTAATAAATATGTCACATGACTAAAATGATACGGTGTCATTATTTCACTCGTTAATTGATATTTAGTAAAGCATGGGACCGAGGTTTGAGTGCACAAATTTTGAGTGCTAATTTTGCATAAAATGACAAACAAAAAGACAAAATTTGTCCCCTCACCATTTTAATGTCATGAAAAGATACTTTTGTACCCAAAATTTTGGGCCAAAAAACAAAAAAATTTAGCATAAAACATAAATGATATCATTTGTATATAATGGGACCTCACGCATCATTGAGATTTAGAAAGTCAAAAAAATAATATGTGCAATTAGGCAGAAGATATTCTCAGTATGAGGAATGTCGGACCAAAATGTAACCACTATCCCCATATGATCTCAGCATATGTATTATTGTTCTATTTTCTTGTCTGTTATGTATTCGTATGTAAATAGGAGTTGAAGTCATATCAAAGATGTTATAAAGCTTTTTTTTTTTTTTTTTTAATGTAAAATATATGATGCACACCACACTTAAAATAATCTACACATATGTACAACTACAAGACAGAGCCAAAGATGACAAGTCAAAAAAAAAAAAAAAAAAAATTTAGTACATCGTTTGGAAGGCAATTTGGTACAATTGCAAGAATTGAAATAAAAATGGAATCAATTAGCTTGAATGCATAGAAAAGGGGAATTACAAACTCAGGCTATAAGACTAAAAAACAATTAACAAAAGATGGAGTTACAACTCACTGGAAGGCAGGGTGCAACTCAAGATAAATTATTAGTTGGTTTTGGAACATCACGTAACCATGTCTCAGGTCAATCACAAATCTTCATATCTTCTTATGTTTCTCAATCATCCAATATAAAATCATGAGTCCCATCACCTCCATCAATCGCAATGCATATAGAGCGTCGTGTGATGCTACCTCTGGACCAACCAATAACTTCTCGTAACTCATATCCTATACACCTTCTATGTTTGTGTATTAATATTATTATTTTTTGGTTTGTTTCATTGAACTATAATTCCCTCCATAAAAAAAACTGTACAAGAGGTATCATACAAGAAAGCATGAAAAGTTAGACTCAATTTCATAAAATTTAAGGTCATCATACAGTTTGAAGGCCGGCGGTGCAACCCAAGCATGCAGTTCGGTGTAGGCTAGGTCAGCTCAAATGAGGTTTGGGCTGGGCCTTGGCTTGGGGTTTGAAGCTCGATCTGCTTGTATGCCTATGAAAGACGATCAATTGACCCGTCAAACGAGCCTAACATAAAATATAAAATAAAATAATTATATATATACATATATATAGCAATTAACCTTGACCCGTTGGCTTGCTCGCAAGCTCGTTGGGTAGGGTTAGGCCTAAAATTTTACATACGACTCGACGGAACACATACAAAAAGCACGCAGCGGACTTGGACATCATTTTCGCTATCCAACTTGATTTCTTAAATAAATAAAAAATCAATACATTGGAATCCACAAGGTCGTTTGCAATAATATGGTTCAAATGTGAACATCCTATGCCAAGGATCCCGTGTCATTATTATTTTCTTTCCTATAGTCAAAAACATATTCAGAGAAGGGTGGGGGCACTAGTTGAAAAGCTATAGACCTAACAACACCATTCAGAACCATAATTCATGGCTCCACCATGTGAATATCAAAGCTGTCCCACCTGCAAAAAGTCAGATTCATTATGGTTGTCTTTTACAAGCATTCACTTTGAGTATAGAACAGTTGACTTCACTTTCATTCAGACTTGTAAGTTGTAACCCTCAAATTGAGTTCTTGGTTTTTTCAATCAAATTCTAGCAAGCTAAGATTGTGTTGACTATGAGAAATATTATTTATACAAAAAAAATTGAGTACATTAATATGTAAAAACTCTCACATGAAGGTGAGTCTTACATAAATTTTACGCGTGTACGCCTCCATCTTCATTTGAGAGCATAGATTTTTTATACATCTTAAATTATGTGGGTTATTTGTAGCCCTGATACTAGCAAGCAATGTCTAATAAGTATATAATTTTGGATCGTTAACAACAATTTCCACTACTACTCGCCCTTTGTATTGTACCTTTCAATTTAAGTTTATACAATAAATAAAAATATTTAATTCGACTTGTGTTTGAATTAATAAGAATTTGTTTGGGATTATGGTTCTGAATGGTGTTGTACCTTTCAATTTAAGTATTGTACCTTTCAATTTAAGCTCTTTCCTTATACCCATATCTTTTAAGTCTAACCGTGCCTTGTCTGTGTCCTTATTCTTTTCATCAATGCCTAACATAGTTCCGAAAACATTTTCACTAAATTTTTTTCCCACATGCATGACATCAATGTTGTGTTGAAGTTTTCGCTTCTTCTAATAAGGTAGCTTATACAAGATGCTTACATTTGTCCAATTAGGTGCTTGACTAGGCCTTTTCCTATTACTTGGATGCTTTCCATGTATGACACCTGTCATGTTTTCCAATTGCTCTTGTATCTTTTTCATCGGCAACTTCAAAGATCTCTTCCGTTTCTCAATCTTACCATTGTAAGCCCTACTCTTTCGCCTTTCTGGGTGGTCCTCAGGCAAGTAACATCGATGGTTAGTGTACCCAGTCTAACTTCTCAAAGATTCAAAATATGGTTCATCATTGCAAGTGTAACAAGAATAATGACCATTTGTTCTCCACCCAGATATGTCACCAAAAGCAGGTCCGATCGTGTATTGTCCACAACAAAGCTGCATGCATTCGAAAAGTTTCATTGGTGGAGGCATCGTAAGTTAGTGCACCATTTGTCCATAACTCATTCACCAATGATCGCATGTAGACGTCAATATCAATCCCTGGTTGCGATGCTCCAGTAATAAGTAATGACATCAAACAAAATGAATCCTTCATAACCAACCAAGGTGGCAAGTCGTATGGAATGAGTATGACGGGCCACACACTGTAAGAGTTGTTCATGTTCCCAAAAGGGTTAAACCCATCAACGACCAACCCTAGCCTTACATTTTGAGGCTCCAAGGTAAACTCGGGATGTTGTGCATCGAATTCCTTCCACTCATCACTGTCAGCGGGATGCCTCAATATCTCGTCGTCCACTCATTTGTCTTTATACCATCTCATGTCCTCAGCCTTCTTCCTTGACATGTACAATCTTTTCAACCTTGGTGTCAAAAGAAAGTACCGCAATACTTTATGGGGGATCCTTTTACCCCTTTCATGATTGATCTTGTATCTAGATGTTTTACAAGTTGGACATTTATCTAGTGTTGCATTCTCCTTCCAAAATAATACACAATCATTTATGCAAGCATCAATGAGCTCATATGACAAACCCAAGTCACGTAGTATTTCTTAGCTTCATAAGTTGACTTTGGAACCAAATTTTCTTTCGGTAAAAGTCTACTTAAAAACTCTAGCAGCATGTCAACTGGCTTATCGCTCCAATGATTTGTTACCTTCATATTGAGCACTTCGATCACAAACTTCAACAAAATATAATTTGTACAATTCGGGAACACCTCACGCTTGGCATCAGTCAACAACTTATCAAAAGTTCTCACTTCTTCTCCTTGGGTTGCATTAGTCGATTCCCCTCTTATTCGATCTTTCACTAAGGCATCAATACCACCTAAAATTTCATTACCATCAAGTCGCATCTCATCATTATGATAAGCCTCGTTTGAAACACGGGGTTCCCCATGCTGGTGCCATATAGTGTAAGTTTGCATAATCCCATACTGGAGCAAATGAATTTTCACATTTGAAGATTTTGTCTACAAACATTCACACATTTTATACACGGGCACAAAATATTACCATTATGATCTAAAACCCCCATTGCAAATTGAAGAAATAACTTGACCCCATCATTATATAGTTTACTCATCCTTCCATCAGCCGGTCCTACCTAGGGTAATCCAACTTTTATCCATGTCTAATCACAAATGAAAGATTAGGAGCAATATAGTATAATATAGACTTGTGTATTTATAAACTATTTAAATTGAAAAATTCAATAAGAGTTTCACCAAATATATGTACAAATTTTTAATAAAGATTCTTATACAAGTTCTAAGGTTATATACAAGTAAGAAATAAAAACTAACAAAAATGGTCATTAATAATCTTAGCACATCTTTAAAAAAAAGACAAAATAGAAACAAAAACAAAAACAAAAATATTAGATGAATCAAAATTAAACACCAACTCTCCTATTGATTACTAACCTCTTGACCAATCATTATATTTGTTTTATAACATATTGACAAAATCATATTTTAGGTTCCCTAATAATGGTCAAATTGACTAGGCAAACGGATAGCTAGTAGGTGAACAAAAACACACTCTGCGATTGATTGAAATAGCATAATAGGTTTAAATATTAGGTCTTATTTAAAGTGTAATAGATTGATTTAAATAGAAAATCCCAATATTTGAATCAATTACAAAGTATGTTTTGTTCACCACCAAAACACTAGATCCCAACACAATTCCATCTCACCCTCTCACCGTTCACTACCAACATGTACATTCAAAGTTGAACAAAAACCAATAAATAAGAAAGCATTAAGTTGTTGAGAAAACAAATGAAAAGAAAAAAAAATTCAAAATTCATTGCATACTTGAACTTTCTTATTTTTATTTTTAGCAAATAAACAAAACCCAATTCAAAATGATTTATATATATATATATACATATAATACATATGTCCCCAGCAAAGAATCCAAAACCCAATTCAATTAATTTTCAAATTTGCTTAACAAATAAATATATATAAAATTCATGGAACTTATGATTTTTATCCTAGTAACAACTAAAATTGTGAGTATCACCATTTCCATCAATCACAACACAGCTGGGATGCCATATAATTAATATCTCAAGACTACCAAATAATTTTTCTACAAATATAGGGGAAAAAATGGAAGAAAACAATTTCACAACATGAGAGCAGTTGGCTTTACATTGACCAACACCAATTCTCACTTTTCAAAGAAAAAGACACATGAGTGGATATAAAAATTAAACGAGAATTGGACACATAAATTAAATATAAAAAATAATACGAATAAGATTTTATAACATCTTCCCCACTCTAAAAACTCTTACATTTATTTTCTCAATCTAACTGTGTTTCTAGACTTATTTAAGAAGGGGGAGGAAAAAAAAAAAAAAAAAACAAGAAAGAAATTCACATTTTAATTTTTTTTAAATGAAGAAATATTCAAATAGAATATAGGAAGAAGATAGAATATTACTAAAAAGGATAGTTGAAAAAAAATAAAAATTCATTTTTTGACCAAATTAAAAAAAAATTAAAATAAATAATTATATAGGAGTTGCAGGGTATGGACTGGGAATAATGCAGGATGATAACTCTGTTGTTAACATGTCTAAGAATTTACAGAGGCTGAAAGTGAAACATGGTTGCGTTCTTGTTTCCTCCATTTCTTGATTTCATTCAATAGAATCTTTTCATTTGTCATTTGATTTCAAACTTTTCATTTGCATATCTTCTTCTGCAGTGGGCTACCAATTTTATGATGTTATGAAGATGGTCTGCAAATAGCTCCAATTTGTAAATAATGGTTAAAGATCTCTTCTTATAATCATTAATATGATTTGGGTCCCATTCATCTTCCTCAACCAATATTCTTATGCAACCAAATTGGGAAATACAATCTATAAAAATGTGCAATTTTGAGCCCTAATAGAGACTTGAGTTACCTTTTTTTTTTTTTTTTTTTAACTTCAGGTTCTGAAGAATTTTTGGAAATGTTTTTCCAATCCTAGGAACATGATTTGACCAAAGTATATATATCGACCATTATAGTTTTGCCATAACAATTAACAACATTATCAATCAGTTAATTAAAACATAACAAGTAGATCATCACAATTCCAAAACCCCACCTAAAACTCAACCCATTTCCACCAAATCCATAACTCCCATCGTCTCTCTCTTTTTTTTCTCTCTATCTCTCTCTTCTCCTCTCGTTCTGGGTTTCTTTCTAGTTTCATACACAACAAAAAAAATTCAACATTTTGGGAGATCTATCTTCACCACCACAACAGAAGAGGAAGAGAATGGGGAGAGAAAGAGAATAGTAGTAGAGAGAAACAAAACTGAGATAAACAAACAGAGAAGCGGCAGAGAAAGAGAGTCTAAGGAAATACTCACTAGATTTGTGTCCTCTGCCGTTCACCATTGCAACTGCTGGACAGAGAGAGTCTGAATGATGCCAAAAGCAGTGACACCTAAAAGAGAGAGAGAGAGAGGAGAGCCGAAAAAAACCCTCTGTTCGTAGCTCTAAGATTTGTGAATGAGTGTTATTATATTTGGGTGAAAAGAACGGATTTGATGATCTCTCTGAATAATTTTGTATATTGAAATATTTGGTGACAATATTTTTCCTCACTAATAATATTTTTAATGGAGATGAAATGTTTTGTTATTAATTTGGTGGAATAATTCCCTCCAAACTTTTTAATGGCGGGAAAAATGTTTGGCGACGAAAAAAAAATAATTTAATGATGAAAAATAATTTCGTCACCTAATTTTTTATTATGTATGTACATTAGTGATAAAATTTTATTTTTCTCTCTAAAAATGATACATTTAGAGACGAAATATTATTTTCTTCACTAAAAGGTAAGTCTTTCGTGACAAAATTTATTTTCGTCATTAGTTTTCGTCTCTAAAGACTCTTTTTGTTGTAGTGATAGGCCGATGTGTTTGAGTTAGGTTGGTTTGGTTTTTGAATGCATCAGTTTGGTTTTGGATCTTTAAATCATTAAACCGACATGATTGGGTTGATTCTTGGTTAGGCCTTGCCTAAACCGAACCAAACCGAGAACCAAACTTAGGCTATGTTTGGTATGTGAGGTTGGGGTTAAAATAGTCACAAAAAGACAAAATAAGTTAAAAAGTCAATAACACTAGGGATGGCCATGGGGCGGGTTTGCCATTCCCCGCTCTTGCTCTCGCCCTTACCCCGTCCCTGCTACAAGTGGAAATTTTCAATCTCATCCTTGCCCCAGCGGATATACCCACAGATACCTGATACCTGCAGATATCCAACCATATTTCAAATAACCAAAAAAAAATAGAGAACCATTTAAATCCTTAGCACACTAAATGATTTTTCTTGTTTCCTTAGATATAAACCGTGAGACTTTTAGCATTATTATTTCTTTTAATATTCTTTTCTTATATCTAATTATATATATATATGTTATTTATTTATATATTATTAATTATATCAGGTTGGGTTTGGATCGGGGAAGACGATACCTGCCCTTGCTCCACCCCCGTTACGGGTGATCAAAACATAATCCACCCCCGCCCCGCATAAGTGTTGGGTGGGTAAAATCTGCCCCATTCTGGCAAGTAAGGCGAGCCCCTATGGGTCAGATTAAAATGGTCATCCCTAAATAAGATAAAATGTCACATCCAATCCATATTCATTTCACTTTTTCTCTCACAAAAGTCAAAAAAGATAAAAAGTCCATCTTAAACAAGACTTTTTAGCCTAGGCTAAAATAGCCAAAAAATCAACTCACTTTCCAAATGAAGGCTTATATATATTTGAAATTTTATTTATGTTGATATATATCTTCACATAATTGGTCTATTACAATGAATTTGATTCCACCTAATAATTTTTCATATACATGAATTATTAAGTGAATGAAGGAATGAGTACTAGAAACTTGAGCTAGATTTCGCAATATTTCATTTGTATTGATTGTATTAATAGATTTAATTTGTATTAGTTATGTTTAATTTTTGCATTAAATAATATTTTGTTCTTTTTTGGGTTACATTTAAATGTTAAAATTTTGTTTTTGTTTATTTTTATTATTTATTATTGATTGATTAACTTATTTTTAATATAGTGAAATCGTAATTCCAACTTGAACCAACCCTAAATACATTGGGTTTGGTTGAGTTGGTTCTAGTGTATGATTGATTTGATTTTGAATCCAAAAACTTGGAATCGATATTGTAATGTCATCGGATTATTAATTCTAAGATATATAGTACCTGGACTATTTGGTTAAATATGATGTGTATCTCAAGTTTGTTTAGTCATGAGATTAGATGTAAAGAAATGACTATTTCATTGAATCTTATGTTTATTTAAGATATTATAAAGAAGGATAAATGTTCAAAAGGTAATTTTACCCTTTTAAATTATTTACTAAATAATATCAATTAAACATGTCTTTAATATTTTAATTTTTTTGGACTAGATTAAATAAAAATTTATTTTATTTTTTCAAAATTAAATAAATTTATTTTTTTTAAAAAAATAAATAAAATATCAATAAAAATTTGTGTTATTTTTTAAAATAAAATTTTTAATAAATTTATTTTTAAAAAATAATAATTATTAAATAAAATATCAATAAATTTTTAAATAATGAAATTAAATAAAACATCAATAAAAATTTATTTTAAAAAATTAAATGAATAAAACATCAATAAAAATTAAATTAAATTAAATTATTTTTTTTTTAATTGAGACATTTAAAATTTATTAAATATAATACATAATTAAATCAAATATTTAGAGGGCAAATATATCATTTTACCATTTAATCCCCATGTGATAGGGGAGCTTCTATTTCCACACACCACTTCCCCTCTTTTCTCACACTTAATGATATTTTTTTTATTACATTTTTGTTCTAAAATAAAATTACCAAAATATTTTTTTCTTCTTCAACCAAAACCGTAACCCTGACCCTAACTATCCCTAACGTTGGCCCTCCGGTCGTCCCCTTCCTCAACATAGTTCCTTCCTTCATTGCCTCCTCACAGCCCCCCTATTCTCGAATCGAAACCCCTCTCTCACCCCGCCATCTGCAACTCTCTCTCTCTCTATGAATTGAGGATCGCGAAGGGGTGAGAACTGTGGCAGCGGTGGTGTTGTGTTGCAAAGTGGAGAGTTATGGGGGTGGTGTTGTGTCGCCGCTACCCCCTCCGCTTGAGAAGACGATCGACCCCCCCTCTTCGCTTGAGAAGATGATTGACACCACCCTCTCCGCCGTTCGTTAAACTAGGGTTGAAAATAACACATCAATTCGACCATTAATATTCGAACAAAACATATTGGTTCGACCTTCAACATCCGAACAAAACATATTGGTTCGACTTTTAACATCAGAACACGTTGGTTCGACACTGTACTTCTGAATTAATGTGTTTGGTTTGAAACTATACTTTCGAACCTTACATATTAGTTCGATATGTACTTCTGAATGAACCAATGGAGACCTTCTATAGAGGTTGAAAGCAAGCTAGTTCTCCCTGTGTAAGAGACTGCAATGAAACTCCTTAGTTCTCAGTTGTGACTGCAATGGAGGTTGAAACTGGTTCGCTTCTTCTACCAAGATATAGCTGTGTGGATGCTGACCCTGTGTGCATTGAGAATGTTGGAAAGTTATGTGTGTATGAGACCCAAACTCGCCCCTATAGGTTTAGTGTCATAACCGACCAGTAATCTGCGATTACCAAATGCCTAACTGAACAAAGCAAACGAACGGGACTGGCGAAAGCTAATACATAAGAAAGTAAAACGTCCAACGAGCTGTGAACTTACATGAGACAAAAGGCATTGCTATATATATATATATACATATGTACATCAAGGTATCACAAGTTTGTCAAAAAATAACCAAAAGAGGGAATTCATTCCCATCAACAACAAATATAACGCCAGTGACAACCGACCATAACACGCGAGTGAGTTCTAAAAGGGTGATCACTGAGTCACCCAGCGCTCTAACAAATGGGAACCTCGACGTGAGGCACAAAAGGGTGCTTTAACAAAACTGAGGCAAAATCGTCGCCACTACGTTCCCTCTTGAACTGGATCACCTACAATATATATATATCAAAACGTGAGCTAGAGCTTAGTGAATAACAGATGTGTAAAGAGGTTTTGAATGATGATCATAATGTAAGGCAAATCACAAACTGAACAAATTCTTATCTCATACAGAAAGCATAAAAGTATACATGGTACATCCCATAGCAAGCTAATACAGGCAGTCTAGAAGACCAAACAGGCGGTCATAAAGACCGGTAATCAGATATGATGGCCATCGCTATAGTAAACATGAGTTCCAGGAATTGAAACTGACAAAGATCTCTGTAATTATGTAAACAGGTGCTAAGGATGCCACGATATACAATGTAAGAAAAATAGGATCATCATTCATAAACATAAGAAAAAGCACGTCAGAATAGAGCATAATATAAAGTAGGAAAGAGATACTTTAAGTTAAACATATCTTTACAACAGTGTTACTCATAGTTGGCTCAGCGAATTACGTGGTTGGGACATGGTGTTTGACCTACACAGACAGATACAAGCATAGCACACTTAATTGGTTGCAACCAACTAACTGTTTTTATCGTTTAATGATTGGTTGATGTAATTGCCCCTTTTTCTTTTTAAATGCTCATGCAATGCAAAAGAATGTCAACTACATATAGGGCTGCAAATGAATCGAGCTGCTTATAAACAAGCTCAGCTCAGCTCGGTTCATTTAGTAAATGAGCCGAGCTCGAGCTCGATTATTTGGCTCATTTAGTAAACGAGTCGAGCTCGAGTTCGCATAAGCTCGGCTCGTCAAGCTTAGCTCATTTATCTTTATTTAAATGATATAATAATAATATTATTTATATATTAAATAATATATAAATAATAATATAAATACATTATTTATATATTAAATAATATTTTTTATTTAATTATTTTTATTTAAATAATATAAATAATATTAAAAAAAAATTTATCGAGCCGAGCCGAACCGAGTTCGAGTTTCATTAATGTTAACGAGCTGAACCGAGCTCGAGTTTCATTAATGTTAACGAGCTGAACCGAGCTTGAGCTCAGTTTCTTATCGAGCCAAGTTCGAGCTCAATAAACGAGCTCGATAAGTAAACGAGCCGAGCTCGAGCTCAACAAAACTCGGCTTGGCTCGGTTCGGTTCGTTTGTAGCCCTAACTACATGTGAAAACCATGCTAACGGAGGCCTGGAAGAGGGACAAATGTAGTAGAAAAATGAAAGCGGGCCAACCAAACCGCTGCACATGCAGAGCCCTTTGGTCGCACGTGTGAGACTCTCACCGCACGTGCACCAGAAAGTGCGATTATTTCAGAATGCACTCCTCTTTTTCCCTATTTTCCGCACATGTGGGCTTTCTTGCCGCACGTACGCCACAACTTCCCGCACGTGCGGTCCTCCCAACTGCACGTGCGATTCTAGGTGTTCATAACCAAAAATTTTGCTCTGTTTTTTAGCTTCAAACCTTCGAAATCAAACCCAAGTCTAACAAATCATAGCTCAACTTTTACAAAAACACATGTCATTTGTAACTTTTATCTTCAAACTAAGATCATACTTCTAAAACAAAACTCATAGCCCAAACACAATATCAAAACTTGAAGTTGAGAAGGTTATCAAGAAAACTCCATGAAAAATTCCTTCCTCAAGCTCAAAACCCAAGTTAAACAAGAAATGAAACATGCAAATGTCATGTATCTTTAATCTTTTCTTTCATAGTTTCAAATTGTATTCCTATGGAGATTTATCCCTAACCGTTTACTTAGAACCCTCACTTAAGCATGAATCTAACTCAATTCTAAAGGATTATGGATGTGATACTTCAATTTTAGGAGATTAGGTGAGAATTCTTACCTTATGTGTTGATTTGGTGAAGTTTGCTTCAAGCTCTCTGCTTTTTCTCCCTTTCTTTCTCTTCTTCTTCTCTTTATTCTCTCTCTCTCTCTCTCTCTGTCTCTATATATATATATATCCTATTTGAGTTCAACATATATATATATATTATAAATTATCTAATTTACTTAACTTGGATTAATTAAATTAGAATGACGTCAATTAAATTATTACTTTATCTGATTAAGGTGAATTAGGCTCTACCCACTTAGTCCATTATTTAATTTGTAACCTTACTCTTTAACGAATCAGATAGGTCTTTTTTCATAAATTAACGTATCTGTCAAGCAAAACATAGTGCAAATAGCACATAACTCATAATTAACTCACACGTAAGGGCATATAAGATAGGAAAGTCACATGTAGGCACACAAATAAGATAAGTCACAGAAGTAACTGTTAATTATGAAAGCGGGTGTTACAGTATGATTTAGATATAGGGGTATAATTGGAATAAAAGTGTGTAATGAGTAAATTTTTTTTTTTTTTTTTTTAAGGTGTATAAACTAAGAAGGATGTGCACAGAAAAGAATAAGAATGTGAAAATAGAAGCTCCTATGTGATAGTTATCCCACCAATTTTATCCCGTACCTCCTCTAAAATATAATCACCTTGCTTGGTTTTCAGTTTTCCAAAATACTTTTCAGAAAATTCTACTTTCTTATTTTCCGTGTTTTTTTATTTTTATTGAATTTTTTTAATATTTTAAGCAATTTTTTTACTTTTTAGACACATCTAATATAAATACACCTAAAAAGTAAAAAAATTGTAAAAAAAAATCTTTTAAAAATTCACTAAATACCAAAAATACAAAAAAAATACAAGAATTCAGTACATTTTTTTGTATTTTTATGTATTTATTAATTTTTTAAAATATTTTTTCACAAATTTTTTACTTTTTAGATACATCTAAGTAAGGTGCATTTAAAAAAATAAAAAAAATATTTAAAATTTAAAAAATATTCACTAAAAACAAAAAAACACAAAAACCAAAAAAATCAATTTTTAAAAAATTTAATCCAGAAAACTTAAACCAAACACAGTAAATAATTCCACATATATGAAATTGATAATCCAACTAAACTCTTAATTCAACCTACAAATTTACAACCAAATAATAAATTTAAGAACAACAATGCTACATACCACTAATTTGGTATCTTTAACCCACCACTAATGAGGTGGAAAAGGGAGAAAAAAAAAAAACAAGACACAACAAATGATGTAACAGTAGGTATCATTAATGATAACACTAATTAATACTCCCAAGCATTATTGATTTAAGAATCCATGATGTCCAATCCCTTTTTCAATCCCTTCAAACAAACCCAAGCAATGACCAATAACTTCTCCTCTAAACTATAAAAACAGTCACAGACAATAGACCTGCTTTCCAGCCTGTCATCAACATCTTATTCCTCTTTCTCTTCTCACTCGATCACATGGCCCCACTTCCAAAATTCCCAAACTACCCCTCATTCCGTCAATCATGGCACAACAGCACAACTGTGTGAGATAATTTATTTTCCTATCTCATCATCATCATAGTCACATGACCACACTCCACTCCACCACCATGCAACCACCACATCTGCACCTCCTAACCACCACCCTCCTCCTTCTGCTCCTCTGGGCCGTAACTTTTCCGGCATTCCTCTCCGCCGTCAACCTCCCTGAATTCCGTGAAGCCCCAGCATTCCGAAACGGAAACCAATGCCCCAACCCAACCTCCTCTTCCTCCACCATCCACATAGCCATGACCCTCGACTCCACCTACCTCCGCGGCTCCATCGCCGCCATCTTCTCCATCCTCCACCACTCCACCTGCCCCCAAAACACCGTCTTCCACTTCCTCTCCACGCACCGCCCCTCCGCCCATCTCCGCCGCACCATCCTCACCACTTTCCCCTACCTCTCCTTCCACCTCCACCACTTCGACACCAACCTCGTCAAAAACAAAATCTCCTCCTCCCTCCGCCGCGCCCTCGACCAACCCCTCAATTACGCCCGCATCTACCTCGCCGATCTCCTCCCCACCTCCGTCCACCGCGTCATCTACTTCGACTCCGACCTCATCCTCGTCGACGACATCGCCAATCTCTGGTCCATCAACCTCAATTCCCACGTCCTCGGCGCCCCCAAATACTGCCACGCCAATTTCACCACCTACTTCACTTCCAAATTCTGGGCTAGCCCATTGTTCTCAAACGTGTTCCAAAATCGAAATCCATGTTATTTCAACACAGGAGTGATGGTAATCGATCTTGTGAAATGGAGACAAGGTAAGTACACAGAGAAGCTCGAGAATTGGATGAGGATTCAGAAGAGGTATAGGATTTATGAGCTGGGTTCGTTGCCTCCATTTTTGCTGGTTTTTGATGGGAATGTTGAAGGGGTTGAGCATCGATGGAACCAACACGGGCTCGGCGGCGATAACCGTGATGGGCTCTGTAGAGATCTGCATCCGGGTCCGGTGAGTCTGCTGCATTGGAGTGGGAAGGGGAAGCCATGGCTGAGGCTTGACTCCGGAAAGCCGTGTCCGTTGGATGGATTGTGGAAACCGTACGATCTGTTGAATCACGCGCCGTTGTTTTCTGATAACTGATGCACTGGATTAAAACCCTGATCCAGTAATATTGTATGGTTGGAGTGTGTGTGTGTCAAAAAGACGAAAGAGGACAAACGTGTAAAGGGAATAAAATGCGGAGGGTATTATGGGGATTCTGTTTTTGTCTGGTGCGATCAAGACACTGTGTTACCTGTCAGTTAAAGGTGAATCGAACGGACCTGATTTGGTAAACAATGTTGGTGACGTGGAGGATGAGGATTGGTGCATTTCATTTCAATATCTAGTGTTTGTTGTAAGGTAGTGTTTGGGAATTTGTGAAGATTCGCCCATTCCTTTCCTTGCATTTTTTTTTTTTTTTTTGGGGGGATGGATGGAAGTTATATACATCATCATGATTATTAGGGGAAATACAGGAAATAAATGTACTAAATGAATTGTATTGATTTATCAATTTCACTATTTTAATGTATTGATATAAATGAATCACATATGAAATATATATAAATTATGTTTAATAAAATGCAAATGAGATATATATTTGATACAAATGAAAATAATATAAAAACATGATAGTTCTCATTTACACTCATTTGCACGTTATTGAGTTAAAATTATTTTTCATGTTTTATTTATTTATTTCATATCTCCTAACATTATTGTGGTCACATTTTTGGCTTTCACTTTTCACTTAATTTGTTATTTCTTTATTATTTGTTATAAATATTCTCGTTCTTTGATTAATGTTCTTCTACTTTAATTTGCATTTTATTTTATTTTTTTAAAGGAATTTGTTAGTGTATATGTTAAGAAGTATAAAAAATTTGTATATCTTGCATAAAAAGTGCGAACAATAAAAATGCATAATCTTTTTAAATATTCTTAATATGTATTTCATGGGTGTACATTAACAACCCTTTCTATTAATTTGGATATCAGAATTAGCTTTGTTATTGTCTGATAGAGTTAAAAAAATTAATAATTAATTAATTAAAAGGATAAATTACTAATTTGGCACTTCAACTTTTGCTCAAGCTTTTATGGTCATCTTCCAACAACTTTTAATTTCCTTTTTTACTTTTTAAAACTTATTATCATGGTTAAGACTTGTGAATGGAGTTATCCTTGTGCCCTTTTGGTAAAGTGGTCCCTTTGTGCCCCAATGTGAGGCCCAACACAGGCCTATTAGTGTGATACGAACTATTTATTTTATAAAATTTGTAAAAAATTAGATTGATTATATTTCGATAACCATATGAACAAATCACATTTATTTTTTAAAAATAGACATTTTATTAGCCAATTTTTTTTTTTAAGGCAAATGTAAATCAATAATATGGTTATCAATATCTGATGAACTTAATTTTTTTATTTGCAAAATCTACTTAATGTGTCATCAAAAGTGAACAATTTGAATAATTTTTTTTAGATTTGAACAATTTTAATAATTAATGAAGATAGGCCGCGGTGAGCACAACATGTCGCAGGGGCTGCTGTCCCCAAATACCAAAGTCTCACTTTTCCGGCCCATAAATAGAGGTCTACAAATCCACACTTTAAAGGCCCATGATCCACTATCCCAAGGAACAGTCCAGCCCAATATATGAGTCTAAAGTGCCATATGTGGCCTAAATTACTCAGCCTGGGCAATCAAGTCAAACCCTTCCAGCCCACAAATACATATTACCTGAAATAACTGTCAGGATTTTTTTTGTTGTGAATTTTTGCAATAAACAGTGATAAAAGTATATTTTAACTAACTCAGAAAAGTTTACAAGAGGCAGGGTGTTGGAGAATTTTTAAAAATAAAATGGATTAGTTTTTTTTTTTTTATAAATAAAATGAATACTTATATATAACTAACTCAGAAAAGTTTACAAGAGGCAGGGTGTTGGAGAATTTTTTAAAATGAAATGGATTAGTTTTTTTTTTTTTTTTTATATTTAAAAATAAAATGAATACTTATATATATATAAATTTTAGTTAAATTATTTGCGTATTTTGATAATTTTAGTTCTATCATATTATAAAAGTGCAATTATCATATAATAATTTTGTATGATATATATTAAATTATAAGATAGTAAAAATAAATACCCATTTTCATATTAAAAATAATAGGTAAATTAATAGAAGAATTAGTAACATAATATTTAAAGTAATTATAACTATTTAATTTTCTTTTATATTCATTTGGAAAATAAAAATATGTAAAAATAGAAAAAAATTCAATTTAAATATGTTGTAGTTCAATTATCATATAATGATTTTATGTGACATATATTAAATTATAAGATTATAAAATATATATTCTTAATTAAATTAAAATATCAACTACATAAAACAAGTTCAACAACAACTAATCAAAAAAGAATTTCATAACAACATCTAAACCCATAATAAAAAAAAAAATAAATGAAAACATTCAAATGATAGATACATCTCAGTGTGTGAAATGATTAATCATCTGTAATATGGTGCCAAAATATAGAAGAATTTACTGTTCAGTAATTAAAAAATAACTCAAGCAGCAAATCCAAATTTTAGAGGTTCTTCGAGAGTATCATTGGTGTGCAGGTTTTTCCTTATGTGAGTTATAATTATATAAAATAATGTAGGAAATATTTTGAGTTGTGATTATATAAAATAATGTAGAAAATATTTTGTACAATCAAAGTATAATCTATATAGAATTTGTAGTTAGATTTCATGTAAAAATCAAATTGGGTTTGTGAAAGAAGTATTTTTCAAATAGAGTCTATATAAAATTGGTATTGAGTTTGTAGATTATCTGAATTTATGATAAAAAAAATATATGAAAAAAAAGTATTTCTCAAATAGAGTGCATATAAAATAGGTAAATTAGCATAATTTAAATTGAGTTTGAGTTTATGTAGAACTCTATATATATATGATTTTTTTTTAAAAAAAAAGTAAGCATTTGGAATGTGTCCTTAAGAAAGGGAAAAATACTACTTATGTATATATATATATATATAAGTTCTCTAATCAATAAGAGTTATTAAACGAAACTCTTATCAATAAGAGTCTTTCGTTTAATCAAAGTGCTTCGTTTAATGACTTTTATCAATCAAGATTTCAACTATTTAATCCAATTAAAATTTCAATTAGAGATAAGTCATTTCTTTAAATTCACGGGTCTCTAAAAAAAACAAGAAAATTTGAAGCAGCGGCTGGAGGTGCTCTGGAGCATGTCCATGCTATGTTCATGCCAACAGCAACGTCACATTTTGCGGTATTGTCAAATGTTATCTTCATACTGTGTTTGGTTGGGGATTTGAGAAGGGATTTGAAAAGATAAATGGAAAAGATAAGTAAAATGTGAATAAAATATACCTAAATTAGTAAATTTTACTTAGTTTCGCACACCTTTTCCTTTTTCCTTCCCAAATCCCTCCCCAAATCTTCCAACCAAATACAGTGTTAGTGTGCCAGATGGATTTGAAGCACTGGGTAGCAGTGCTCTGGTTGGTCCTGCCAAATAAATTCTGTGTTTTGTTTGATCTTCCTATTGTGGGTTCGTAGAAGCTTCCCCTTGAAAGTCTATCATAATCCGATTGATACACTTTCTTGTAAGAGTACAACTGTATTTCTGATTCAACCGCACAATCCATTGATGTTTCCACATGAGAATTAACTTTCAAATCACTTTTAGAGTTATTGAGATTGCGTTTAGATTATGAATTTGACTAATAATTTTAAAAAAACAATAAAATATAAATAAAATATAATTACATTTTATCCACTTTTTTTCTCTCTTTTTAAATAACTATATAAATAAATCAATGATCCAAAAACAGAATATGCAGAGACAACCTTGCTGCAAGCAATGAAGAAAGAAAGTGATGATAACATAACAAGTGGGAAAGAAGTTGATAATAAATAAACACCAAGAACCAAGTTTGGTCATTGTTGATCCAAATAAACTATACACTTCAAACCTTATAAACAGCTTATATATATCAGATTATGTTGAGTATACCGCCGGCAATGCCTGTGTCAATCACGAGATCTTCACGTGCAACCCCTAATCTTCTTGTTTTAAGTACAATCATCCAATTTTTTTATATATAAACAGTACAACAAAACACAGCATGGGACACTTCAAACTAAAGCCTGGAACATTTTGATTATGGTGCTTTTTTCAGAGTTTAGTTTAGTTTAATCTCTTGTTGTCTCCCTTTCATCCTAGTTGAGTTCCCAAAGCTTTGGGTGTTTCGCACTTCATAATTCACATCATTATTTAGCATCTCATGTGCACGTAGCGTTCTCAATTAACGAAATTGTGTTAAAAAATAGATGAATTTGATTAAAACGAGCAATACTCAACGTTAATTGCCATGTCATCACGTGCACATGATATTTTTGACTAAGATGTGATTTGGTGTAGTTTATAGAGTTGTTTATAACTTAATCTGTTTGATGTAACATTTTGTTTATAATTTATAAGATAGAAATAGCTTTAAAAAATGATTATTTGAAAAAAAAAGAAAAAAAAAACTACCAAAGCAGGCCCCAATGAGACATTGCCAAAAAAAAAGGAGAAAAGAATGATACTAATCTTGTCTTCCATTCAACCGATCAAGATGGTTAGGCTGGCTTGGTTAGAGATTTTTAAAATAAAATTAAGATTTTGGATTTTTACAAAAAAAACCTTCCTTACACATATTCAAGTTTTTGAAAAGTTTGAGCTTGTTACATAAAATATTTTTTTGAATATCAAATTATGGAGAAGAATGATGGTGTAAATGTGCTTAATTAGCATGATTTTGTGCCTGATAATCACTTAAATTATTGGTCCACTACTAGGAAATAACCATGAAAGATCAGCTTCATAAACCATAATTGAAGTGACTGGATGGATGGATGGATTATGAAATTCAGTTTTTAGGGCATGTTCTACGAAGTTCACAAAACAAAATCATTAATGGACTAATGATATATATATAGATATTTATAATTCACTATTTTTCCTAATAGGTCGATTAATTTGGAAGACCAATCTCACCCTCCACAAAGAAATTCATTAATTTTCATTTATTTTCAAAATAAAGTTTCACTTCTCTTTGTCCCACCGCCATCGATTGCTAATTTGCCAACAACTTTTTGACAAGCTCTGACCACCTCTGTCAATTGTCTAGCTTGCTTCAGTAATATGGTCATCACTCAGAGCATCTCCAACGGTGTAGCAAATGTTTCACCAAATTTGAGTAAAAAACAGGCCATTTCCTTAATTTGATACGTCGCGCTCCAACGGTTCACCATCAAATCCGTTTCATCAAATTTGAGCTGGGCAACCGGTTGGTTGACCGGCCGGTCGACCGGCCGGTCAACCGGTAAAGGGCAAATTTTTTTTTTTTTTTTTTACCGGTTTGAACCTTTTATTTTGAACTTTTTGAACTTTTGGGTGGTCGACCGGGTGGTCAACCGGCCGGTCAACCGGGTGGTCGACCACCTAGGCAAAAATTATTTTTTTATTTTTTATTTTTTAAACGGTTTGAACTGTTTTTGACCCGTTTGAACCCATGTATTTCAAAGAGAACCGGTTGACCGGTTGGTCAACCGGCCGGGCAACCACCCGGGCAACCGGTGTACCACTTTCAACGGTCAGTAACAGTGATTCATCAAATTCTGTGTGTTGGTATCAGTTTGGTGTAGCGTTTGGTGAATTCTCAATTTGATATGGGTTTGGTGCCACCGTTGGAGCGATGAAAAGTGAGTTTTTCATCAAATTTTAAATTTGATGTTGGATTTGGTTCTCCGTTGGAGATGGTCTCATGACCTTCGAGCACCCTTCATTGTTAAACACCATATTTGTCCATCATTCACCGCCAGTCACCACATCTGTCCACCCTCTATCGCCGACAATTACCTTTTGCAATTCATCAAATATATATATATTTTTCAAATTTTTATTAAAAAGATAAGAAAAATTCTATTCATACAAAAAAAAATTCATAAAAATGATGTGACTATATCATTATCGTAAATAAACACATCTTCAATTGTGTTTTATTTTGAAGTGAATGATTTATAATGAGCCATATTATTATGTACGAGTTTTATTTATTTATATAGCATTACTCAAAAAATAAAAACAAAAAAAAGTTGTTTCGTAATTTTTTTTGTAAACAGAAAATAAGAAACTTATAATGTTGTCAAAACCTAGTACTGTATATACTCAAGCTGTATCTTAATCTATGCCTTTACTTGAAATGAAGTAAGCAACAAAGAACAGTAAGCTCGAACATCGAAATTGACAGCTTCAAAGTGTTCAAAGATGATAATTGTTTATTTAATACTGAGGTTAATTAATGGCTGGTTCTGTTTAGATGTCCAAAGTGAAAAAAATGGGGAGGAACACAAGAAGAAAGCAAGTTGTGCACAGAGAGGCTTTCTTGAATTTAATAAATTGAACATAAAACTAATCAATCACTTAATTGGTTTTTGAGCTCTTGCAATTAAATTAATCGAGCCCTGTTTTCACCATCATTTATATACTACTTAATATTTATAACCTGTTTGGTTTTTATTTTGGGGCTAAAAAAACACAAAAAGACAAAATAGATTATATAAGTCAATAAGACCAAATGTCGCATCAAAATCATAATTATTATATATATTTTTTTCACAAAAGCCAAAAAATCCTAAAAACAAAAACTAAATGAGACTAAAAAAGCCAAGTTAAAAAAAGCCCCAATACAAAAAAGTTGGCCACCGTAACTAATGCCAAACAAATCATTAGTGTTATTAATTAGGCAAATGCTAACAAATGTCCATGATAATTGTTAATATTAGAAAAGTAAGAAAAAGTATATTGAAAAAGTGTAAAAAGTTATAAAGTATTTTGAAATTCATAAAAGTGTATTGAATTTAATAATAAGAAAAATGCTTGGGACCTCTAATTAGAGGTACCACTAATGATGTGGCAGTGGGTCCCACCACTGCCACAACCAATCCTGTGTCTTGATTTTTTTTAGAAGTGTGTTTTTAGAGGTCTCTAGCATTGTTGTAATAATAAATATCTCAGAATTGATATATCTTTTGTTTTTTTTTTTTTTTGCGTCTTAGGAGTACTGGTTAACAAAATCGTGTTAATTAATCTTGTTTTACAATTCATAACCTTGAAATTTCGTGTGTTGTTTGTGTTGGGTTCTTCATTCTCTGCTAGAATTGGGCACGAGAATTGGAGCTTCACGTGAGAGGCTTTGACCCTTATTTTGATCCTACTTTGCTTTAATGCTAATTAATGATAATATTAAGTAGCTTAATTACAACTCCTACAAGTCCCATTTCCTGGAATCTCAGTTGTGCCCAACTGCCTAGGATTCCTATGATTGAGAATGCTCGTGTGCGCATCTTTAAGGCTGTTTGGATAAAAAATTTGAGGAAGAATTTACAATGAGAAAGAATACACAGAAAAAAGTAATGAAATTAGAAACTACGGATGTGTTTGGTTTGTATTTGTAGAGTAGTTTTTGAGATAAAAAGTACGAAAACTTGTTTGGTTTACTTTTTTTCAAAAATAGTTTTGGAAAATTATTTTGGGGAGAGAGTATTAAAAAAAGTGATTGATTTGATGTGTATGAGAGAGAGGGTGATTTTGGAAAGTAGGTAACCAAACAAAATTTTGAGATTTTTTTTGAAAAATTTTGTTTGGTTTAATTACTCTTAAAAATTTATTTGTAGAGAATTTTTTTCAAAATTTTTTCTGAAAAACAAACCAAACATTTTCCCTCAAATTCTATAACCAAACAAAAAACAAAAGTCTCAATCTATTTTGTTTCTATGATAATGATTGTGACCATAGAATTTCAGCCCATCACACATTGCACCCCAAAATGGGTCGGATTTTCCAAACCCCAAGAGGATTTGGAGTGGGGTGTGTTGCAAAAGGCATTGGCTCTCTTGCTAACCCTAGTATATTTAAAAAATGGGTAAATTATACTCCTTTTTTTTTTTTTTTTCAGATTTGAAAATAAAATAAAATACATTGACCTCCATAAATTTAACATAGTTATATTAAAATTTTTAATATTTTAATGTTAAAAATGTGTATTTTTCTTTATTTATCCCTATGTCCAACTGCTTTAGTTTTACTAACAAAGAAGTTATAATGCTAAAATTTGAATTATAGTATTTTATGTTATTGAGATTAATTAATTAATTATTTAAAAATAAAATGATTTGAACAATCTGATTTGACTTGAGTTATCCATCCTTCAAAATAAAAAATAAAAAATCCACAAATCAATAGGCAAGTTCGGATACTATTGCTTATTAATATACCACATAAAACTATCATTGCTCATTGGTATATATATTTTTGGTCAAGTCGTACTATTTATAATGTCATTACATAAAATATGCAATAACATGTGGGACTATAGTCCTCCTAATTAAGTACTTCTAATATTTTGCTTATCCTAATTAATTTATTTGCACACGTCCTCACTTGTAAGAACATATTTAAGTCATAAGCAAAGATAAGATGAGCTTAATTATGGTTAATAAACTTTGTGAAGGTAGTTAAGATGTGCATTGTCAAGTAGGTTTCAACTGAAGCCTCCTATAAATTGTCTGCTTATGTGTATCCAACAAAACGTTACAAGGAGGGTGTATAAAAATATGTCGAGATAAAGTTTCACTGCCCAAATTATCCACTCATCATCAAGAAGAAGTTGAAGGGGTGACTCATAAACTATTGAAATATGCTACCTTATTGAGGTAATGGCCGACCCATTATGTTGGTGGATGATTGTCTACACACCTTAGCATATGAGGAATGACATGACAATGAGACATAGAGAGAGAAGAAAGAGATTGAGGGGCTTGTTTGGATTTTTTGATTATTTTTTAGCAAATTACATATTAGTGTGACAGTTTAAAATAATTTTACTACATATGGGAATATTTTTAGTGTAAGTCTAATATACACAATATACACTTGTACTATATAAAAATAGATTTTTTTTTCATTGTACCATTGAGATTTTTTCATTATTTTTCTTTCTTGTTGAGGAAAAGTTTTTTTTTTTTTTTCTTTTTAATTTTTTTTATTTAATCTGGAACTACTACATTAAAGCTCGTTTGGGATGTAGGTTGACTTTTTGGTTATTTTAGCCGAAGCTAAAAAACCTCATTTGAGATAGGTTTTTTGACTTTTTTGACTTTTATGAGAGAAAAAATAAAATGATTAGGAATCGGATATGATATTTTGTCCTATTTGACTAAAATAATTTATTTTATCTTATATAACTATTTTAATCCGAAACTTCATCCCAAACCAAATTTGATCTGGAGTAATTATGATGAGTTAAATAAATATGAAAACAGTTCCGCTACAGACCACTAGAAGACGAGCTCTAAACAGGTGGCATGCAATGTGTGAAACTGAAGGCCATTTGCATATTGAGTGCATGTGTTTCACGCACTGTAAAAAAAAAAAAAAAAAAAAAAGAGTTAAATCCCGCGCAAATGTTGATCGAGCTCATGTATATAAAAGAAAAAAAAAAAATTTCCCGCACATTTGATCTGAGCTTCTTTTCCACCGTTCCCTCACCTCCACCGTCCGACATTTTCCCTCTCCTCCACCGTCCGGCATTCAACCCTCTCCTCCGTCGTCTCTCTCCTCCACCGTTTGGCGTTTGTTGTCTCGTTCGGCATTTGCAGATCTATTCTCCTCTGTTCGTCTCCTCCACCGTCCGACGTCTTCTCCCTCCTCCACCGTCCGACATCTTCGTCGGACTTGGACTTCCATCTGGTCAGTTTCTATCTCTGTCACATATGAAAAAAAAAAAAAAAAACAATTTAGAAATCCCCTATTTTAGATGTTTATAAGTTTATGAAACATTTGAGTTAATGAAACCAATGGTGATTCCTTGAAGACAACCATGGGACTAATTTCAATCTTGTTTGCTTCCGTTTGACACTGATTTACTTGATTAACCATTAGACCCACCTAAAAGTTTATGAAACATTTGAGTTAATGAAACCAATGGTGGTTCCTTGAAGACAACCATGGGACTGATTTCAATCCTGTTTGCTTCCATTTGACATTGATTTACTTGATTAACTATTAGACCCACCACTTGCACTTTTTCACAGGTGACCAACCGAATTAGCTACCATTCACACCACTGAACACATACACCACCACCAATCAAGGAACCACCATGGCATTTCCATCTGGTCAGATAGATATGAAAAAAAAAAAAAAAAAAAAAAAAAACCCAACAACAACAATTCAGAAATCCCCTCTTTTAGATGTTTATAAGTTTATGAAACATTTGAGTTCATGAAACCAATTAGAAGTTTATACTTCAGGTCCAAACTGTTGAGTCCAAATATTAGAAGTTTATACTTATGGTGAGACATTTGAGTTCAGAAATCCCACTTAGAAGTTTATACTAGAAGTTTATATTTCAGGTCCAAACATTGGTCACACATTCAGTTCAACACACATTTGGGTTATGTATGTTTATACTTCATTTTTGGTTTAATCTGTTATACTTCAGGTCCAAACATTAATTTGTTAATCAGTTTTGGTCCAAACATTGGTTTATACTTTAGGTCCATTATTTAGTTGTTATTAATTTTGGTTTATACTTCAGTTTTGGTCCAAACATTGGTTTATACTTCAAGTCCATTATTCAGCTGTTATACTTCAGTTTTGGTTTATACTTCAGGTCCATTATTAAAAGTTTAATCTGTTATTAAAACACAATAATCTGTTATTAATTTTTGAAAATAATCTGTTATTAATTCTTGAATAATCTATTATTATAATAATATGTTATTAAATCATTTGATTTCATTTTAATTTTTGAATGAGCAGAAATGGAGATTGATTCAAATAGTATTGAGAATCCTTTATTAAATGAGAGTGAAGAAGTTAAGGAACCTAAGAGGGGTATGTATTTTACCTCAAAGCAAGAAGCGTACACATTTTATGCCAAATATGCTAAACATGTTGGGTTTTCTATAGCTTGTAAAACACAAGTTATTGGCGATGATAGAGAATTAAGATACTTTGGGATTGAATGTTCTCGATCGGGGAAGAGAATTAAAAAATCAGAAGTAAACCCTTTAAAGCCATCTCTGTCCACAAAAATTGATTGCAAAGCAAGGGTACGAGCAAGCCTACGAAAGGATGGGAGATTTATGTTAACCACAGTTAACCTTAAGCATAATCATGACTTGATCCCCATCGACTCACGCCATTTTGCAATGAATAAGAAAATCCTTAGTCCAATGAAGAGAAGATTAGAAATTAATGATCAAGCAGGAATTGGGATGTCTAGGAATTATAACTCAATGGTTGTTGAAGCTGGGGGTTATGAGTCTTTAACATTTGATGAGCGAGATGCAAGGAATTACATTGAGAGAGCTAGAAAATTGAGGCTTGGAGAAGGACATTCCGATGCACTTCAAAAGTATTTTTTGAGAATGCACGCACAAAATTCGAGTTTCTATTATATAATTGATGTTGATATTGACTTTCGCATAAGAAACTTGTTTTGGGTGGATGCAATGAGTCGGGTGGCTTATAAAGAATTTGGAGATGTTGTTTCATTTGACACAACTTACCTCACTAATAAATATGATATGCCATTTGCTCCGTTTGTAGGAGTTAACCACCATAGACAGTCGATTTTGCTTGGTTGTGGCCTATTATCTAGTGAAGACACTAATACATTTGTTTGGCTATTCAAATCATGGTTAAATTGCATGTCAGATCATCCTCCAAAAGCTATAATAACTGATCAGTGCAAAGCTATGCAAAAGGCTATAGAAATAGTCTTTCCCAATACTCGACATCGATGGTGTTTATGGCATATCATGAAGAAGATTCCAGAGAAGTTGAAAGGGCATTCCAAATATGAATCCATGAAGATGGATTTGCAAAATACAGTCTATGACACTTTCACAAAAGATGAATTTGAGATGAAATGGAAAGAGATGATTGCAAAATTCAATCTTTATGAGAATCAGTAGTTGGGGGTGTTATATGATGAGTGACATCGATGGGTTCTTGTTTATGTCAAAGATACTTTTTGGGCTGGCATGTCAACGACACAACGAAGTGACACCATGAATGCCTTTTTTGATGGATATGTCAACCCAAAGACTACATTAAAACAATTTGTTGAACAATATGACAAAGCCTTGACAAGTAAGGTAGAGAAAGAGAAGGAAGCTGACTTCAAGTCTCAGCACAAAGTCTTTGATTGCCTAACTATGTATGGTTTTGAGAAACAATTTCAGGATGCGTACACCAATGCAAAAATTCAAAGAAGTTCAAGCAGAGACGAAGAGACTAGTTTATTGTTAGTCGTTTCTTGTCAAAGAAGAGGGTTCAATTTGTACATATTTTGTGAAGGAAGCCGTGGTAGTTTTTGGAAATATGAAACATGTGGACTTTGTTGTCTATTATAATTTGACAGAATTTGATGTGCAATGCATGTGCCAGTTGTTTGAATTTAGGGGCATCATGTGTGTTCACTCACTCGTTGTGCTCATTACAAGATGCATAAATGAGGTTCCAAATAAATACATTCTACCACGATGGAGAAAAAATTTGGATAGAGGGTACACATGCATAAAAACCACATACACTGGCTTCTGGGATGATTTCAATGCAAAGGTGTATGATAAGATGAACAGAAAATTGATTGGCAATGTACAATTTGCTGGAAACTCTAAAGGGAAAATAAAACTTATTGACCGTGGATTAGATGAAATCAAGGCAAAAGTGATGAAAGATGATAAAGGTGGTGGGAGTAATGTAGCACCTTCGACTAGTAATGTACCACCTATTACTAGTAATGTCCCATCTTCCCCGATTGGCAGCATTAATAGAAAGGCAATCACTCATACGAAGTTGCTTAGTCCTTTGGTTGCTCGCCGAAAAGGTTGTCCAGTTACTAAAAGGAATGTCGCCAAAGTAGATCAAATAGTCAATCGGTTGAAGGCAAGCAAAAGAAAACATAACAAATCAATGGTAAATTGATTGGTATTCATACATATCCATCCGTTTTATATTATTACTCTCTATTCAACTCATATTTTATTGTAATCATGTCATACATTTGAGGCATTCATTAACCTTTATCAATATAGGGTGCTAAGGTGCTTGGAGGTGAAGGTGAAGGTCAATGTCAATCTCAACCTGAACGTAGTGCACGTAGAGAGCTTTATCCTTATATGGTTGGCATGGAAAATAGTATGTGTGTACCGGTACGTGTACATCAAGCAAACTATTTTTCAATAATGTTTAGTAAACTGGTTTTAACATTTCATTTTAATTAAATAGGGACACATGGTCAATGCTATTGGAGGCACATCTCTCACCCCGGCAAGTGTGGACATTATAAGAAAACAAAGTTTCATGAATGCCCCAACTCAAATTTATGGAGTCGGCACATCTCTGACCTCGTCGGACTGTATTGGAGGCACACCGAGATTTATGACAACTCAACAATCCATGATTGCTACGCATCAAATTTATGGAGCCGTACCGTCTTCATTTGTTGACTTGAATGTACAAATGGACCACAATGACCATGGTGGTAGTTTTCGTTAGTTGGAAACTTGTAATTGTAATGCCTTTTATGTGACTAAACTTGGAGTTTATTTTGTTTTGGATAATTTATTTAATGTATTTTTGGATTGTTCAGTTTCTTTATTTTTTGGTTGAGAACAAATTGATGTTGTTCCCTACTTTGTTATTATATTTAATGTTCCCAATTGATGTTGTTATATTTGTGCTCTGTCTGTTACAAATCTGTTACAGATTTAATGTGTTCCAAAAAATCTGTGGCAAAAATGTGTTCCAAATATGTTACAAATCTGTGTGAAGAATCTGTTACAAATCTGTTCAAAAATTATGTCTGTAAATCTGTCTTCAAAAACCAGTGTGGAAAAATCTGTCTTCAAAACTGTGTTGGAAAAACCTATCTTTGAATCTTTCTTGAAAAACCTGTGTGAAAAAATTATGTCTTCAAAACTATGTGAAAAACCAGTGTTCAAAAAATCTGTCTTCAAAACTGTGTGAAAAAAACCTGTCTTCGAATCTGTCTTGAAAAACCTGTGTGAAAAAATTATGTCTTCAAAACTGTGTAAAAAACCAGTGTTGAAAAAATCTGTCTTCAAAAACCTATGTGGAAAAATCTGTCTTCAAAATTGTGTGAAAAAAACCTGTCTTTGAATCTGTCTTGAAAAACCTGTGTGAAAAAATATGTATTGAAAAACTGTCCACATCTGTCAACAATGTGTATAGAAATTGTGTTCATAATCTGTCAATTATCTGTGTTAACAATCTGTCCAAATCTGTCAAGCACCTGTGTTCAAATAGACAAATACATAAACAGAATCTGTGTTGAAAAACTGTCCAAATCTGTCAACAATATATTTTCAAAATCTGTCAATAATCTATGTTCAACCACACAAACAGATAAACAGAATCTGTGTTCCAAATCAGTCCAAAATCTGTCCAAATATGTGAAGAAATTGTGTTCATAATATGTGTTCAAACAGACAAACAGATAACTTTCAAAGTTCCAATAAGATAACAAACAATCTACATAATTACATACTCATACTTCTCAATCCATAACTGTAATATATAATAAATCTTCATACATATCATCTTCATAATTAATACTACACCAATTACATCTTCTAAGTTGCATAAAAATTATTACATCTTTATAATTAATATAATACCAATTACAAGCAAGATGAAGATCCCATTAATACAACATGAATTTCTATTTAAGTCTCTTTGCAATTTTTGCATATGCACATTCTGAAATTGAAGTTGTTCGCTTTGAAATCGAAGATGATTGCCCATACTTTGAAGTTGTTCGGTGACAGTTGGTGTATTGTCCATTCCCATTTGTCCTTCATCCTTACGTTGTGAATTTGTAAGCAAGCACCATCTAATAAACTCACCGCAATCATGACAACAATAAAATAACTTATTCTTGTTTCGCTCCGTCGAAATTCGAATGGTTGCTTTTTTCCGACATTGAGGACAATTTATGTTGCAATATGTCAATTGATCTGATGTACTGCCGTTAACACTTGAAGTTGACATCTGCAAAAATATGAAGCCAAATCTCAATCAGTTAGTGTATTAGTCTTAGGACTGTTTAACTTGCTACAAACAATGATGGTTCCTTGAAGGCTAGGGGTGGCCATTGATAGCTCTAATTGATAGCTCATTGAGGTTGTATTAGTCTTAGGACTGTTTAGTTGAAGACACAATTGTAGCTGTACTTGCTAGAAACAATTGTATTAGTCTTAGGACTGTTTAGTTTTGGGAGTTCTCATTTAGGTTTTGGGTGTACTGATAGCTCTAATGATTACTTAATCAAGTAAATCAGTGTCAAATGGAAGCAAACAAGATTGAAATCATTCAACAACAAATGGTTTCTGTCTTCAAAAACAAAACAACTCAGTTCAAATACCAGAATATTGAACATCTGATATAATAGCATCATGATAACTAGCAGCCTGACTAATGAAGTTTGAATTACCAACACTTTGCTGGAGAATATGAAGGAAAAACAATAATTGAAATTAGATGTTATCATTCTAATATTCAATGGGACATCTTCGTCAATTTCTAGTATCATTTAGATGTTATCATTCTAATGTTCATTGTTCTACAGGTAGTTATTTCCCAGATGAATGGACAAAAGTATTCATCAACTTCTGTTCACTTGTTTCATGTGGGGAAAATGAGGATGAAACTTTATAAAGGATGGATTAAAAGGCTAGAGAATCATATATTATATCAATGCAGGTACTTATTGTGGCTGTGCTCTGAATATTTTATTCAACAAAATTGCCTACGAGAATCACCAATAGGTCATTAATCTTTGTCAAAGTATGATTTAAAGTTTACAGTTGTTTATGACTTTTGTTTTAAGAATCATAAAATAATAGTTATAAAATTGATTCTTAAAGATGTTAAAAGTAAAGATTTATACATGAAGTTTGGTTCCTTGCTTGAAAGAAAAGAAAATAGAAAACGAAAGAAGAGAAGGGAAGGTATGACCTTTATCATCAATTTGTTCACAAAGAGAAATCGAAGAGAAAGGAAGGGAATGAAAAGGATGAAACCAAGGTCGTCCTCTAATATATTTTCACCTTCTGGTTAGATGTTTCCAATTGATTTAAGGTGAGAGTTTCATCTTTATTATCAGAAAATAATACAAAACAATCAATTGAGTTAAGAGAGAAACTAATCAGGTAATTTTTTAAAAATGGACAAATTACAAATCAATAGTAACCTTTCAAAATAGCTACAAATTCTAAAGGATGGATTACAAAGGCTACAGAATCATATTCCACATCAATGCAGGTACTCATTATGGCTGTGCTTTGAATATTTCATTCAACAAATCAATGGTAACCTTTTGTAACAAATTACACTACAGTGGACACGTGACATAGGATGCAAACTTCATTACTATCACTTAGTGTCCACAAAATAACTCAGTGTCCACAAAAAACATGATAAAAGAAAGATTTGGCAGTGGCTTTGAAGGATGATTAACCATTTTTATATATTCTACACCAAATGTATATTTTAGATTTTTTAGGCAAATCCAATGTAATGTAAAATCAGGGCATATAGATATAGATGAGGGCATTTTTATACAGATCAACTCAAAGTCAAAGTCAGGGCATTTTATCCAATGTAATGTAAAATCAGGGCATTTTTATACAGATGAACTCAAAGTCGAAGTCACAAATCAGGGCATATAGATATAGATATATACATAGATATAAATCAGGGCATGAAATCAAAGTCAAAAATCTCAACAAATTAGGGCATATACATATAGATATATACACATATATATATATATAGAGTGAGAGTGAGAGTGAGAGAGAGAGAGAGAGAGAGAGAGAGAGAGGGAACTGACCTCTGCAAACAAATCCGTGAAGACGGAGTCGTGCGTCACTCGATCGTCGTCGGTCGTC
The DNA here is from genome assembly GCA_036172215.1 of Camellia granthamiana. Classification (NCBI taxonomy): domain Eukaryota; kingdom Viridiplantae; phylum Streptophyta; class Magnoliopsida; order Ericales; family Theaceae; genus Camellia; species Camellia granthamiana. Next base: position 106,497,239 of record CM069916.1, on the reverse strand, counting down.
GTGAGAAGCTGCACTCGTCGGGTCGCCGGGGTTGTAGAAGCTGCGTTCAACCTCGATCGTCACCAAGGTTATAAGCTACGCTCGTCGTCTCGCTGCTGATGGAGAGCTGCGCTCGTCGGGGAGCTTGTCGACAGAGATGCACAACAGAGAAGAGAATGAAGAAATGAGAGAGGGAGAGTCTCCAAGTTTTTTGTGAAAATGAATTTCAAATTTGAAATGAACAAGGGAGAGAGAGAAAGGGGCGAGTTTGCTTTAGTTTTCCACGTTGGCAGCCACGTCATTAGTGCTAATTTAGTGATGAAGTTTTAGAGGTCGGAAGCATTTTTGAAGGCGAATTTTGAGATTCTGCCATTGTACCTTTTCACAGAGAGGTGTAGGTTCAAAGTGAGTCCTCAAATCGATTTTTTTTTAAAAAAATTGAAAATCAAAATTAACGTGAAGGTTTGAAACAATCCAAATGAATTTCTATCAATTGAATAATTATTGTCTTTTTGAAATACATATTGATCATATATGCTTCCATAATTCAAAAAATATATATAAATAAATCATAAAATACTATTAATTAGAACATGTAACAGTATGATGTTCTAAACTCATTCGATAATTTTTACTTAGTAAAGACACTGGAGGTGTTTGGGAGGAAATTTTTTTTTGAATTTTTGAACTAAAATAACATTAAAAGATAAAATATATTAAAATAGTTAATAAAATAAAATGTTATATTAAGGTCAAGTTTGGGAAGATTAAATAAGTGTATTTTTTGTCTTTTTGGACTAAAAAATTGAGGTTGAAAATATGGATGTTTGGGTTAACTTTTTGACTTTTTATGGAAAAATATGTAATAAAAAATTATAAAAATTGATTTTTAGAGGAAAATTTGAATTGGGAGTTGTGCAGCCGTAATTGTTGACTTTTGGTGAATAGTGTTAACTTTTTAACTTTTTGAGTAACTTTTTGACTTTTTGAATTATTTGTTTCTTGCCAAACTTGGCCTAAATTTATAATCATTTCACTTTTTTTTTTTTTAGAAACATCATATTTAATTATAAAAAATTCAACTATCTTTTTAAATACAATTATTATAACCTATTAAAATAATAAAAAATTAAAATAATTTACTAAAATAGGGCGACTATGGAGTCCAACTGGGGGAGGGTGGGACCCCATAAGGAATTGTCTGGTGGGGTAGGGGGCACTGCACGCCGTTTGATGCCCCATAGTTGGGTCTTCAATGGACCAATGCCACCCAGGACCACACTCACCCAATATATAAAGAACCCCCCTCCTCTTGCAAAGCTTCAATTCTATTCAACCATCTTCACTTGTGTGAGAAGTGAGAACCCCTCTCTCTCTCTCTCTCTCTCTCTCTCTCTCTCTCTCTCTCTCTTGCAAAATTAGAGATGAAGATGAGCAGCACCACCATGGGAGGGTCCAAGAGGAGGATATCAAGCAGAGGATTTGGAGGGGTCCTTAAAGAGCAAAGGACTAGGCTCTACATTATAAGGAGATGTGTAGTCATGCTACTTTGTTGGCATGAATGAATGAATATCATCATTCCATGAAGATCAAGATTGTTCTTTTCCTTCTTTTTTTTTTCCCACTCTTTTTTGGTTCTCTTTTTGGGAGTGTAAATAGCATCGGTAGATATTATTAGGGAGGTTTAGAACAAAATTTTGTACCAATTGGCCTCTTGTTGGGCTTGATGTATATCAAATTATTAGCTTCGATTTAAACTATGGTTTTGATCAACAAATTATTTATCCATGTTGTTTGATTTGCCTCTCTCTCTCTCTCTCTCTCTCTCTCTCTCTCTCTCTCTTGTTTAGTATTGTCCGAGATTCATAATGCAAACGGAGTGAGTGTCGGGATGATTGAATATTTATATTTCTGCATCCAAAGTCAGTGATTCAAATTTCGCCTCAACCATGCTTTTTTTTCCCAGGTATTTCTTGTATTTAAAAATTAAAAAAAAAATGTGGTTCACGACACGAGTTGGAATTATGAAGTGCTTGACCTCTTGAGGTCACTCCAGATTTAAGTTCAACATATGGGAAGACAAGAACTAAATGCAACTGATAGACGTAACTGGGAAAAATCCAAATTCTCTCATTACAAAAAATAAAATAAAATAAAATACGTGGGAGGTCTATTTTAAAGTTTTATTCTTCTTCATTTTAATTTTTCCTTCCAATTTGGACTAGGCCTATACCATTCTCTCTCTCCCTCTCTCTCAATGTGTGGGCATGCAAGCATCTCATGTTGGAATGGAAAATTCTGAGTTGTTCTCTTTGTGCACCCATGTACTTGAGCATGAAACTACGAAGTTTGAGTCATAATTGGGTATTATGCTAATAAGGCTTTGCATAAGGTTAAAGCTTTTTATCCTTATCATTTTGTTTAATTTATTTAAGACTTTCTTAACTAAGTGAATTTTGTGAAATAGCATTAACTTAGAGACAAAATAAGCATAATTTTTTTGACACTCCTATTAATGTTTAATGGAGAAGATATATATATATACCTAATTATAAATTAAAGACAGAAAATTGTTAACCAAATCTTTACCAATTTGATAGGGGGGAAAGAGATGAGCTTTGTTTTACCCGTTGGCAACTTGGACATTTTAAATCAAGTGCTTTGTTTTTGCCGATGAAATCACCATAAAATAAAATATAGTAGGGATAATCATATAATGATAACCAATTTTTTGTCGTCTTTATCTCTTAGTCTTTTATATAATCTTTGACTGAATCAATTACATGATTACTTGAAAGTGATGCCTAATCCATTGAGACAGGCCTTGCACGGTCCCTGCCCTACTATAGGTTAGGTAGATGTATATGTTGTTAATGTACTACTAAAAAAAAATGTTTACTTTTTTTTTTCTTATCTTTTATAAGCTAATGGGTCACATAGCAACCTAAATTTTATACCTATAATCATTTGAAGAAGAGAAAAGCAAAGCTAAAGAGGACAATTTTAGGTCAAGAATTGTCCCATTACACATTTTTAGCCCACCATGTAGGCCCCTTAATCATATAAAGTGATGTTCCTAAATCAATCTCTTAATCGCACAATTCAAACCAATCCATCAAAAATATTTTCAATTTTTTTCAAACTTTTGGAAGACCAGTCCAAAAAGTTACGCATGCCCAATTATGAACAATTGCATACTAAATTATAATTAATTATGTTTAGTTTCGGCGTGCTCATGAACACTAAGGGAGTATTTAGTATGTGTTAAAATAGTGCATGCTATTTTAACATATCTTATTTAGTTTATAGTTATTTTATTTGGATCATATTATCTCTCTATCACATTACTTTAAATCTAACTCTTTTTTTTTATCAACAAAAATGAAACTTTATTGATGAAAAAGTTATATACAAGCGAACAATTTACATCAATAAAGAGGAGAAGTGCAACAAGCATCATAACTAAATTTAATAATCCTAACTATGTTGGCATCGAAGAACTAGTTCAATCATACACTAACACTTAACCCAAGATTGGAGAGGGTCCAATCAACCAACGAAATAAAGAAAAAGAAAACAGTAGAAATAACAAAATATCACCAAGGTAAAATAATATTTCACCAATATTATTTTATTGGTTTATGATTGGAGAGGGTCAATATCTAACTCATATTTTATTTTTTTATTCGTAAAAAGTTAAAAAGTATATTTATTTAAATCATCTCAAACACTCCTTAATTTGACTAAATTATACTTTAAAATTTTGTGTCTTTTAATTTTATAATTTTATAATTTTTTATTTATGAATTTAATTGTTTGTTACATGGCAATTGAAATTTTCGTAAAGATTAAAAGTTGTGTATCTAAACAAATCTTTATGTGGATTAACTTTTGACTGTCTTGTTTTGTGGAGAAATTTTTTTTTTTTTTTTTTCACTTTTAATAATTATTTTTTTGACTCGAAAACGCCTTTAAAGGGCCCTATGAATTATTGCATCCAAACCCATATTCACGAGTGCCACGTGTACGGTTAATGAAGGACATGAAAATCAACAGTATACCCTTTGTTTGTTTTAAGATTTTTTATCTGAAAGATCAAAATGGGGAGAGAAAAGGGTGAAGAAATGAGGAAGTTTGTTCTTCGTTGGGGTCCGTGGCAGAACTGTTGAAGGTAGGACATTGATCTTATTTATTTTTAATCATGAAAAATACCAAAGGTCCATTTTGGATGGGATCTTCTATTTTATTATCTGTATCATTTTTTATCTCATATTCTTTCAGTTTTGATTTTAATGGTATGACAATAATGTCAAATGGATTGAGACAAAAAATAAGACAAATAATATGTGCACTTCAGATTGAACATAAAGTGAAACAGATAATGCGTTATTTGATTTTATCATATAGTATAAGATCTTATGTATTAACTCCATATATGAATAATCAGGCACATATCATTTAAGTTGGAGTACTTTTGTACTCGTTAAAAATATTTTAAATAATTACTCCATGTTTAGGCCATGTTTAGGCCAATTTTTACAATTTTTTATTACACATTTTTTTATAAAAAGTCAAAAAGTTAACCCAAACATTCATATTTTTTCCTTCAACTTTTTAGTCCAAAAAGACAAAAAGTACACTTATTTAGGACACCCCAAATAACCCCTTAAACCCTTAGCAAAGGTCACCGTATGAGTTAGGTAGTACATAGGGTCCGTTTGAAAAGTAAGTTGACTTTTTGATTTTTTTGACTATTAACTTAGGGTTAAAAAGTTTCGTTTTGAAATGAATTTTGATTTTTTTTGACTTTTTAAATTTTTTTGTGAGATGAAGAATGCAGTGATTATGGATTATATATGTGATATTTTGTTTTATTAGACTAAAAAATCTAGGGAAAGTTACCAATAAATCCTAAATGTTGAGATTGTGTTCCATTTGGTCCTAATATATATTGTTATGATCCATTTAGTCCTTTGTATTGTTAAATTACCTAAATACCATTTTGTATTTTATGTGTAACGCGTGAACTGTTTGCAATGTAATCGGCACGTGTCACGGTGATAGTGTTTGGTGGGTGCCACGAAAGTCGAAAGTACACTAAAGGCTTTTGTACTTTATTAGCTTTGGGATGCTGAAGCACGTGACACAAACGTGACACACCTTTCGACCCGACCCGTTACCAAAAAACGGTGTACACAATACGCTATATACCATAAAATCATTTAAGCATTTTTGTGGAACCCTAATTACTGTCTACTGAGTTTGTGCGATTGTTGCGATCTGTGTGTAGACGATTCGAAGGAGGTGTTGGTGTTTCGCAGTTGGAGTGCAACGATGTCTGAGAAAGGTACGTGTCACCAATGTTGTTGTGTTTTTCCTTTTCGTTGTGGGTGTTGTTTCGTGGTGGGTATGATGTTCCGAATCAGTCGTTGCTGTGAGTGTGTATACTGGGGGATTGTGGGTGTTTGTGGCTTTGTTTTTGTTTGTGAGTCGGTTTTGGGTTTGAATGTTTGTGTGTGTGGTGTGGTGATTTTAATGTACTGTTCCGAAGCAGTCGATTTGTGTATTCGAAGAATGGAGCGTTTAGGTGTTTTGTGGGTTTGTTATGTTTGTGACTTTTTTTTTGGGTTTTTGTGAGTCTTTACTGTGTGTGACGTGCTTGGGTTGGTGTGGTTTTACTTTTAGTTGTGGGTGTCGTTTCGTGGTGGGTGTGATGTTCCGAAACAGTCGTTGTTGTGAGTGTGAATAATGGGAGTTTTGGGTGTTTGTGGGTTTGGTTTTGGTTATGAGTTGTTCTTGGGTTTGAATGATTGTGTGTGGGGTGTGGTGATTTTAATGAATTTGAATAGTGGAGGGTTTGGGGGTTTGTGGGTTTGTTCTGTTGTGTGTTTTTTTTTGGGTTTTTTCTGAGTCGTTTACTGTGTGTGACGTTGGTTTGGTGTGTTTTTTTTTTTGTTGGTGTGATATTTTGTATCAGTATGTTATATACATTTGTGTGATGTTGTTTGCGTTTGGGGGGGTTTATGTGATTCATGAGGCTTGATGTGTGTGGGGTTGTTGTTTTTTTTGGTAGATGTTATACCCATGTCATGATGATGGTGGATGTTTTTTGTGATGTTAAGAGTATTGTGGTGTGTCTTTTTTTTAAAACTGTTGCCATTACTTTTTGTTGTTTGAATGTATTGAGCAAGTAACACAGGGTATTTCGTTCGTATGTGCATGGGTTGGTTGGATTAGTTGGTGTGTTCGTGTGGGGTGATGTTAGTGATGGTATATTTTTTTTCCGTAGATCATACGTTTAAATGTGGTGACTGTATGTTTGTTATTGTGAGTTGCATGGTAGTTGTAGTTGTGATTTAGTTATATTGTTTCCGCTCTGTCAGTTATGTTTGTGAGTGTAAGTGTTAGCTGTTGTTGGCTTTGTGTGTATGTTGGTTTTCGTTTTTGGGTGTATGCAACGTAACTAATGCGGTTTTTGTGATAATGTAGATGGTGATGGTAACAGAAGTCCGTGGACTCGGTCTTGTGAACGGAAGCGTCATGAAGCTGTATTCGGGGCAAAATCAAACAAGCTGGGTGTTAACATGCAAGGACGCGTACTGTTTAAGCAATTGAAGACAAATCAGCAAGATGCTCGTCAGCCGGTTAGCAAAACGGCTGCAGGGCCGTCGCGCACTGCACCCACGAGGATTAACTTCCGCTCCAACATCGCCGGGATCGTGAAGCTGGTGACAACAACTCCGTTGAGGGCTGGGCACTTTGAACAGTTGAAGAGAACTCCTTTTTGGATCATGGTTGAGGCTATCCGAATTAACAAGCTGAATCACAAAGAATTCAGAAAGTATGACGATGCGATTTTGAAAATCATACGGACGTATGATGCACGGGGTGATGCATTCAACATTGGTGGTAATTCTGTGAAGATGTCTAAGAGTGATATTAGACTCCTGTTTGGGATTCAATGTGGTACGAAGCATATTGATCTGTCTCCTTGTCAAAGGCCGACATCAGATTTCATTCAGCGGAGGAGTCAAAACACTGTGAGAATAACGTCGAAGCTCGTGAAGAGTTTGTTTGAAGAAGCCGTGGCTGGGCGAAGAAGGGTTGACGAGGAGGACGCAGCGAAGTTGTTGACACTGTATATGTGTGGGAAGATGTTTTTTGCTAATTCTGGGGAGACGATAAGCTGGGCGTTTGTTCGATACATCGATGATCTGAAGACTGTTCGTTTATATGATTGGACTGGTGCAATCCTACAAATGTTGATGGGTTCAATCAAAGATTTTCATCAGACACCGGAGAAGGTCACTGGGTGTGTTGTCGCGTTACTGGTATGTAAATTGTATTTTGTGTTGCAAATTTAGTAACTGTTTTTTGTTATGTATGTTGTTTAAGTAATGGTTGGTTTAACAGAATTTTGTTTCTTGGAAAGCAGTATTGGATTTGTGAGCATTCGACGCTAGTGAAACCTGAAACGGAGAGTATGTTCCCAAGATTTATGAGATGGGACATCGGCACGTTAGTCACACGTATACGGGGTTTGGATTTATCTGCACCTGACAAATTTGAGGTGTAGTACCTGCGTACTATTGTGTAATTTTTGTTTATAACTGTTATTGGACGAGGGGTGTGTGAATATTGTGCTGATTGGTTGTTGTTTTGTTTTGTATATTTGCCAGGTTCGTATTGAAAGAATGAAGTCGTTGGAGTATGAACGTGAAATTTTGGCAACGGACGAGCAGGAAGTCCATCGTCGTGACGATGGAGTAAATGATGTGGTTATTGGAGCCGGTGAGGGGATGCAACGTGTGACACATCAGGTGGTGGATGCCGTGGGGGTGAAAGGGAAAGATGGTGGCAGCGTGGTACGTGATGCAGTGAGTGATGTGGATGGTGCAACAGAATTGGAGAATGCTTTAAAATGTATGGCAGATTTGGAATTGAAGAACAAGGCGTACGAGGGGACAATCTCAAAGTTGGAGGATGAAGTAGTTAGTTTGAAGAGTAAGATGGAAATGCAAGCCGTTAACATCGTTGGTGGGTTCGGTTGTGTTGTGAAGGTTAAGGATGACGAGATACGGAAACTTGAAAATGAGAACAAGGAATTAAGGCAAACAATTTCGTTGTTAGAAGATCAGCTGGCTGACCAGCAAGTGCACACAGTTACGCAAGCTTATCGGATGAACACACCGACTGGGTGTAGGGATGTTGGTGCTAGCCATTGCGATGTAAGCAGTGGGTTTGGTGTGACAGTTGTGCATGATGTCACGCCTATTCGGGTCGGTTTAAATGTTGATGTCAGTGGTGATAATGTTACCGTGCACACAGTCTCCGATTCTAGTCCGGTGCCAGACCGTAGTGTGGCTGATGTAAATGTGACGGACCTCGAGGTGGGAGTGTTTTCAAAAGAAGGGGAAGGTATAAGGAATTCGTTCGTGCGTAACCTGAAGAACAAAGCCAGGAAAGAGTTAAGGCTGAAAGATTATGAGTATCAGGTAGTTGGGGAGCGCGAAAAGAAAACAGTGTCATATGGTTGCAAAGCTGTTGGCGTGGGAAAAGCCACTGTGACTGACGCAGTTGTTGACGTGGACACAGTTGGTGTGGCTGCTAGTAAATGGTCTGGCTTTGACCTGAACAACCGTTTTGGAGTATGGAAAATGATGACGTACGAGGAAAAGGAGAAAATTATGAAGGCTTACGAACGGAATGGCGACGGGTTAGTGCGGGTGTTTATTTAATTTCTTTACGTATGCGTGTTGTGTGTGTGTTTTTTTTTTTGTTTGATGTTGTGGTTCCTTTTTTTTTTGTAGGGCTGTCATGTGGGCCAGTAGTGAAACTGGTGTGGCTGTGTATTTTACGGACGTCAAAAGTCTTGTACGGGGAGAAAGTATATGTGGGAATGTGAGTTGTATTGTTAAGTTAGTTTGTCATGCATTGTGTTTGTGTTATGGGAAAGTGTTGATTCTGTGTATACATACGTGTTTGAGTTTATTGTTTTGGTTTTTATATGTAGGTGATTGATGCGTATGCTGAGACATTGGTAACAGAGCAGACAAACGTATGTGCTGATGATGTTTTAGCGGACAAGTCCTACTTCTTCAGCAGTATTTGCATGGTGAGTATTGTATTGTTCGTTTGTTGTATAATGACCAGTGCATTATGTACTAATATTAAATGTTTGTTTTGTAGAGTGTTTTCAAATCTGGCAACAACCAAGCAATGGAAAGTTATGTACTGAAAAACTTTGGAGAGTCGAAGGACTGTCGGTACATACATTTTCCCATATGCAACAACGCACATTGGACACTGGTGGTGTACGACGCAGAGGATGGAAGTTGGAAGCATTTTAATCCGATGAGGCAACGTTCGGCTGGCAGGTCTGACGTGCACTATAATGAAGCACTTCTACTGGTAAGGAACACATGTTGGTTTTGTTTTGGTGATATAATGTATGTAGTACTTGGTTGAAACTAATTACTGTGGATGGTTTTCGATGTGACAGAAGGAGCGTGTGTCGGTTGTAATGAAGCGTTCTTTACGAGCAGATGGAATAGACGAGGTTAGCATCGCTGAGACTTTCAACCATCCTCTCGAGGCTGTTGAAGACTGCCCCCAGCAGAAACCCGACTCGTAAGTGAACTGTGGTGTTTGTCTGTTTTGAAGCGAAAATGATTGTGGAGTTGTAATGTTATTTTATTAATTTATTGTTTTCCCATCGCAGGCTGGATTGTGCGGTTATTGTTTGCGCCGTGATGAGGCAGTACGTGCACCATGTTGATGTAGCGCGATCATTGCAGGGTACAAATGGTATTGTGTTGAGAGCGAACATGGTAAAAGGATTTGTGAACGACATCAGTAGGGGTCTTAAACATTCCAACTGACTGGCAACTTTGGAGTACATTTTAAAACGTACAGCGTACAGTTATATATTTTTGGTAGGTAGTGGTATATGCATGGGTTTTGGGCACCTGTAGATAACAAACTGTGTTCAGTTATTTATTTTTGATTAGCTAGTGGTGTGTGCATGGTTTTTGGGCACATTTGGAAAACAATAGCGTACAGTGATATGTTTTTGATTAGCTATTGGTTTGTGCATGGTGGTTTGTTTTTTTGTGATCGTACATGAACAATTCTAATTTCGTAATAAATATGATGTGGGAAACATGGAAATGTGTTGTGTTTTTTTCTGTCAGTTGTGATATATGCGTTGGTGAACTGGTTTTTAGGGAGTTGGATTAACATGGTTGTTTGGCTGGTGAGAATGTTTGACTTGTTTGTGTGGTGCGTAGTTCAGGTGTTTGATAAGTTAAACGTATCATTCTGTGTGCTTACACAAAAAATTGTGGGCTGGTTTTGTTCCACGTATAGGGTGGGTAGGTATATGTGTATGTTGCAGGAGTAGGTTGGTTGTGTGATTATGTGTTATGAATAGTTATGTGTTGCAAATGGATCACAGTTTCGTTATTCGTATGGTGGTTTTGTTAAACGGGTGAGGTCGTTGGATGAATGTGTTTGATTATGAATGTGTAGCGTACAGTGATATGTTTTTGATTGGTTTTTGTCGTTTCATGGTGGTTTGTTTTTTTTTTTTTTGATCGTACATGAACAGTTCTAATTTCGTAATAAATATGATGTGGGAAACATGGAAATGTGTTGTGTTTTTTTCTGTCAGTTGTGATATATGCGTTGGTAATCTGGTTTTTAGGGAGTTGGATTGACATGGTCTTTTGGCTGGTGAGAATGTTTGACATGTTTGTGTGGTGCATAGTTCAGGTGTTTGATAAGTTGAACGTATCATTCTGTGTGATTACACAAAATTTGTGGGCTGGTTTTGTTCCACGTATAGGGTGGGTAGGTATATGTGTATGTTGCAGGAGTAGGTTGGTTGTGTGATTATGTGTTATGAATAGTTCTGTGTTGCAAATGGATCACAGTTTCGTTATTCGTATGGTGGTTTTGTTAAACGGGCGTGGTCGTTGGGTGAATGTGTTTGATTATGAGTGTGTGACGTGTAGTTTTTTTTTTGTTTTTGAGTAATTGGGTGTAAATGTGATCACAATTTATGTCAGTGCCATCGATGTAGCCAAACTTGTAATGTAAAAAGTACGATATGCAGCACTTAATAACCAAATCTGTTTATTACGGGGAGCGATCCAAATTGTTTCGCCGAATTACAAAAGTAAGATGGCTATGTTCTGAAAGCAATAGTAATGTGTAATACCATCAACGGTACCCAAAAAATGTTTGATAAGGGGAACGACCCAAATGCTAAATCACCTAATGAAAGTGATGCTAATATATGTAATAACAGTAACGAAAGTAGTACGGGATGTTCGGTGTGTGCACACACACTTATTTACTCAGGAGGAAAAGGAAAATAACAATGTCGTACTTATGATTTGAAACATTAACTAGAAAGCTTGCATGAAGTGATGGCTAAATGGGTTCTTTACATGTCTTCCGGTTGTGGTGGCCCATGCGTTGACAACGGCCGCATCTAATTTGCTGTGTTTCTTCACCTCGAGACATTATTCGTTTTTTCTTTGGCCTTCCAGGTGGTTGTTTCACAACTGGTGGGTGTATGACGAAATCTTCGGTGTTGAGCGGAGGTTTCTCAACAGTTGGTATTGGGGTTATGCTTGATGAGTATGTGGATCGATATTCGGACACATGGTAATACGGTTCAACCAATTCGTACAGATCTCGTCCGCTGTTTCGGATTGCAACCATTGCGTGTGCACATGGTATTCGTTTTATCTGCCACTGGAAGCACGAACACGTCCGTCTGCCAACATCAACAAGTACTGATGGGTAGGAGTGGACCTCGTACACATCGTCATTTGATTGGCTCACAAGCCATGCCCTGCCTTTGTTGTAAGCTTTGACCAATCGAGCCTCGATTTTCGGACAAAGAACTCCAGGCCATGCGGCTGCCTTGCGTCGGCGTTTTGACATTTGGTCCATAATTTTTGTTCTAATGCTGTCAACCATCTTCGTGATTGGGAGGTGTCGCGCCTCACGAATCCATGAGTTGAATGATTCAGCGGCGTTGGAACACATCTCACCAAACCGGTCACCCCTACAGACACGAAAATGGAACACATGTAATAAATAGGTACATGTAATTATGAATGACAAATGCATTAAGCAGAACAAATGTATGAAACTAATTTGATGGAATATATTAATGATGAGGTGCGTACCGAAAGTAGGCATTTGCCCAATACGCCGGAGGCAAGTCTGCCAGAAACCCCGTTGCCACTTGTCTGCCCGATGCCTTGAAACTTTCTAAGTTGGCGTTGAATGCTGTTACGGTTGGTGCGTAAGCGCATGCACGAAATTTACTCAGCAGCCCGAACCGGTGCATCTTGTTGGTGTATCGCATCTTGTCTTGCAAGTTTCGTTGCAAATGTTGCAAGCAGAAAGCGTGGTGGGCAGATGGAAATTTTAGTGGAATTGATTCGAGAAGTCCTGTGTGTCGGTCTGAAATAAATGTGATCGTCCTATCCGGGTTGACCACGTTTGTGAGGTGTTCCAGAAACCAAGCCCAATTAGTTGTGTTCTCCGAGTCGACAATTGCAATTGCCAATGGGAATAAACCTGTGTGAGTAATTGACAGTGGGTTAATCAGCTGGGTATCACTCAAAAACGTCAGTGTTTGTTATTTGGAAAAAAATGAACGACAACAATGTGTGCTAAGAAAAGGGCATAACCTTGATTGCCATCCTTTGCAGTAGCAGCTAGCAAGTTGCCTTTGAATTTCCCCTTCAAGAAGGTACCGTCTAGGAATAGTAAAGGGCGACAGTTATTGAACCCATCGATACATGCTTTGAATGAAATAAAATATCGTACAAACCGGTGATTTTGGTCATCGTAATCGATGTTAATGTAACTACCCGGATTGTTTTCCATAACAGCATTACTATACCATCGTAATTGATCGAACGAAATGGAATGTGCACCGAACATCTCGCCCCTTGCTTTTTCAACTCCCAACCATGCTACTCGGTAGCTTATCTCTAATCCGTAATCTTTTTTCAAGTCGTAAACAACATCGGATGGCCGGGTGAGTGGTTTGTCACGTACTCGCTCGGAGATAACATCGGACACTAAATCAGACCCTGCCCTCGGGTTTTTTGGTGTCCGAACAGCAACACCGCAAATGTGATCCGCGTTCCACTTTCGAATGTAAAAAAACTCATCAGCATGAAGGACTCTTGCATGTATAGACCACATACATCCTGTTGATTCCCTCATCGTGCAAACGGCTGTAATCCGAACGGAGTCGTTCTTTAGATACTTGAACCGGAACCCACATTCCACTGCATACTTACGAAGAACATTACGGAATTCAGCAGCCCCGCCTTCAAAACTTTGACCGACATGTGTGATACCATTAGCCCATTCAGCAGACATGTAAACTTTGTCAGCATGAGGACAGAAATTGGGGAGTAAATCATCTTGTTCATCGTCTTCGTCCGACTCATATACTTCCCTTGGTCTACTGAATGTAACATCGCATGGATTCCGATTTGCGTCACCAAAACCGTGTGAACTTTGCATGGATCGAGTTTCAATTACGATGTCAATATGTCCTAAACGAAAAGACCGTGCAAGGGATACCATGTTTTCCATATCGATATCATTTTGTAATTTGAAATTGTTGTATCCAGGAATCTTGAAAAATAAACACACATCATTATCTGTGAGGCCATCAAAATTTTGGTGGACATAATTAACCAAATCATCAAATCGAAACGGAAATTGCAACTTCATGACGGCGTTCGTGTTACGGTAACAACACACCAACATGACATGAGTGTCCATCCCTGCAAAATGCAGACAATGTCACAAAGTGTTTCATATGAAAGGCCAACCATGTGTGTGAAGACGCACATCAAATCATCAATATTCACATGCCCATAAAATGGAGGGACAACGATATTGTTATAAACATTATTTTGAACATCAGAGCACATTGAATAAGTTATACACAACGCGTGTGGGAAAGAAATCAACACGACACATAACGATACGTGCAACACACGATCAATAATGTTGATTGTTTCAAATAACAGTGAATGCATCGCAGTAGCATGTTGCATATGAAATATGTGTAAACAACTCACCCACAACCCCGTGACTAAAACAGAAGCCCAGCCGTGTGTGTCCCTCACATTTAAAACACACATGTATGCGTACAAATCGTCTACATTACACAATAAGGCATAGCTAATAATGTTGAGTGGTACACATTACAGTGAATGCATCGTAGTATGACGTTGCATACGCATAGGTGTGAACAACCCACCCACACCCCGTGCCTTACCCAAAACCCAGCAATGTGTAACAAATGAAAATCAAACCAGCAATTGATCAGCACATCGTTGGTGCACAAATCGCATAATGTGTCATCTGAATAACCAGACGAACGTATTCAAAAAAGAATGTGCCCAATACCAACACACAGAGATTAAAGTAGACACACAACTGATACGAAGAAGGGGATGAAAACGAAACAGAAGAATACCTACAACACACGAGTCTTCTCTGTCGGCAAAACTGGAACCACAATCTGTGCACAGACACACCAATGAGCAAAACACACCGTCACATCAGCCACCAAAACCCTAACACAATGAAAAGGAACATGTTGCACTTCCATGTAAAGAAGAAAACCCACCGAAAATTTTAAAAAAACCCACGTGAAAAAGGGTATAATTGACCAATACATATTAGCAAAAAAGGAAAAAAGGATCAAGAAGACTATATTCTCTCACTGATAGGACTAATCAGAGCAATAGACACAATGATGGGATCAAATGGTGCAACTGTTTGTGGGATGGGATTTATTGGTAAATATCCCTATATTTTTTATATATTTAACTTTTTTGAAGGCTTAATGAGTATTTTAAAATTTGTTTAGTGACAATTAGGATTTTGAAAAAAACAGACCAAGGGTCAACACCACCTTTTTGGTATTGTTTATTTTGTATGGTGCGACTGCTAATATTGATGATTTATATTCAGTGAATTTAAGGCACTGAGTTCTCTGCTTTTGACATACTTGTTACTTTAATCAAGTTGTGGGCTAGTTGGTTAAAGTGTTGTGTGCATTAAAGGTGCCAACTTTGGTTTAGACTTGGTGTGTTATTCAACTCTGTTTTGAAAACAATTTGTTCATCTTTGGTGAGGTATTTTATCTAATTATTTGAAATTTATTTAAATATGGTTTGTGAGGCTATTCATGTCTCGTTTATAATCGTTTAAAAATTCTTAATTGATAGTAAAATCAAATTTCAGTCCCGTAAATATACCTCACATTAAAAAAATCATATAAAAATTATTATGTCGTTATTAATCTAATTTTTTCATAATATTTTTATTTTTTTTAACTAATTTAAGAAATTGTCTATTTTTCCCACCACCAATAACTTCTCCACTCATCAAGTCATTATCGTCATATGTGATCCGGTCCAGCCAAGCATGTACCTTCAGGAGCATGATAGTCCCAATCCAACTCTAAACTAATAAACATTCAACGTACTCATCTTTGATTTTTGACCAACCTCCCAAAAAGTCTCCCCATCAATTGGCCAGTCTCTCCTCCTCGCCCAATCCCGCCGGTTAGTCCGCTTTAACTAAAACTCATACCAAACACTCTTTGTAATAGTCAAAAACTCACTTAAAAAAAATAAAAAGTTACAAATTATTTTCTATCAATTTTTTGAACTTTTCTTTTTTTTTTTTAAAAAAAAACAAAAAAGAATTAATCTTTCTAAACATACTTTTGTTTTTTTTACAAGTTGTTTTGGAAACTAATTATTTTATTCTTTTATTAATTTTTTATGAAAAGTCATGCAAAAAATAAGGAAAATAGTTAACTTTTTTGTAATGATTTTTTGACTTTTTAATTATTTTGTATCGTTGCCAAACTTGCCCGTATTACCTCATATTTTAGTCAAAAAAATTAAAAAATTATTAAAATATTTTGTTCCTGAGGTCTCAATTTCTCCAAAATACCCACACTATAACAACTTTGAGTCTGATTTATTTAGGGGAAATTACCAATAAGTGGTAATTTGAGATAATTATTACATATTTGTGAAAAAAATTATAATTTTAATTACTAACATTTATAAATTTTACCATTTATTTGTAATTAGTTTTTAAGTTATACACTGGTATGAAATTTCTCCATTTATTAATGCTAATAAATTTTAAAATGCTGTGTCAAATTCAACTTTTTATTTTTCAAGTTGATTTTAATTTAGATTTAATTAAGGCTTTGTCTAATTATAAAGAAATAGACGATGGAAATAAAAATAGCAGGAAGTGAAATGAAAGAAAAAGAAAGGAAAAAATATATATTTTCTCATAAAAATTTTATTCGGATGAAAATTTTGCAAGAATATAGGCATTATAATTATAAGTAACTACTTATATAACAAATTTTAATTTTTTTTTATGTATCTATATTTTAATAAGTAATATAAAAAAAAATCAAATTACTCTAACTTTAGTTGTTAAAAAAAAGAATGTTGTGTTAGGATAAGTCATGTAGAATTTTTTTTATTCTCAGGTTTTTTTTTTTTTTCAATTGTTTTTATTGCGAGACGATGTTGTCTTCAATTAAAAGGGGGAATGAATTCATGCATGAAGAGCCTAACATGATTGTTAATGTGACATAAATTTTTTTTTGTTTTTTTAAATTTTAAATTTTAAATTTTAAATTTTAAAATGTCATATTTTTCATATTATATCCTTTTTTTTTTTTATAAAATTTATATTTTTAAAATCTACTTGTCAAGATCTATTAAATAAGATCAATATTGAATATAAAATTATATTAAAATAAAAAAAATGGCAAAACAACTTTATGGAACATTGTTGTGCGAGATTGAGAAATTGCTCAATTTTAAAAATAAAAAAATAGATAAATTTATTATTTTTGCAAACTGATAAATTCTCAATTTCATAGGACTAAAAAAATAATATTTTATTTTTATAAAAATTTATATTCAATATTGATTATGTTGTGTAGATTTCAGAAATATAAATTTTATTAAAGATCAATGTATATAATAAAAATTATGAAATTTTAAAGTTTTGAAACAACAAAACTAGAAGTGAATGTCATATCAGCATCTTGAAGTGTTCCACTTCAGTTAAAAGAAGTTATTTAGTGCTTTTGGAGCATAGTTAAGTGGTGTGGTGTCCTATAAATATTGTGATTGTTTGAAGGAATGGAACCCATAATTTTGTGTTGAGGCGTGGTATTTGTTGATTGGTGGTGATTGGTGGGTGATATGGTATACCTAGAGCACCTAATAATTTTTCACATGTTTGCATTTGTAGGTATTTATGGAATGGAAAAATAAATAAATTAATAAGACTTATTGAAATAAAATATCTTGAAGAGGAGCTAACCTCAAATAATTCTATAAAAATAAAACTTCTCTTTAAATGTCTATTTGAAAATTCAATAAATATTAAACTATATTTAAATTTAACTTATTTACATATTAAGTTAATTTTAATAATTTTTTAATAAGTTAAACATGAGCTATAAATAAGTAAATTTGATTTTCTTTTTTTGTCAAACAATCATGTAAAGAGGTTGTAATGTCAAAATATTTATAATCTCAATACACTCTTCACATATCTCAAAATAATTTTATACATTTTTTATATATTTTCATGTGCAAAACTAATACTAACAACAGTTTTGGGCAATCTTTACTTTACCATTTTATGATTTGGCCAATATATGGATTACCTCCTACCATTTGGAAATAATTACATAACTAACTTCCTTTAGTTTGTGAACTAAAGTGTATTGCCAAACATTTCATTTTAATTAACAATAAGTGTAAAATATATGACAAAACGTAAGGGAGTCATGTGTTCATTTATAAATATTAGAGGAGTAAATCACATATGAAGTGTAAGGGTTAAGGTGAGTTTCGTTTCTTAAGAACATGACAAAAAAATGTCCATAATTTGTATATTAAGGTCAATTATATATCAAATATTAATCTTTCACAAGTTGTTAAGGAATGTAACCATTCATTTTAGTCAACAAATTATAAATAAATTATGTAATTGAGACATTTATTCATATATTCTTTTGGAAAAATTAGTAAAACATTCCTATCCAACTTTGTGTAGTAGGAGATATCTAATTTTATTTATTTATTTATTAGCTAGGCCCCTTAATATTTTCACAGAAAAAAATTTGACTCAAAGAAATTTCTCTCGACTCAGAGAAATTTCGGCCCCGACTCAGAAAATTTTCAATTTTCACATCGAAATTTTGAAATTTCTCTGGTATGATCAAAGAGAAATTTCAAAATTTCTTTGAGTTAAGGCCAAATTTCTTTGAGTTGGGCCAAATTTCTTTGAATCAAATTCTCTCTGTAAAAATGTTGAAAAACCTTAACTATTATGAAAATATGGTATGTTCTTTATTTTATAAAATTTTAATATCAGAACCTTAAAAAAAATTTCCCAATTCTTTTTCACTAACTTATATTTTACGTAGTTTAAATTACTTATTTATATTCCAATAAGTCTTATGGGTGACATAACTACTATAATAATAATAATAATAATAATAATAATAATAATAATAATAATGTGCGAATTTTGAAGTGCGCATTAATGTTCATATTGACAATGTAAATGTTTAATGATGTGAATATTCATACTGTCAAATTTATTTAGCATGAATGTTTACACTACAAAGTTGCTAAGAGTTCAAAAAATATTTTCAAGAATAAAATTGTCCATAAAATACATTAAATATGCAAAATTAAAATTTATTGGGTTAAATGTCCAAAATAATAAGATTTATTAGAATATAATAACTTATAGATTAATTGCGATACAAGTATTTGAAAGAGAATTTTATAATAAATTCTCCTATGTATATATCCCAATAACAAAGATTATATACATTAGCCCTGTTTGGTGCAGCTTAAAAACTGCTTATTTCAGCTTTCAGCTTAATTTAAGTTATTTTGATGTGTTTGGTTTAGCTTATAACTTATACCTTATAGCTTTTTGGAAGTCAGAAATCAGCTTATTCTTTGAGTGGGGCAGGAGATGCTTAATTTATAAGTCAGAAATCAGCTTATGTTCATAGTTATAAGCTATAAGCTGTTTAGGCATAAGTTATAAGTACTTTCCCACAGCTCTACTAAACAGGGCCATTAGGGTTGACAAATCTCAGGCCGAGTCGGGTTCGGGCTGAACTTGCACTATATAGCAAGAGAATATATGTTATTCCACGTGCGGTCTGGCCCAACATTTGGTCTAATCTAACTATTCCAAACTAGGCCTTAAAAAAATTTAAATCTTAACCTCGCTCACTTAACCCAATAAATATGAACACATTTTTTTATTTTTTATTTCCATCTTGAATGGATATTAAATTATTTAAATTTATTTATTTATTATTTAAATTTCAAATGTTAACAAAATTCAATGAAATATAATTTTGAACG
This sequence comes from Camellia granthamiana, assembly GCA_036172215.1. Classification (NCBI taxonomy): domain Eukaryota; kingdom Viridiplantae; phylum Streptophyta; class Magnoliopsida; order Ericales; family Theaceae; genus Camellia; species Camellia granthamiana. The sequence goes on along the minus strand of CM069916.1, from coordinate 106,477,752 downwards.
AATGTTTTAATTTAAACCTTAAAAATAAGTATATATATTGTCTTTTTTTAAATAAATTTTTCACTTTATTTTATAACTAAAATAATATAAATTATAATTAATATTTTATAAATGGACGGGCTGGGATAAATGATAACTCTTTGGATTGGTTTGGGAAGTGTGTTAGTTTTTTGACTTTTCGGCTTTTTTGGTTATTTTAGCCTGAGGCTAAAAAACCTGTTTTGAGAAGGGTTTTAAACTTTTTTGATTTTTTTGTGAGAGAAAGAATGTAATGATTATGGGTTAGATGTGATATTTTGTTTTATTGGACTAAAAATCCTATTTTGTTTTTTGGGGCTAAAATAGCCAAAAAAAAAAAGCCCCAACTTTTGCTTCCCAAACGAAGCCTTTATTTCAAACCTAACCTGAATATGTAATGGGTACAAAATCTCAACCTAACCTGATCTTATTGGCAAAATAATTTTTTTCAAACTCCAAAAATATCGAGTTGGGTTAGATGGGTTGAGCACAATGTTGTGAAACCCGGACCGGACTGGCCGGTCGAACTAGTTGGACCGGGAACCGGGCCTGGCTCCAGTCAACCCTCCAGAACCGGACTGTGAGCAAAACCGGCCTGGAAATTGAAAACCGCCAAAACCGGCGGTCGAACCGGGATAACCGGTGACTCGGACCGGGTTTTGGCGGGTTAGACCGGTCAATTTTTTTTTTTTTTTTTAAATTTTCTCTATCTATTTTTTCTTTTTTATTTTCTTTCTCTTTCTTTCTTATATATTTATATATATATATATTATAAATATATTTTAAAATTTTGACTAAAAATTCTTACTTCAAGAGTCTCCTCTCATAAGGAAGAGTCTCATTGGAAGTTGGAGAAGATTATGAAAGTCTATTCCTATTTATAGGAAAAGATTTTTCAAAAAGAACCTACAAAATTCTATGTGGGATTCAACGAAATTATTTGAAACATATTGATGGGAGGGAGAGTTGAAAATTTCATTTCCCTCCAAAATTAAACCTAACATTGAATCAATTTGTTTGGAGGGAATGCTTAAAAATTTTAATTTCTTTAAAACAAGTGACTTTTTTTTTTTATCAATTATGACTTTATTAAATATTATTAATAAATATTATACAACAATTTTTATTTTTATTTGAGTATTTATATATATTTTTATTTATTTATAATTTTTAATTATATAATATTAATTATGACGTCACGGTTCGACCGCTTTCACCCGACGGTTGAACTGGTGACCCGTCCACCCGGTTCCTTTTCCGGTTCGCTCACCGGTCCGATTTTCAAAACATTGGTTGAGCAGACCAACGAGTTAGGGGCCACATGGATTAAAACATAAGGATAAAATAATAAAGGTTGAAGTTTTTTCAATTTCAATTTCAAATTTAAACTTGAGAGAATTTAAGGGGCCCATGAGATCCGTCATGGATCGCGTTTTAATAATTTGAATAATTTATTATGTAAGGCTCTCCGTGTATATCATTTATAAAAAAAAATTAAATCAATCTAATAATTGTAAGTATTTTTATTTCATTATGTTTATTTTTATAAAAATGAATAGTTTATTTTTAAAAACATATTTATCATTCATTTTTTCAGAGATAAATACAATAAAATAAAAATATTATAATCACTTAATCGACCTAATTATTTTCATGTACCATATATATTGAAGGAATTAAAAAATGAATGATTCAAATTATTAAAACAAAACTTTCAATGAATTTTTATTTTTAGCTTGGTAAAATAATTGAGACTAATTTAGCTTACTAATCACTTAATAATATAAAATGTCATATCTAAATCATAATTATTTCACTTTTTATTTTACAAAACTAAGAAAAGTTAAAAATTCATCTCAAATAATTTTTTTTAATCAGATTAAAATAATAAAAAAGTCAAAAATCAGATTAAAAAAGTTTTTCTCAAAAGAAGGGAAAAACTAACTAAAATATAAAAATAAATTATTAATACTATTATTTATTTTTTTGAAAGGTCCAGCTTGTCTCAAGTTGAGATCAAGACTGGACCCGTCCAGTTCGGCCTATGGGGCCCATTTTTTGGGTTCGTTTTGAAAATTCGAACCGTTGAATGTGTAGAACTCGTTGAGTACTACATGTTTGTAAAAAATCACGTTGATCGGATATCAATAGCTATGTGATCAAATCAGTTTTGTATAAAAAAAATGGACGGTGAAAAAATTAACGGTTGATAAAAAATTGTTTTGTTCACATAGCTATCGATATCCGCTCAACGTGATTTTTTACAGACATATAGTACTCGATGAATTCTACATATTGAACGGTTCGAATTATCAAAATGAGACTCGTGATGACCCCCACGGACCCAACAATACGGTCCAGTCCGATCTTGGACCGGACCAACGCCACTGCCTTTTTGAAAACCGAAGGATAGGAACAGTTTGAATTGGATTTGACCCCGAGTCATGAGTAAAAGGACCAAAGGCGAGTCCATTACTTGTTCTACACCCACTCACACGCACAGATATACATGTACATATATATAGCTCCTCGTATATGTGTGTGTAGTAGTGGATCTAATTGCTCGCTGTATATGCATTTGAGCTCTTCAATCAATCGAAGAACAGAGATCGAAGATGTTGGACGGACTATTAGGGCGAGGATTTAGCTCCAAATGGTTACTGCAATCTCTCTCTCTCTCTCTCTCTCTCTCTCTATATATATATATGTATTGGTAAATTTGAATGTAGTGATGGCATTGTTGATTTGTGTTTGGTCATGCAGTAAATCGTCGATTAAGCTGACGAGAACTCGAATCGATGTGCTGCGGAGGAGGAAGGAGGCGACGCAGAGGTTTCTGAAGAGTAATCTGGCTCAGCTACTTGCTAATGGCCTCGATATCAATGCCTATGGAAGGGTCAGAAAACTGATGCTCTTCTTTCCACTCGATTTCGTCTTTTGTTGTTTTTCTCTGATTTTTTGTTTAGTGTGTTGATCCAAAAAATGAAATCTTTTAATTTTAGTTATTCATTATTTACGAATTACTACAACAGGAAGGTTTGCAAGGGCACGTGACTTTGGTATAGCAAACTTTTAACAGAAATGTGCTGTATAATAACACTAGATAAGTTAATTGTATGGTAATAGATGTATGCAGAGGGAAAGTAGGCATCCACAAGTTAGATGGTGAAATTTAGAAGTTGAAAATTTACCTCTTTTTAAGAATAGTATCAATAAGGAAGTAGACTTAGAATAAGGAAACTAATTTTATGTAGTGTGAGATGGCTAATTGTATTTTAAAAAAAAAAATTTGGTGGCAAAAAAGGTTTTTGGTGAATGTAAGAGAGGTCCGCCACCATTTGAAAAAACTCCGTGGTTGAATAAAAAACTTGGTTGTTTTTGGTGATTTTAAGAGAAGCCTTTGCCCGTTGTGTAGCACCATTTTGTGGTGTGAGAATGCGGGTTCAAATCGTATAGAGAGGATTTTGATACCCTTTATTTCTCTCTAATTAAGAGGGTTGTATTATGTGATTGTTGGGCTTGGCGGTTTCTTTGTGGTGATTGCTGGGTTGGGTTAGGTGGTTTCTTTGGGTTAGTTGTTGGATTGGACTTGTAGATATACAATTGTCTAATTTGATGTAATTATTCTCATATTTGTAATTAATCTTCTATCGATTGGCAAAAAAAGAATAAAGAAGTTCAAAAAGTAATCAAAATAAAAAGTGTCATAGAATTTTCTGGACATGTAAGAATAACAAAAACTTTATAGTATCTAAAAATGAGAATAAGAAAACAAAACAAGTAATGAGGCTAAATTGGAGCTTGTGATGATCTTTGTCTTAAGTTACATATATAATTGGCAAGATAAAAGAAACAAAAGGTGGAGACCTAAAGTATGTTAAGTGCATCGAGGGTGAAGATTGGAGAGCTCTAATTAAGGACGATGAGATTAAGGATCAATGAGGGAATTATTTTGATGCCCGAGCACATAGCCATAGCACATTTAGAAGTTTGTGATAAGCTCATGTTAACACAATATGACATTTTCACAGGCCCTAATTCTCATCTTGCCATTTTTTATACTTATTCTTTTGTCTAAGTGCTCTTATTTGCCTTGTGTATGATTTTGTACTTTATGTCTATTTAATCATATTATTGTTGAAATGTATGCCGACATCACAAGTACTTGTTCACTTCATAAATTGATGATGTCATATGCTTTTTTGTATACGTATTATATGTTCAAATCAACAATGATAGAGAGCTCTAAAGAGAGCTCTAATGATGTGGCAAGAGAAAGAAAAAAAAAAAACCATAGGCACACACATCACATCACATCACATCACATCACATGTGGGCCCTTATTCCTTGCCACATCACTAGAGCTCTCTTTAGAGTTCCAAAATTAGAACTCTCAATCTTTATTTATGTTCAAATTGTTGAATAGCTTGATATACATTGTTGGACTCATTGCCTAACAACTTAAGCTTTTGGGACAATTGGTGACTTATCATGGTATCAGAGCTCGGGTGTTTTGGGTTCAAGTCTCTTCATTGGCATTTCGTATTTGCTCCCCGTTTGGCTTGTGCTTCTTTGTTTGGTTGTCTACTTCTCCTTTTGTTTGGTTCGCTGTTTGTATCTCCATGTGCAACACAAGGTTCCATGTGATGGAGGGTGTTAAATAGCTTGATATACATTATTGCACCCATTCCCTAACAACTTAGCTTTTTGGGACAATTGATGACTTAACACAAAGGATTCTTTGCCTCAACAAGAAAGAATTATAGTGTCTGTTTTGGATGGATGTGATTTCAAATCAAGGGATTTGAGGTTAGAAATATTGGAGAGTTAGCTATTATAAGTGGATAGAAAAATTACAGAAGAAGATATGTTGAGATAGAAGGGATGCATTTTAATATGATCCTTGTAGCTAGAAGATTTCAAATAACTATTTTTATATAGTTATTTAAAATCTAATGATAAAGATATTTAATTCAATCTTGAAGTTTATAGGCTAAGTAACATAGACACGGACACGTGACATGACATCGGCATGTCGATACGTCGATTTTCAAAAAATGCAGGATATAACACGCTTGAGATACGTTGAAGTTTTATATTTTATTATATGTCATATTCGTATATATGAATAATTTATTCAAAGATAATAATAATGTAACACAACAGATTTTTTATATTAAAAAGTTATATATTTCATAAATTAAACATCGATATCATTTACATAGCAATTACTTTCTAAACAATGCAAAACAATTATATAATATTGTATTACACATAATATATTCATCTTGGACATATTTCAAAACATTTTTAGGATGTGAAGAATGGAGAACATTGTTATAATGAAGGGATTCATCATATAAGATGAATTTGGAAGGTTCAAGAAATGTTGCTGAAGTGTCTGCGAAGTTTCGCGAAAGTGTCTGCGAAGTTTCGCGAAAGTGTCTGATGTTATGAATTTGAATTTTTAATCAAGATACGTTAAAGAAGTGTCAGACATGCTTTTAGGAGCGTCTGATGAGTGTCATGTTGGACATGACATGCTTCTTCCATAGAAGTGTCAGTGCTTCTTAGTTTATAGGTAAATTGTCAAATCTAAATTTGAGTTGTTCTCCTTGAATGATTAATGTCAAATCCATGCATTTTAAATTCACATTCATCCAAACGAACTCATAATTTGTTGATGAATACCAGAAAACTAAGAAGCACAAACACTTCTAAGATGGTAACATGTCTTGTCCAACACTGTATCGAACATCGACACGATATGATACTCGTCGGCTACGAAGCACGTGTACAAGTATGTCAAATATGGTAAAATCTAAAGAAAGTAAGGTATGGGCATGGTTGGGTATGTTCATAAAAATTATTTATTTTTAATTTGAAGTAATGCAAAAATTAGTTAAATGATTTATTTCGTTAAGATCAAACCTACAATTGACATTTGATTCCAAAAGTAAGGTATAAACAAAAATTAAATATTATTATATTATAAAACTTACAAACCAAAGCTTAGTTTTAAATCATGTTAAGCATAAAAAACAAGTCCAATGAAACTAACTTCACCTCTATATAGAAGAAAATATTATTCCGGTTGAAGTACAACGTGTATATGCTAGGTATGTCTAGAGTACGGCAAAAATTAAGAAGAAAGGATTTTAGTACGTGTTTAGTGTACCTGGTATGTATGCGGAAGTACTGTGCAAAGTACCGATTCCCGTTAATTTCTCGGTACAGGTACGGCGTATTTGCCGTAGTACCCATGCTTTATGACTTGTCAGACACTTCGTAACACATAAACACACATAGAACACATTACAAATTTGAATAAAATAATTTGAATCCAATGATAAAACAAAAACAATATAGATCTTCTTTTAGACTTTAAAAATTATTTTCTTTCATTTACATATTCATATATATGATATATAGTTATTTGTTTATCATATGACATATAATAAATGTATAAAAGTATATATTTTGCATGTGTCCCCACGTGCTGTGTCCTAATGTTTTTGAAAACTTTCGTGTTGGCATGTCCGTGTTATGTCCATATCGTGTTATGTGTTTGTGTCCGTGCTTCTTAGGCAGAAAAGCAAGAGCAAGAATTGTTGAGGTTTTGATGGGGGTTAATGCAAGAATTTCAATATATTTACTATTTCTTTCAGTCTAACAAATTACGGTAGTCTAAAGAATTGGTGAGAGTTGACTTATAATTTGAGCACTTGACCAAAAATTAATGTGGTAGAATCTGCTGCATAAGTTCTGACATGTTTATGTAATTACTTGCATCTGGCGAAGAAAATTAGTTTTTCCATTTGGGTTCGTGTTATTAACTTGAGGTGTTATCTCCCACTGGACAGAAGCATGTTTTTTTAATTGCCAATCCTGTATTCATACTGTAGTTCCTTCTTTTCCTCCAACTTAAAACTTCTAGTCATGCTTCTTAGTGGGTTTAGCTTCTCTCAAGTTGGCCATCCAACTTGAAATAGCCATCCATTTTTTGTAATACAAATGTGATTCAAACATATAGCTACCAATGTCCAATCATCTTATATTTTTGCATAAATATTCTACTCAATGATGCCTAAAAGTGAAAGGCTTGGATTACCGAAGTTGGCCTCAAAATGGGCCCACCAAGCCCAAACTGTCTTCTCAAGTTGGATGGCCAACTTGAGAGAATCCAAACCCTTTGTGATATTCCAGTTAATGCTTCTCTCACTAATCATGATATGAGAAGCAGAATTGACTTACACTGTCTATCTTCGCTATTCATTTTAGACATCTAATAGTCTATATCTATTAAAATATTAGTTATTTATTCTTTAGATGTGTTCTTATAAAAGTGTTTTTTTTTTTTTTTGTGTGTGAGGAAGTGAAACAGACCGAAGAATTTCTTGCCGGACTGAACCTATTGTCATGTTATGATTTTATTGAGCAGTCCTGTGAATATGTATTGAAGCAGGTTTCTGTCATGCAAAAACAGAGGTATGGGCAGATTGTAGTGGTTTGATTTGTGACTTTACATTTTTACTTTCTGTGTCATTATTATTTGTTAGCAATAAAAAAAATTTGCCAATTAAATTGTTTCTGCCAATTATGTTTGTATGGACAGTGTATGTTTTATATCTTGACTTGTGGAACTAAGAATCAAGGAAGTTAATATCAAGAAAGTGGATATATAGGAATCCAAACCATATGTATATGTCATATTTATATAATTTAGAACAAATTGCAAAAATGAATGGGAGCACATGGCAATTCTTATTAAATTAATATATCAGGGCCTTGGAGATAGAGATATATTGACCAAAATACTGTGAATACACTGGATATATATATCACTACATGCTGAAAACTGTATGAAAACCCAAAGGGAGAATTATGATAATAATGCCACCGGCATACCATCTTCATGTTGCATATGTAATGTGCCAATTCACTGGCATATGTTTTATGTCATCATTGTTTCTTGCTCCCTTACATCCAATTGGTATTTATGTTCAGTTTCATTTGTGGCATCCTTTGGAGTATTCTTAAGCTAAGAAGAAATATGGGTGACATCAAATATCAGCATGTAATGACATAGTATCTTGTATGAGAAACTTGGTTTCTTAAGTTGGACGATTTTGCCTTCAAGGGCCATCGTTCAGTTGAGTTGAAAAGATATTAGCATTCATTTGAGATGATATTAACGTTCTTATCTGCTCCAATTACTTTTTCCTTCCAGGGAATGCCCTGAGGACTGCAGGGAGGCTGTGGGATCCCTGATGTTTGCTGCAGCAAGATTTTCTGATTTGCCTGAATTACGTGACCTCAGGGACACATTTCAGGAGAGATATGGAAGTTCTTTGGAACATTTCGTTAATCCAGAGGTGATCTTGAGAAGTGCACTCTAAATTAAATATGATATTAACAAATTAATAATTGTAACCACCTTATTGTTTTCATCAGTTTGTTGAGAAATTAGCTTTGAGGCCTCCAACAATGGAGAAGAAACTCCAGTTTTTGCAAAGCATAGCATTAGAGTTGTCAATAAAGTGGGACTCCAGGGCTTTTGAACAGAGGATGGCTAATCCTTCTGCATTTGCACAGGTATGCCCTTTATTTTCTTCAATTCATGACTGATAAACGAAAAATGATAGTGTTTTTTGTGAGGATACTTATCATCGAGAGGTTTGTTTCTGTACTATCTTCTACCAATTTAAGTGGAATTGTCTTCAATGTCATTCAAGCCTAAATTGGTTGGCTTCTTCTCTCATATCTGGCAGGAGGCACCTAAGGAATATGGGCCTGTCCTTGACCATGTTGATAAATTCAAATTACCTGGTGGCAAGGAGACCGTTACAAAGATGGAGAAACGAAATCATTCTTATCAAGAGAGGACTGAGCTTACCAATGACAAGCATAGACTGCGCAATGGCGGGGAGGATAGTCTCTTGAAAAGAGATGAGTTGGACCGTCAGATCTTTGCAAGAGAGGAATTAACTGGTCATAGGGCCAAGCCACTCATGGGTAGGGAACAATGTATTCCAAAAAGAGACAACTACAACGTTCCCTTCCAAGGAAGACGAGAATTCACAGATGGCAAACATGAATCATTGAATGGAAAGGAGGATACTGCCCTAAAATCAATTAGACCAAACCGTTCAAATTTTGGAAAAGGGCCAGAATTTTTTGATAGTGGATATGAGATACATAATGATAGGATGAATAGTATCCCAAACAAAGATGGCCATGGCCATCTATCTGATGGAAAATCAGAAGTTGCTGCTCGAGTTATGGGAGTTCCAAGTAGGCGTAATGGTAAAGATGTTTTGTCAGTTGGTTATAGCGATTATAGTCAACCAGGTACTGCAAACTCAACAAGCAAAGTTAAGGATGAAGAAACAGATAGGTTGAAGTCCTACTCACGTAATGCCATCCTCCCTCCACCATACATTAAATCGAAAGGTAAACCTGTTCCTCCACCTTATATTAAATCAAAAGATGGCAAATACGGAGTTAGCACAGAAGCTAATCATGCCAGTGTGGACTCTGATGGAACCTCCATGGACTCGTTAATGCGTAAGAGTAACAATGTTGTGCAGAGGTCAGAGAGGAACAGGGGAGAATCAGATTATCCAAACTATGACGACCGAGTTGTTGGACCTGCACAAGTGAGTAGTCATGGTCTTCAGAAAGATGTAACTTGCCGGGATAATATACCCCTGCCAAAACCAAGATCAATTAGGAGGAAACACACAAAATCGTTATCCAATCGTGATGATTTCGGTAATATTGAAGATGCTGGGGTTGTAAAGAGAAGTTCAAGTAGCAAGAGAAGGGACAACTCAAGAAAGGGCTTGCAAATCTTGTTTGATGATGAGCATCATCAGAAAGATGAAGAGGAAAGGAGGATAGATAGATTACTGCTGCATTACAGTAAGAAACCATCATCAACCTATGAACCAGAAAAGGTACGGAGAAAGTCCAAAGCTCAAGCTCATGCATTGCATCAGATAGCCACTCATGGGTCTGATGGGCAGGCAGAAATGGTTCCTCATCCCACAAGATCAGTTTCTCTCCCCAGTGAGCAACCTACTCCGACAGAGACGGTGAAAGTTTTTACTCGTGCCAATTCCTTTCAGCCGGATAAGCCAGCACAGCATGTACATCCCAAATTACCAGATTATGATGATTTGGCTGCCCGGTTTGCAGCCATGAAGGGACGGTGAAAGGTGCAAGAAATCCAAACTTAGAATTTGGTGTCTTAGATTGCGTACGTGAGTATATCCGGTGGTCTTCTTACTTGCATTTAACTAGAAATGTATTGTTCTCTTTGTGGGGAGCGGATAGAGAGGACTTCACTCTTGCTCCCATAAAGGGCTATGCTCAAATCACCTAGTGCAAAGTAACCTAATATGTTCATGGTTCCACACCTATCGAGATTTACAAACTCAATAATCAAAGCATAGCCCTGGTTTGATCTCTTATGTGCGTTGCAATATATACAAGGTCTGGTTTTATTTTGGAATCAGCTTGGGCCTTTTATTTTCTATGTTGCTGTGGTGTACTGTTGTATCTGTTCATGATACTTCATATGTTATAGATTCCTCTGACTAGTAGTTATGAGATTGAGATTGAGATTGCCGTTAATGTTTAGTTTCATTTAGTTATAGTAATTAGTCTTCTGCTTTATTTGCTTCACCCACTGGTTGCCATAGTTTTTGGTCAAAAACACTGACATGGGTTTTTGATTGTTGCCTAGGGGTGGCTGTCGTGTCCTAGGGTCGTATTTGTGTAATTTCATTTTGGGTTCTTGTCAAAATTAGGTCTCGTTTGGCAAGTGATTTTTTTAGTTAAAAAGTCACTAAAAAAATCAAAAAGCTAACAACTCATACAAAAAAGTCAAAGATTCTCTTTTTTCTATACTTTTTGCATATCTTTTCGTAAAAAGTCAAAATTATCCTAAATATACTAGTTTTTTTAAGTTCATATTTTAGCTAAATAGTCAAAAAGTTATTAAATTAGCCTGTTCTCAAACGAGGCTTTAACTTGTATATTATTTTGTCTTATCATAGCATTGTTTTTGGTCCACATCCAGTTTGTGTCATAACAAAAAAATTTCAACCTAGTTAAAAATAAAGTGCATGAATGCTAATGTTAAATTTCATGAAACTAATCTCCAATGGATAAAATTATTAATAAAAATATTTGATTTTAACTCAATTTTATTCTCTTAATTTACAAATTAGTTTTTAAATTACAAAAAAATAAAAGTACAATAAATAAAAAAATCCAAGGGTTTGAGCCATGTAACAAAATAAATTCTGAGTTTTATATTTTCTCAATTTAAATCTTATACTTTATATTTGTTTTTAATCTAAACCATTAACTTATTTTTGTTTAGTAAAATCGATGAAAAAATGAATATTTTAGTCATTAAACTCATGAAAAAAGTTATTTTAGGCATTTTATGTAGAGTGGTGATTCATTCCACTAATTTTTGGACC